>RPOG01000086.1:600000-1019599 GCA_008086565.1 Thalassoma bifasciatum
ATGCGTGTATGTTTGTGGCAGGCAGCTACTTTTGTAAACTGACCAAGCTGCTGACATAGTATACCACAACAGCTGTGTCCGGGGAACATTTGCACTGATCCATCAATTGGTAGCAGAGAGCTCAAGGGGATCACTCAGTAATGTCAAAGGGTGGCTTCTGACCTGCTGCTCGCTACAGGGGTGATGTGACTGAAGCCCAACAGATAGAGGGGATGGCTGGGAAGGATGTAGATTATTGTGATTCCAAAGCAACACACTAAGAGGGCTTTCACACTAGTATGGTTCTGGTTGTGGAACTGGTTTCATTCATTCATATTTAGCCAGCTAAAACATCTGAGCTGTATGTACAGTTGTGCCTAAAAGTTTACACCCCCTCCAGCAGAATTTTCTGATTTTTTTTGGCCTTTTCTCAGAAAATATGAATGGGAACACAAAAACCTTTCTGTCACTCATGGTTAGAGGTTGGGTGAAGACATCTATCATCAAATAACTGTGTTTACTCTTTTCACATCAAAATGACAACAGAAACTTCAAAAATGGCCCTGTTCATTTTTTTATACACACACACTGATTACAAGCAAATCGATCACAGGTGAGGATGGTTACCTTTAGTAGACATTCAAACACATTTGTGTTGACTTTTGTGCATTTATCAGGACAAAACCACCGGAGTTGTGTAAACTTCTTAACAGGGTCATTTTTTAAGTTTCTGTTGTCATTATGATTTAAAAAGAGTAAACTATTTTTTTTTCAATAAATGTCTTCACCCAACCACTAACCATGAGTGATAGGAAGGATTTTGTGTTATCAGTCATATTTTCTGAGAAAAGGCCAAAAAATCAGAAGTTCAGCTGGGGGGTGTAAACTTTCGGGCACAACTGTATCTTTTATTTCCACACCATGTGCAGCCAGCTCTTTTAGTTATTGTGCTCTGTTCTTTATATAAAATGACTGTGACAGAAGTGCCATGCTATAGTTTGTTAGACCAGTGTTTAATTAACAAGATGTACCTTTTCAACACCTTTATTCAGTATGATTAAAAATAAAAGCAGTCAGCGAATATCAGCTTTAGAACTTAAACTTCCATAAACTACCATTGGGTACAGGAATCAGAAATGGCACAGAACCATGCTCTTACTGAGTCTGTGGAAAAATAATGTCAACAGGTTTGTTGAATGTAACTCATGTTAGCAGTGCTAGCAATAGCTGCCTTGGGTGCTTGCCGGATATAAATGTTCATAAGGCTGAGCTAATTATGCATCATTCCAGCCAGGTTAAAGGCAGAGTATGCAGGAATTTTTGTTAGGTTTGTTTCGCTGTTTACATATCATATCCAAACTGGGCTCCTCCTTTGTGACTCGGGCCAGTTGCAGTGCATGCCCACTGCCTCTGATTGTATCTAATAGGGTGGCGAACAGTCGTAGCTTCGTGAATACATTACAGACGGTAAAAAACAGCCCTGCGAGCACCTGCAGCATTGCGTGGGATTAACTCAAGAACACAAGCAAGAGTACACCTGCCGTCTTGCAGGTATACTGCAAATATTGTATCATTCTTTCTCTGTGTCATAGTCACGACCATAGCTATCAACACAGTCATATGCACGCTAGGTGTGCTGTGATTGGATGGTCACCACGACTGCTTTCCGCCCAGAAATGTCTCCAGTCAACCAAAACATCAACCTACAGGCAGAGGAGGGGGGTGAGGCAGACAGGTATTTGGACTACACTGCCACACGGAGAGGTGGTAAAGCAGTGACAAAGACCATTCAGTAAAAATGACACTTTAGAAGAAGAAGACAGTGGGTATCTTTATTTGAAGCACTGCAAGTTGTGTTGTAGCACAGAGGATATTCAGTCAGTGATGATTTATTTAATTATGCTTTAATGCAGATGGATTTGTTGACGCTTGGAAGGGGAAGAGTGCTAGAAGCAAAGCCATCATCAGTCCAAGCTGTTTTAGAATGCCTCTGAGAAGGTAAATTAATACCTCAGAGTTAGATTCAGACCCTCATTAGGACAGTCAAAAAGCATGCAGTTCCAGGGGAAATACACCCTTTGTCTTCATTCTCTCGATCTCAATATGTTGAACCGCCCTGCTCTACGAAATGCCTCCGGAAATCTTTGATTGTTTGCAACCAGTTATATATTTGTTATCAACCAGAGCTACAGCTACAGCTCATTGCAGGTGTCTTTGCTACAACTCAGACTCAACTATGTCCCACTCGGGTCAGTTTCCCAAAACACAAATAGCTCACTAAATCTGTGGGTAATTCTAGTGTCAACAAATGACGGTGGTTGGCCGAAAGCAAACATCCACAATCATCACCTCCATGCTGCACACTGGTATAGCTACAAGTTATTCCTAAATGACCAAAAATGTGGCTGTTGTTCATAAAATCATATCAACTGGATTCATACAGAAAAATGTTTGAATACATGAGGCATATTTTAAATTTCTAACTTGTCAAATGACTAAATGTGCAACGATAAATAAATTCCAGCTTAACCTTAAAGAAGTTCTGTTTCTTTTTCCTTGTCCTTTTTGCAATTACTTTCACTCTTATTTCAACCTGAAAGAAGTCATAGATTCGAACACAAACCAACCCCATGCAGATATACAGCCTACACAAACCAACCTCCTGCAACAGCCATATACAGGTGGGACTTGTGAGTCACATAGTTAATTGTTACAGAGTTAAAAGGTAGAAATATCTTGCAATCCCCCAGATCCCTCCTCTCACAGCCCTCACACACTGGCCCACACACATTCACTGCGGTAAGGAATCAGCTCTGCTGCTTTGGATTTTCTAGATCCCTCTTAGTTCTCTTTGATGAAAGACAGGAGATTGAAGTTTGCATGGATGTTGCACACAGTTCATTTCCATTTAACTGTTGACTGCTTTAAACACAGGGATGAACAAATATAAAATGTTGATCTGGTTTCAACAACAGTCACATGTTGATTTGAGAAACCAGCTGGCCACAGTTGGAGGTGGATACAATAACACAAACCTGTCTTTTTCTTTTTTTCAGTGTTCTATTAACAAAGGCCCACAATACCAAACAACATCACTCCAGTCTAACCCAGGCTTTATTTTCAGAAGCATGCGTTATGTACAGCTAATAAATGTGATACAGCTCAGCAGATGATGCATACATGTGAGATCACCTATGATATATACGACATATGAGTCACGATAGACTGTTTTAGTAAGCATAGGAAAAATCCCTCCTGTCTCCTGTCCAGACAGGTTTCCACCTCTCTAAATTTGTCTCAGGAGCATCTGACAAAAAAAATCGCAACCTGTTTTCTCTCAAGTGTGAAATATGTCACTGATCATAAATATTTGATGTGAAAATTTAAAAAAAGGAGCTGTTTCCTTAACACGCTTATCTGACACCTACGTCTTTGCAGTATTTCAGGCAATCAAAATCACAATACACAAATTGTAAGCCTTGCCATTGATGGCACTTGGGTACTTTGCAGTGTGTGTCATAGCTCGTTAAAAAAAAGCTCATAGGGACTGTCGATCTCTGAAGGGTCATTTTGTGAATAACAAAGGTGCTGTTTTCACCTCAGGCGTTCACAACAGTTATGTTTTTTTTTTTTTTAATTTATTTCTTTTTTATAGCCAATTAATCCCCAATTTTTCTGTATTCCTCAAAAGTCCTAGAAGAGTGCATGAGATCCTCTGCATTTTTTTGGTGACACTTTATTTGGAGGTGTAAGACCAACATAAGTGTTGTCATTAAGTGACATTTGGTCAATTATGTCACCTTTAATGCAAAACTGACATTGTTTGGGGATGCCTTTGTTATGACAACTTAATATTTACAAAGATAGTCGCAAGTAATGTTGTCTTTGTAAATGTGAAGTTGTCATGTAATATAAGAGTTTTTACTCCAAACTCTACACAGAGTGGCCAATATGGTGATGAGCATTACATAATTGGGTGTTTATGTGCCATTGTTCCCCTGCAATACTAGACTGAAACAGTTAAAAGTTGCATGATTTGTTTCCAAATTGGTCCTTTTACGTTTTTGAAATGGTAGGAGGTGAAATGTACAGTGATTCTGGAAATAAAGAAGCAGGAGAGACATGGCTGCCTAGAAACAATCACAGGGTTTGCAGTCCATGTCATTTAGATATGAAGTCACTTTTTTGAGGAGGTAGATGTCAGACTTCTTTTATTGGAAATGGGCTATGTAGAACCAAGGCATGGGCTACAGCATCAATTCAATTAAATTTAATGTGTTCTTATACATTACAATCAAAGAAAGAGTTAAGATTGTTTTTCTTAATCCTTATTATAATAAAAATGGACTTCACTTAACACTGTCATCAGATACAATCATGTTGGTTTTTGTACCTATTCAGTGGCTGCTGTTTATATCTTAGTGCAATGTAACCTGCGCAAAAAGAGATTAGATAACATTGTGTTACGCTTCATAATGATTTTGCATGTCTTCTTCAGTAATATGACTGCACATATTAAATTCCAACCACAGACCCCAGGGAGCTGTTATGGCTTTACTGCCATGCTTTGCCCTACTTTGTCATACCTCTGTAGGATTCCCTATCAGCTCTGCACAGCTCCTCCCACCTGGTCTGTCCCAAACACTGGTCCACCGCTATCCATTGTCATTATGTGTGCATCGATTTCTTGGCATGCTGAATCCGCTAACAAGCCCGGGGACTGAAAGTGAAAAGTGGGATATGCTGTGTTGGGTAGGGAACATGACCTATTTACCCACCCACTCCCATAAGTTGAGTCACGTCTCCTGTCGTGTCATTTGCAGCTTAGTCGATCTGTTCCAGCCAACACATCGGGCTTTTAAGTACACTGAAATAATCCATGCCAATCTCAGCCATGCAATCACACTGGCATGTTTGCTGCTTCTTTCCCTTACCTCATATCTATTGCCAGAGATTCAGACCCAACACACAACCAGTCACCACAGTTCTCATCCGTGCAGCACCTCTTTTTTCTTCTGCACTCAGGCATCATGAGACTCATTGTGCCAAACCTCACCAGGGAAATGAAACCCTGAATACCTTCCTGGAGAACAACTATCAGCAGCAGGGGAGATCCAGAGTGTGTGGCCAGACTAAATTGAGCTTCATTAATGTTCACATCCTGCTTGCAGCGCTGCACACTTGAACTCATTACATAATATTCACAGTTATTCTTGAGGGCCAGACATGGGGAGGATGAGGTTATTCTGAGGACAGGATTTCAATCATGGTCAAAAACAGAGTCTTTTACAAACACTTGGATGTAAGAAGTGACAAACACTCACACAGGAGTTGATGCTTCTCCTCTCCAAGTGTGCACAAATGAGTGGAAATGTTTTAATCTCTGTTTTTGCCTTGTTTATTCTGCATTTCTAAATCAAGACAGACGCTGTGTAAGCTACAGATTTATTTTTCAAGAATAGAAGATTTGCAGCTTTCATCATCCTCGTTAGGAAGTGTCTGTCACCTTATAAGACAACAATTAGTCCCAAGTTAGAAACTCTTCAAAAGCAGCAAGCGTGACCTGATGCTCGGGTGCCAGTCTCAGAGCTTCCCTTTGTGTCTGCATCAGTAAGTAGACAGTTTAAGCCAGCTGGTGTCTGAGATGATGCCTTTAATCTCAATCCATTCCTTGATGTGTCATCCTGGAGGGAATATGTAGGACAACATAACTTCACTTACTGTATTCTGGGACTTAGACTTGCTCTTGCTAGACGAGGGTATATAATTAGCGTGGAGTTATTAATATGAAGTTTTCAGAAAGTCAGAGCTCCTTCGTTTTTTGGCTGCGGCACAACTTCCGTGATTTTCTCTTTGATACCAGATGTCCCTCTTCGCCCGTTTCCTGGGTGGGTGGGTGGCGGTTAATGGAGGAGGGACAACTTGAAAGAGAATAAAACTGATTCTGTCATTTCACTGTCTCTCTGTAGCTTTCCCGCTTATGGATATTGCCAAAGGAAAGGCCTCTATTGACCCACCATGTATGATATAAACATGTGACTGTTTGGTAATCCATTTCAGTGAGGGATCATCTCCTGCACTTGATTTCCTCCCCCAGCTACCTCCTGTTGCAAAGATGGTAGATAGTGGATGTTGTTCTGATAACAGATAACAGGCCTTTAAAGGCTGCTAGTAGATTGTGTATCAACTGTATCCACTATACATGCATGTGTAGTGAATAATCTATGTACACCATGCATGACTGTATACACCCTGCAGTTATATCTTATCTTCCAGTCACTCTGCATCAGCTGGTTGATGGAAAAATAATGTGGCATTAGAGAGTGTGCTATAACCCAGAAAATGCATCCTGTACGCTGAGCTTATTGTCTACAGAACATTATGTACTAAATGACATCACTGTAAGCCTGGAAGTTGCTTTAAACTGTGTCCTCTGGTTTTCTACACCTAAACTGCTCCCCATATAACCTGATCTGAAGCCTGTTTATTGAATCAACCTTATAATGTGGCTCTCTCTGTGTAAGACCTGCTTCTGTATTCACACTGTCTCCATCTCTCTACAAAGCAATCAGTCACAGAGGCTTTTAGCCACCATCCCCTGGCTTACAACAACACCGGCTATGATTCAGCCACAGTCCCCCCAGGGGAACCAGAAAACTGTAGGGTCATGTAATTGTTGGACACACACACACACAGACAGATAGATGTTATATTTCAATTTCCATGAGTGGCCTAACAAACCGTGTCACCTGCTGACATCATCTCATTGATATTTTATAACTGATCCTGAGTGTTTAATAGATTCAGCTTTTTAAAAATTTTGGAATTCTGCTCAGAGTATTGGAAGGCAGAAAGAAAACACTCATACCCATTTGGAGCTATAGTTTGAAATTGTAGGGATATGTAGGGGTCAGCTTTTTGGTTCAGAACACTGCTGCTCGAGTCCTCACTGAGACTAAGAAAGTGGATTACATCAGTCCAGTTCTGAGGTCTTTACACTGGCTGCCTGTCAGTCAGTCAGAGGATGGATTTCAAAATACCTCTACTGGTTAATAAACCAATGCATGGTTTATGTCAAAAATATATCAGTTATCTTCTTGTCCAGTATGAACCATCAAGACCATCAGGTTGTCTGGAACAGGTCTGCTTTCGGTCCCAAGAGTTAGAAGCAAATATGGAGTAGTGGCGTTCAGTTTATATGCTCCAAATATCTGGATCAAACTACCAATAAATATCAGGTCTGCTGAAACGCTCAGCTTCTTTAAATCCACTGCAACTTTCTTGCTTCTATCTTAAAATCCGTTTGATCTTAAGTTATGAAAACTAAAACTAACGTAATTTTGTGGCTCATTCTTATTTTTTTTTAACCAGAAGGTATGTTGATTTAAATCTTAGTTTATACATGTTATCTTCCAATTCTATTTTTTTTAAGTTGAGTGCTTGTCAAGCATGTATCTATTTTATATTGTTCCACCGGCCCTGACAATTGCTGATGTAACACCACAACTTTCCAGTTTGTAATCAATGAAGTATTTCTATTCTATTCTATTCTATTCTATTCTATGTAACATGATAGTGTTGTCACAAACAAGTAGAATAGGACTTAGTAAAGCAGATTGCTGAACAGAAACACTGTCTGCTCGTAGTGTCCTTTTTCAAGTGACAAATTTGGAAATATAGTAGTTTTTGGTTTGAGCGCTGTATTTGAACAGTTAAAAGCAGCAGAAATTCTGACATAATCTGTTGTTTATGAGGTGAAGGTATACATAGTGAAGATCAATTAAAGTGTCATTTTGTTGGATGAACACAATCTTTCCTCCTCTCGATGGCTCGTATTTAGCTGTGAATGTTCACATTTCAAATAAACATAAAAAAGGTTGAAAACTATCCAGCCATGCACCTCATCCTCTATTTGTATCATTATCAAGCCAACAGTGACAGAGAGTCTGGCAGCTGCTCAACTCCTGCAATTGTTCTGCTCTGTGTTTCAGTGCCATATTTAGCTGTTATTGATGTACAAATAGAACTCTGTTCCTTTCACGCGCTGATAAAAATATCTGCAGTTATTCTCTGTGTGAATGTGTGTGTGTGTGTGTGTGTGTGTGTGTGTACAAGAGTGAAAATATGGCAGTAGACGGAGACTTTGAAGCCAGTTGTTATACAAAAGGTTAAAGGTGAGATGACAAATGCCAGGCATTCTGTCGGCTCCTCATTAGTTTCAGAGTTTTAAAGCGAGATGGAGATGGAGCTAGAGCTGGTTTAATGAGGAGCAGGTTGGCACACGGCTCAGGTATTGCCTCAGTAATGGAGTATTGATGCTTCAATGTGTGTTTTATGCTGTTTTCAAAGCAACCAAAAACCACAAAACATAGTACATTAATAAAAAATATTTCTTCAAGTTTTTGGCACTTTGCACTGATTATTGAGCACAGTTAATGACCCCTTTATCTAAAAAGGTTACGAATAGTAGAAATGTTTTATTCACACCAATGATTCTTCAATCATAGATAACTCTCAGGGTAGAGTTTTTAGCACTACTTCTATCCTTAGCCTGCAAGCGTTTTGTCCCAAAGGTTGAGCCCCTCCAAGTTTTCCTGCTGGCAGTCATTGCACTGCTTTCTAGCTTTCATGCCATGAACATAGCTCTCAATTTCCCCAGGGGACGAATGGATCATACAGTCATTGCCATGAGTCCCTCAAAGAGCAGCCAGGCATGACTGTTTACCACCCCTCCCTCTTCTCCTCTACTGGATCCTTGAGTGACTGATGGTTTTTTTCTTCTTCTGTAATATCCAACCACCTATTCTCATCCTTTACACACACACAAACAAACACCCTCACTTACGTATGTGCAGTCTCCATGGCAACACATGGACTCACTATGGCACTGGCGACCTCGCATGCTACAGGCTGTTGTTTTAGTAGATTTACAGTAATGGCACATGAGCAAAAAAACAGGCAGTCTGCAGGATGATGCTGCCAAAGGGCTGGGAGGTGTGAGCATATGTTGAGCTTATCTGAGATCTTTGTGATAATATTTGACTTCACCCCCTCACTCTACAGCGAGGTTTAAAAGAAAACAAAAATCAAAATGCAGCAGTTTCAGATGCTATTTTAAATATTAATTCAGTTCTGTGTCAGACATCTCAGAATAATGATGGCATCATCATTGCATGCATTTTGCCCTTATTGCACACCAAGAGCAAGGTTAACTTCCTCATTTATTCACTGTTTGCCCTTGAAGGCCACTTTTCTGTATGAATTTAAAAATTCATTAAAGCCTGGGTGATATCATGATAGCCCCGGGTCATTAATATGAGGAGATCACAATAATTGTTTGATTATATTTAATAATACAAAGGTTGACACTGTGCTCAACCTTGGCAGCACAGAGGCCTACCTTCCACTTAAGTTTTACTCTAGAGTTCTGCTCTCTAGTGGAAAGAGGGGGTAAGGGCAGCAGAGTGCTGGGACCTTTGTGGCACATAGACCTTCCCGTGTTGGATGTCTAAGCAGACTAAATAGTACTTCAAAAGGGAAATGTTTGAAGACTTAACAGGGTAAGGAAAGCAAATATAAGCCTAGAACGGGATTTTTCAAAGTACTTACACACAGTTCCACTCACCTTTCTTACTTTTGCAAGTTTCAACTTGATTTTAATCTGTTTTTTTATGCCTTGGGGTTGGGGTGTTAAAGTTTAAGTGGATTAAGTTTTGGTTATATGTGTTAAAGCACAGAGATGGGACGCAGCAGCAGTTCTCTTTAAGCTTTCTCAACTATTTTCACACTCTCTTGCTGTGTGTGTGCATGTGAGCGAGGGAGTATGTGTGTGTGAGAGAGAGTATGAGTTCACAGTGAAGGTGCCCCTAGGAGGCTGAAGTAGACTGGCATTCTGGGGCACTACAGTAATTAATGTACCCATGGCACATTGCTACACAAGTAAGCAGAGCACAGTTGTGCACACACACACACACACACACACACACACACACACACACACACACACACACACAAAGACAGTTTTTGCTGTGTGTGTTTGTCCTAAGTCGCCCTTGTTTGCCGTATTTACAGTCTCTGTAATTGTAGTTTACACTTGTGACGATATGCTGTTATTTTGGGACTGCTACATCTTTGGTGTTTGATTAAAACTAGATGCTTTGCGTCATCTTTTGTAACTTTGATTTACTAACAGTGTAGAGCGTGCATTAACATCTTGCCTCTCAACAGGCAACTTGCAGCTTCAGGATGTTTTGGATTTGTAAAAAGTCAAGAATAGCTTCATATCACTTTTGTCTTAAAAAAGACAAGAAGAACAAAAGTGAGCTGAAGTTACATTTTCTTCAGAGGCCTCTGCCAACAAATGATAAAAAAGAAATAAAAATAGAACAAAGTTATATTTTGTCTTTTGTGGTCATGAGAGGTAAAAGCTAATTTTAGCCTTCAAATATCAAATATAGTCATTGTCCGCTTTGGCCTTTCAAAATGCTAATCTCCTGTGAAGATGCTTAAGTCATTATCTGTTGTCTTTATTTGTAGCATTTATCTGTAATTTCACACCTCCTTTAGCATTAAAAATGTCTCTAATCTTTCCTCATCTAACTGCTTCTGCTTTTCCTCTTTGTGCTACTTTAGTGTTTTTCTCTTGGACTTCATAGTTTTGCTGCTCTTGAAGAAAGAATAGGATGCACATTCTCATGCTTGTCCACATTCACACTTCTTTTCGTATCATCTCAGGGGTTTGATTAGTGTCGCAGTCATAGAATGCAGTATGCGAAGCCCAACACCTCTCTGTGTTCTCCTCACTGTAAGTGATAAACTCAGCCCCCCACCCCCCACTGGGTTGGGATGTCTGCTTGACGGATGGTTCAGGTTTATCAGCCGCAGGATGACTGGGGCTACAACTGTTTCTGGATGTGAGGAGATCTGTCTATTTGCTTGGGGCAAAATTAGAGGTATTGGGTCGTAGCAGGGAGACTGATGCTGGAAAACAGAATGTACAGAGGTTCATTAGGCACACTGTCCTGGGTGCAGTATATAACATGTAGCTGAGGGATGAAGAACAACCTGCTTTAGGTAACATGACATGTTGAGGCAATGCTTTGCTGTTATTCTGGTACTATTGTTTGAAAAGGTCACATTTTATAAATGGCTGCATCAAGTAATCAGTGTGCTTGAGTTTCCAAGTAGTGGGACATATGATACAGGCTCATAAACATTAATACTGGACATCTCCTTTACAAGGTATAGCTGTAATTTTGCACTCGTATTTCCAACAAATCCATGTTTTCGCTGCAAGTTGTCTTTTTTCAGATACCGCAGTTAGAGTTCCAGCTTTAAGCTTCCACAAGGGCTATTTTGACATCCTCTATGGACTACGGATACACATGATCTCTTTCCTGACCATATTGAATGCATGTTCAAGTAGTGCGTGTTGTGCTTGGAGGTCATGTAGAGGCATTAGTATCAGTTTCAGTCACATAACCAGCAACATCACTTTATTTTCTTGCTATAAAAAAGTTATGGGCATTCTAAAAAAGTATTATCCAGCAACCAATAACTACAAAAAATGTCCACTTGCCTTTGTTTTTTACACATTTTCTATATAAACAAGGATGATACAACACCATCTCCTCCCATTGTTAAAAAAGGCAAACCCTGTTGCAATGGGCCCTGACATATTGTGCTTGTTGCACAAAAGAGCAAACCATGAATCAATCTACCTGATGGAAATTTACTTCACACCTCTGTCACTGAGCCAAGCAGACATTTAACCTACCTAGTGAAAGTTTTTGCCCCCCCTTGTTATTACAGTCCATAGAGAATTGGATTCCTTATTTGAAGCAGATACTCATGGTTGAGGAAAATTCAATGAGGATTGCATAAGTGTTTATGTTTCTTTTTACTGTTCCTCATGTACCTGGCTACTTTGGTTAGAAGCTCTGCAGGATCTGCATTGGTCAACAGACCAGTCATGATGTCACTTTTTTCTTTTTGGAAAAAAAGAATCCTACTATAAAGTCGGTGGTTTTGTCTTTGGTTATCCACCAAAGCAGTTTTGGTTTGAATCCAGTGAAAATTGCAGTAGTTAAAAATAAAACACTGACTTGAACAGGATTATTTTTCACACTGGCTTATGAATAAAATTTTCCTATGAAACATATAACATAAAAAATATGTTTATTCTGTGTGGCTTTTACTAAGGTCATGGTTTTTATCTTATTTGCAAGCTAAAAACACCCCTGTGAATGCAAATGCTGGTATTTATAATAATGCTGCTATTGGGATAACAGTGAATCTATATCGGTCAGCTCAACTGTGAAACAACTTTGGTAACCACCTTTTCTTGGAGTGAAAGGTTAGACTTCCTCATGCTATTTCGAGACACCATTTATAGTGAATATCCAAGGCAATGACAGGAAACACAAGCTTTTATCTATATACTGCCTGATGTCATTTTAACCACATCCCTTGTAAATCAATATATTGGTTGCTGGTTTGTATGGGGAAAAGTGCACCGCATCTTGTAACTGTGTAACTTGCAATGCTATGTTTAATTGATTTCTTTTTACCACTCAGATGCAGAGTGCCATTTATAAATGTAAGACAGTGTACTGTAAGAAAACCATAATTCTCTACAATGCTCTAAAGTATAATCTGCGAATGAGTGAATTAAAACCACAGCTCAGGTGTGCATGTAATGGTAGCAAAGAAGTCTGTATGTTGTCATGGATGAGGCCCTTTATTTAATATGGACGAGTTTGCCCATGGCTTGAAGGTACTGAGATGCTACTTTTTAAAACTATTATATCTGAACTTGTGTCCATATGATTAACTATTTTCTTTCTATCATTGAGACTGCTTTACATCTATTGCCAGTTACGTACACTTGTATAATGACTACTGGTGTTTTTAAGCTCAGGTATTTCACACTGTCTAGATGGCAGCCTGCTCATTTGGGGGCTACTGGGGGTGGTTAAGATATATGTGGACTGATAGTAGTCTGTGTATGATTTTTGCCTGTTTATATTATTTCTGTACTCTCTTTTTTGGGCTAAAACAGACCATGAATATGTCTGTGACAGCATCCCTTCAAAACAACATTAACGTTGGTTACTTATTTGACAGAATGTATATATCTGCAACAATGTGACTAAATCCGACTAAATTTATATTCTTATACCCTTAAATGAAATCCATTTGTGTGGTATGATTGGTTTTGTTTTCCTGCAGGTTGAATCAGTTGCTTTCACAGCCTGTCTATTTGCTCCATCTAGTGGTCAAAAGAGAGCACTGTCAGCCCGCGCTGCGCTCAATTTTACTAATGGCCTACTCTAACCATACATCTCAAAGCCTATTGTCTAAGTCTAAGTCTGTCTTTACATACTGTGCATTCATAAATCCGCTTTCATTGTATAATCACGTCAGTAAAGAGCCATCTCCGTCAAACTCTATTGTTTACATAACAGTTTGATGAGCAAACAAAGAGAGCACTATCATTGTGTGAGTTCTACACTAAAGCTCATTAGTAGTAATCCTCTGGCAGATGAAATAAAAAGTATGTATTTTCTAGAGAACCCTAAACCCTATGGTTTCACTAAACACAGAATTGTCCTCATAAAAACACTTTGCTTAATGCATGTTGTCTCGCTGTATTGTACGTCGATATTTTTCAGTTGAAAGTGGACAGGCCTGCATAACCGGTTTAGTCAACGCATTATCGGATCATTTTACATCATTTTTTGTAACATGAGGAGAAAGTCTTCTCTGCCCCAAGAAGGAAGTCCAAGCTCTTGCTGCATTTTAGATCACTTTTCTGCTATCCAGCCCCTACATCCTCAGCAGTGGCAGCAGACACACAAACACGCCCGTGTTTGTTGGATCATGCAGACCTCTAAATGAAAGTTTAATGAGCATTTTAGGAGTCATAATGGCATGTCGCTAATGTCCTCTAATGATCTTCCTGTTGATGGCCACGCCTCGATGCCTGCTTTCTCATCCACTGCGCCTGTGATAGTTTTGCCTGACAATGGTTTGAACTTTACTTAGACTGTTCTACTTCGCTTCACTACACAAGAGCTGCAAGAAACCAGGTCTGCACTTTGGCACTGCTGTAGACGATCATGACTTTTCCCCTGAGGAAATCTGCGTCAGGTAGGCTGTGGTGTGGGTTTCTCAGTGCAGAGTCTGTTTTTATCATTTTTAAACTCGGTTTTGAGCGTTAAGTGAGGACAACGTTCAGACTTCATCACGACTAAAGTTGTTTAAAGCTAGAAAAATGTCAATGTGGCGTTTCAGGAGCGTTTTTATCCCATACAAATTTGTTTTTCTCAGTGTAGGGCATTAGAGGATCGCTTTGGAGCTGTCCATGGTGCTGAATATACATGCCTTCATTGACACGCTGTTTGGGCACTTGAATAATTCTGTATTGCTTCACATGTTTTTTCTTTTTTTTTCTCTAAATCTTGTCAGCACTTGTGTTTGTGAGTATCTTTGATCCAAGTCGTAATTAGCATTTTCTTTTTAAGTTATGTGACACAATGAAGGTCCCCATCTTCCGCGATATTTAAGATTTTTTTTTTCTCGCAATTTGACGCTTCTTGGGAAATCAAAACAATCCCGACGTGGGTACCTGCCGTAAACTCTCATTATGGGAGTATAAATGTAATATCTAGGACAGTTTGGGTATACGGACTGTAGATGGCACCATTGGTTACAAAAGATGTGCAAAAGCCTGGAATCAGGCTGCAAGAAGGATAAAGTCACGGGTGGAAGTGTCACGTATCATAACCTTTAGGTTAAGTTTGGTACAGCATTGTGGAGCAAACTTTCGTCTTTCATGTGACCCGAGCTTTTGTCTGGTGTGCTGTCTTTAGTTCTTCATGCTATTTGGAATGAATAAGACTTAATAAGTATAAAAAATGAACTCTGTCTCTGTGCAGGAACTTATGTTTTTAGTGTTAGTTTTTTTTTTGTCATACGTGTTGTTGTTCATAGCTACACTGCCCCCCCCCCCCCCCCCCGAAATAGATGTAAAGCTGTGATGTCACTAAAGGTGATGTGGGAGGTATCTCCTAATGTAGCTTACAGCTCCAGGTTTTAAAAACTGAAGTATCATGGCTCTCGAGGCCAAAATGTCATGTCCACAAATGTGAAGGCTGGGTCTTAGGAGTTTGAATGACCAATAATCTAGCAAATCAGGGCAGAAAGGATTAGAGGAATAAATGCTTTATGTAGCCTGTAAAGTTTACGTACATTTATGGGAACGTGGCACTACACTATGGCATGCAATTGGTTTTCTAATTCTCTGAAAAAAACAACTCCTGATTTCATCAGGCGTACATCTATATACCACTGCTGACGTCTGGTGATGGCATCCTGCTGATTTACTCCCACAGTCACCTGCCTTCTTCAGCCTACAATAGCATCACTCCCTACACATAAATAAATAAATATTTCATTAACACTTAATTAGTCATCTCCAATAACTTGTGATTTTATTATGCATGACCGGCTGGAGTGTTGTGCAAACCAAAAATGAAATATGACATTTATTTTTCAAGATCGTCGCAGCTGAAGCGTAAATAATTTTAAACTTTCCTTATTGATTTCTTTCCAGCATTGCCTTTCTGCTTTCTTGCTCTCAAAGCCTCCCAGTATTTCCACCCTCTACCCTCCCTTCTGCCGGCCTGTATGGAGATTTTGACTGTCTGTTCCCGTTGTTAAGGTCTGTGTCTCACTAGTTAGACTTCCCCTTTTCCCTCACACAGCTCAGCTGAGTGTGTGCTCTGCGCTGGGCTCGCATCTTGCATCCAACAATGAGGCGCCTCCTGCTGTCACTGTGCGCTGCCTCGCTCCAACAAAAGAGAGGGAAACAAACGGGATCTCCATAGCTGTTCGTTTACATCATATAGCAACGTTGCGCTGAGCGTTACCTTCTCACAACTTCAGGTAGGGGGTGGGGGAGCCACAAACAGAGCCCCGGGAAAAAAAAATCACCACGGTGTCGGCAAACAGGTGTTTCTATCCTGTAGATGCGCACTGAGCCTCATTCACGACCGTGTGCCTGCGAGAGCACCATGTGCGCGGACATGTAGTTTGGTGGGACGATGCAGAAGCGCTTACAGAGACTGCTTTTTTATTTTTGTTGTGATGTCGACAAAGTGATACAGCTGAAGGAACATGCAACGTGCCTTTGCCAAAGTCTTTTTGCAGCTCCACGATGGAACGCGTGGTTTTTATTTCTGTTTAAGTTTCACTTTTTTCACGGGGATACATCGGATTACTCCTAAATAACGCCCAAATTCAAACGATTGATTCACGTGGACATGATCTGAGTATTTTATTACCGCTTCACTGGGACTACTTTATTGTGTTCACCTCACTGTCCATTTGGAAAATTTCCTGTTATCTAACGAATTGTTGTAGTTGCCTTATTGTTACCTCTACGCCTGGACCTTCTCCTTTGGGATCCGTTTTTCTGGATTCAAGGGGTGGTATCATTTCTACGTTTAATCTGGAAGTTTTTTCCAGAGCGCTGTCAAACTGGCCATGGCTGCAGCGATAGCCAGCTCCCTCATACGACAGAAAAGGCAGGCGAGGGAGCGGGAGAAGTCCAATGCCTGCCGCTGCGTCAGCAGCCCCAGTAAGACCAAAGGAACCTGTGAAAAACCGAGCCGGCTAAATGTTTTCTCTCGAGTTAAACTATTTGGCTCTAAGAAGAGGAGAAGGAGACGACCAGGTCTGTTGTGCCATTTCATCAGACCCTCATAATTAACATTCATAATAGAGTGCTCTCATATTTATATAATCTTGAACAAAGCACAATCTATCAATAACTGCTCAATTTCTGTTCCTGACTCACTGAATTAATGACTGTGCCAGCGTCTTTGGGAGAATGAGGGAGCTCCCTTTGTGGAAGTTTGTCCACAGAGAGCTCACCTTTAGCCTCCTCGGCTGATCTGAGGAATACATTAAACTCCTGTTTCTTCCTGGACTCTCCACTTGCTGGACAGGAGTGCTCTGTGAGTCTGGTGGTGAAGCCTTCAGCAATTTTCCAAACAGCAGGAGTCAGAGCTCAGTGCTCAGAGCAAGCTATATAATCAGTTCATTTCAGTGTGTCTTTCTTGTCAGTCTTCATAACTGATTTGTAATTTCAGTAACTCATCCAAACAACAAGAACACCATAAGTATAGAGTTCAAAATCAAGACAAAACTGGAAACTCTTCTTTATATTGTTTTCTTTAGAATTTAAAGCACCAAACATTAACTTCAACATCTCAAAGAACACATTTCCTGAAATACAACATCTTTGCTTCTTACTGCTGAAGAAGTCTACAGCTTCAAGGACATGAGAGGCATTGAGGTTGATAAAACTCAAAATAAATACACAGGAGTTACATAAGTTCATTCAAACCTAAAAATAAAGATTATAACTGTATACAGTGGGAGTACATCTCTAGGTATGTGAGTCAAGGTCTGCTGGCTCTACCCATAGCTTCTTTTTAGTCTTTGGATGTTTGCGGACATGGAGACTAAACAAAGCTGTTCAACATTTAACTCAATGAGCCCTCTTGAGCCCTTTCTGGAAACCCCATTTCATTATTTTCCAGCCAGTTTTATATCTCTTAAATGATGCGTCTTGGGGTTATAGAGTGTATTTTTCCATAATAGCATAACTATTCTACAGTTCTTTTTACACCTCTCTCACTTCTGATCTCTCCTGTGGAGGAAGGAGTGAGTGCAGAGGAGAAGGCGTTGTCTGTGTGTGACTTGCACATGTTTCCTGAGTGAACACACTGAGCTGGTATCTTTGTTAGATAGTACTGTGGAGTGGATTTGTGATGTTTTTCTTCCCATCTGCACATTTGATACTTGGGGCTGGGGTTAGAGACGAGGCTACAGCTAGCAAACAGAGCTTTATGATATAATTTACAAAGTTTTACGGAAGAGTTGTTCCAATGTTCAGAGTGATTTAACCTTCTCTTCAGCCGAAGTAACCTTCGGGTGTTAGAAAAGGCAGCACTGACAGCGGGGTGAGATGAAAGCACAGATGAAAGGTGTGGTAAACCACAGTAAAGGACACTCCACTAGGGACAGTAACCAGGGAATGGAGAGCACTTATCTCTTATCAGACATTACACTGATGGAACACAGACAGACAGGCTGCCCAGACACTTCAAAAGTAAACGCTTGGCCACTTAAAACTATTGTCTTTCAGACTTATCGAAGCTTGTTTTACACTTTACTCTAGATGTTACCCTTTTATTCTATTACTGTTTTCATAGCTCTAAAAACGCTTCTCTTTGTTTAAAGTTACAGCTTTTTAAAAAAATTTTCCAGCTTATTTAAAGATTAAAAAGTGCACTTAAATACTGCTCACTGCATTTTTAACAAGTATAACAAGTCCTGCTATTTGTATATAATTTGAATTACTGTTAAAATAGAGTTCAACACAAAGCCTCTTATCTGACAACTGTTAACCAATCTTTGGCTTGAGAAGGCTCCTGTGTCACTGCAGATCCCAAAAGCTAATGTTAGTAAAGTAAAACAATTTGCTTGTGATAATTTATAAACTGTCAGTCTCCATGATTTATGTATGATTATCACAACACTGAGGCATTTTGTATTATTGCTGATTAAAACAAACTGCTGTGTAGTGGCAACAAAAAAAGTGAAAACTGACACAGGATATAAACCAATCCCAAATGAAGTAACCTGGGTAATCTGGGTGATGAAAACAATGCAAAGATTCTGAAACTACTTTCAGATACAGTCAACTAGTTTCATTGTTTAGTCTCAAACCCTGATTATTTTCTTCTCAGATTCTTTTATCCATGTTTGCCTGAGTGACAGCTGCTTCGGTCAATCATGGTCAGCCTTTGTAAATGCTCATTGACCTTATTACTTCGGCTCCCCTCAGCCTAGCAACGTTTCACTTAATTTCATTGTGTTAATGCAGCAACTTTGGAAGCTTAACCACAACCGAAGCCTCTAAATGTACTTCCATGATTTTTCGAGTGGCATCACACTGCTATGTTGTTTTATTCTTAAGTCTGTGATTTAATTCTTGTTGCTTTTTGTCCCTGTCTGATCCATAGAGCCCCAGCTGAAGGGGATTGTGACGAAGCTGTACAGTCGACAAGGTTTCCACCTGCAGCTGCAGGCAGATGGAACCATTGATGGGACTAAAGAGGAGGACAATGGTTACAGTAAGTGTTACTGTTCAGTGTATACCTCCAACTGTTCATTATGGGACTTCCAATTCCATGTAACCCACTGAATAAGCTAAAAACATTATATCATCAGTATCAGTTCAAGATTGAAACATTTTGGAGCACTTTGCAGAGACCACTGCAAAATATTGCTTCCTAATCCTGAATCTCGTGATTTGTGTTTGAGAACATTGTTAATCAAATAAAACATTCCCTTCAACTCACCAACTTTTGAATAAATACACTCGTTTAGCGTTTAACTTGCAACATGGAACACATGGGATATTTTTTAATAACATAATGCTATTTTTTTTACCTAAGAAAGACTACAGAAATGTATTTTTAATGTCATAACCCCAGTTGTTTGTTATATTCTCCATGTGTTTGGCTTCTCCTCACCCCTCTTTCCACTTAATGATGGGTAGCGGTATCTCACTTTTGATGCACGCATTCAGGCTCCTCTTCTCAGTTCGATGGCTTGTCAGGGGATCACCAGCTTAGTAACTCATAAGGTGAATGAGGTGTGCCTGTATTGAAATTGGACTGACAGGGGAACAGGATTGCTTCCATGCTTGCATAGAATCTGAAACATTTAGAACAATTTTTTCTCTCTCTCTCTTTTTACAGAACTGTAAAAACAGAGCTGAGAAAAGCAAATCAACACCATGTCAGCTTGAAAACAAACTCATGTATGTGCAAGAAAAACAGAGGCTGTTTAGTTTTCTCTCTCTCTAGGTTATAGTTATAAATGTCTCCTTTGGAAACTTGAAGTTGGTTTTTGCAGAATACTGATTTTTCAGCCAACTCTAATTTGATTGTAAAAGAAAGCTCTCAGTTCTTCCTAGACCTTTTCTTTTTAATCCTAATGTATTGACACCATGGAGTACATAATCCAAGGATGTCTCTGTGAAATCAGTTACCTTTTGCTGAAGCAGAATTTTGAAGCCTAAAGTTACTGGAAAAGCTGAACTTATTCTTACTCCCGTTAAGCTAGTGTGAGCAAAACAGGCGGCGTTGTAACAGGCTTCAATCCTCTCTGCTGACAGCTACAGTGTACTAGCCAGTCAGTCAGTCAAGCCAGCTATGCTTCTGCTTGTGCAAAACTTGTGATCTTAATATTGTTAAAGCTACAGTGTTTTGTTTTGAAAATGAGCAATCCAGATTAAAAAATAAAAAAAATGTTCAAAGCCATGAAGATGTTCATTTCTGCTGTAAAAATATGATGTCTAGATTGGTGTGTATGTGGTTTCCAGTACTTCATCCAGTCTTGAGTGGATCCTCAATGAACTGTGGTTTGTAGAATTTTCACATCAGTTTAACATCCCATAGCCATAGCTTGAAGCTTAGTTTATATAGTCAATACAGTGATGTATTTAGTAATTTCATAATCAAAATGTTTTGCTTAAAAGAATTACACATACTGCAACAAAGTTATGCTTGTTAAAAAGTTGTACATTTACTGCAATAAAATCAATAGAGGCAAAGGTCAAACAAAAGACCAGCTCAGTGTAAATAAAAACAAAACTCAGGACTCTAGAGTTGAAATATCCAGATACAAGTGTTAAGTGGTCAACCAGATTAAACATTTAAAAGCCTTTGAGTAAAAGTTACTGTTGGCTAAACAAACTCTATGTAAACACATAAGAAATTCATATACAGACACATGGGAACACGCTGTACTAGAAGTGCAGGGGAATGTGGACCACCTCATTAGTTTTTTGGATTCATCCCAAGCAGCAACCTCCGGTCTGAAAATATGCAACAGTGTGAAAGTGCTAAAAAGTTGCTGTTCTTCGAGTGACCTCTTGAGGCTGACTCCGGAAGTCACGTACACACCAAGCCAAACAAAGCCATTTTCAAAGCCAAAAATGACATATTTACAGCCTGGTACAAAAACTGCCTCCCATCTGGATTGCTAATTTTCACTAACTACACACTGTATGGGATGTAATTTTTTTGTTCTAACTCGTCACTTTAGAACATATTAAGATCGGGAGCTCACCTAATTAGAGGCACAGCTCAGATCACGTGACTGATGGGCGTCCAATGGCTGTGAGTTTGGGCACTCAACACCCATCCAATATGACCATGCCAGCCATATTGCTTTAAAACTAGGCTTCAGAAACAGACGGGTGATGTTGTGGAGACTACGTCCATCTATTATACGGTCTATGGTTCATCCAATCAAAATCATCCTTTGTACATGCTGACTGGCTGTCTGTAACAAGCTCCAGTTTTGACTTCAGCGTTTTTGCTCATGTGTTCCTATCACTGCCATTACACCCACAGGCTCTTTGTTTTCCATTAGACAGATTAGAGAGGAGATCAATGGAAGAGTCACAGCACAGTCATTCGTCTGCTAACAATACAGCAGAAATAAACCCTATCATAGTAAACACAATGCAGCCAGCAATTTATGCTTTTAAGGATTAGAACATTAGAGAAGTTAGTGACCTCCACTTTGTCCCCACACCAAATACTATATTTGAGAATACACACGCTGCAACAGCTTTGATGTGATACTTAGTGTGTAATCCAGACACTAAGCGGATGTAAACACTTGTGAAGCCTCTGAATTAGAACCCCTGTATTCAATTACTCCCTTGTGGCGTGTGTATCTTTCATATAAATAGCAGCACTGTGCAAATAGGATGTTGAGTAAAAGCTGTTGTCAAAGCAGAATTAAATACTGCACGGAGGAGCTAAGTGCAGAGGTAGAATTGCACATAATAAAAAGACAATATCAATATTAGATTTCATTTTACACACTGACCAACCCCCCAATTACTGTACATCTGCATGCTATTACTTCCTGTTGACTTGTTTGACAGCTAGCCTGCATGAGTTCCACAACAGTTTCTGAAGAGAAAAATTAAAGAGTGTAGCTGAGAAGGGAAAAAAAGGAGAAAGAGTGTGTCTTTTTGCATGGCTCCAAAAATAGCGTTGTTAGGCACTGGGTGCGCTTGTCTCCATGGTGACGGAGAGCACAGTCCTCTTGGAGCTACTGGTGTCTTGTGATTGTGGGAGAGGACCTACTCAAATGCGCGCGCAAACACACACACACACACACACACACACACACACACACACACACACACACACAGACATTAGAACAAAAAAACACTCACTCACACACCCAGAAAGACAATGATTTGATCTTTACTGAGACTTCTGCTGCTGCGGTAATAAAAGAAGTTTGATATTTGCCATGACATTTTCATCAAGAAGGCAAACAGTTCCATAAAGAAGAAACTCAAGTCACTTCATTCCCACTGTTTTCTCACACACCTCAGACTGTTTTTTCTAGGGTTGCATCATAGCTGAGCAGAGCCTCCTGGGAGTGTGGTGGGAAAAAAGAACCATAAGGCAAGAGTAAAAGTGGGTTTTCTACAGTATCTGTTTAAAATGCTCGCCAAGATCTCCTGTTCTCAGCCTCTTTCTAGAAAAGTGGACACTCAGGCTACATTTGCAATCCCAAAGTTTTCAGTCCGTATTTGCTGCCGGACAAACTGGAGAGAGTGAGGATACCAGAATGAGTGAGCATTTCAAGTCAAATGCAGTTTGTATTGTCTCTGTAGAAAAACATGTCTCTTGTTTTGCTCCCTCAGCGTAAAGTAGTCTGAAAGCAATGTCAGCTTCCATGTTACAGCTCTGCAGAGTGCTAACAAAAGTCCAATTAAAGAAAAGGGTTTTGCTTTTTTCTGCACAAGTCTTACAATAATCACATAGTTCAGCATTCTCAAATTAAACTAGTTTACGATTGCAGCTGAGCGGTGATCAAAGCAGGGATGTGCTGCTGTCAAAACAGCTTACTTTTTGGCTCCATTACTGTGTCATGCTGTCATATTTGGGCTACTGTAATTGCAGCCTGCTGCTTCCAGAATGACAAACAGGGAGGATTCATGTTTGGAAAGTGACAAGTGATGTGACTGGGAGTCTCTAGCTTTATTTCAAACTGGTTAGGACCTCCAGGATGTCAGTGAGGTTATCTTACAGGCATAGAAGCAGACAGCAGGTTATAGTGAAAGCTGTCCATTAGGCCTCCTCACCCCTTCTTATTCTATGGTCCTCTTCCAGCACCCTGAAAGGACTGAGAGTGGGTGGCCATGCTGTCATCCCCTTCAAGGTGCTCAGGTGTTTCTAGGAGCCAGGAAGTAATTGAGTTTCCCCTCTTGAAAATCTCCATGGGTGCACTGGCTGGTAATCCTCCTGAAGAGGACTGCAGATGTGTATGTGTGAGTGTGTGTCATGGTGGGAGTAAGATAAGGGAGGAAATGCAGCGAGCAGCACAGAATGTGAAGGGTTCAATTACAAAAGACAAGAACTGCTCATACAGCAAGATGTTCAAGGAGAGATGAAATAATCACAACAAATCCTCTGCAAAAGAGGAGAGTAAGTGATACATTATGTATCGACAAGGAATTAGATATGTTGCAGCCATGGAAGAAAAAGTCTGCAGATCTTGTCAGTTTGGCATGTTCTCATGGAGAGGAGTGATTCTTTTCTGAAAACACTCACTCATATCCCCTCTAGCTCTTTGCACTGCAAAGCCAATGGATCAATGTGAACAACAGTTGTGAAGAAAGTTAGCAGATAGTGCCATCTGTAACCTGTGGATCTGGCAAGATATTGCAAAGCCCCCGCACTGCAGTGTTGAAGAATGCTGCAAAAAGTTGCACAACTAAAGAAGGAATTTGTTAAATAAACAAAAATGAACTCAGAAGATCTTTGCAAGAAGTTTTTCAAACATAAGCAGAGCAGCTTTGAATGCTTAACAGTCTGCTATACAGTAAACACAATCACTGCAGACAGATAGTGACTTTTAGACTGTGGGTTCATTCTGTTTGGGTATATACGTTTTAATGGCAGCATCTGTTGTGCAGATGCAAAAGCAGGCTTCAGCAAACTCAGACCAATCTGTCATTTTGACAGCTCCAAGATAGAGATCAGTGCATCTTTCCCTGTGGGAACCATCATCTAATTGCTATAGCATAATAGAACTGTCACTGTGTTTCTGAAAAGTGGTGTAGTTTTATTATGAGCTGAAGTTTGCTAACAAAGTGACACCAGCCTGTTGTAACAAATAATCGGATGAAGGATGCAATCTATGCACCGTGGAGTATTACAGCTGCATTAAATGCGATTAAATTGAGATTGTAACAATTAAGTCATCAAATTTTGAGAGAACAACACTGTATATGGTTTGCCTAAATGTTATTTTTTCAGGGAAGATCAGCACAGCAGCTTGTTCAAAATGAGAAGTTGTGAAGTTATTCTTAGGTTAAAAAATAACTGAATTCTCAATATTTCAGCACACCAGCACCACATTGTCAAAGGTTTTAAGATCTGGAAAACATTTTGCAAAACACTTAGTCAGTTTTAGTAGGCAGCTTGAGCAGCCAGCTCCTATACTGATATCTCTCTTATTTGTTATTTCACATAGATTAATCAAAACCTGAAATACTGTCTTTCTTGTGAAGTTATAACGTCAATTCTTTTAAGTCGATGACTTTAATCCTGTAAATTTAAAAACTTATTTCATTCAATTTGCAGATACTATCTTGTAAATGTATCACTCATTTAAGTAAAGATCACTATTCTTGATTTTAAAAGTAGCTCCACTTTAAACCATATTCTGCAGAAATTCCGTTTCAGAAATGATTGCCATTAAATATAATGATGGAAAGCTTTCAGAAATCTTTGCATCATGTATTAGAAAAAAGATTGGATGCATTTTGATGACTTTTGATTGCAGGAACGAAATATCAATAGATCTGATCGTGTTGTAATTCTGCACTTCAGGTACTGATATTATCCTTCCGTGTCTTTATGAGTGTCTCACAACTAATCAATGATCAGAGGATTTTTATTTTGTGATATTATTATTGTGGTTAATGTCTTGTGTAACATATCTTGAGTAAGTTACCCTGTGGTTCCTGCTGATATTTTGAGATGGCTTTTTTGGCATCCAGGCAATTGTGACCATTCTAAAAGGGCTCCAAAAACACTCATGGGCTGTCTGTTTGCCTGAAATCCTGACAGTGTTTTTTGTTATTCTATGAATTCTCTTGAAACACTTCAAGTGTCCTGCTGACACAAAAAAGACATGTTCAGCAAAAACCTCTTGTATGGAATTCAGAGGAACAAAAGCAAGTAGAGGTAGACTGAAGAAAATAAGAAAAGGAGAGGGGAAGTAAGAGTAGAGAGAAGAGTGAGCAGTTTTCTATGCTTTTTTCATTTGAGCAAGAAAATGCTGACATGCATGTTTACTGCCCTAAGTAAATTCACTATGCATTCTTTAAGCTGTTGTTTACAATAAAAGCCCAGAGAAGAGAAGGTCTGCAGTGTTTAAGTGATACAGAGCCCATGAAAAAGCCTCTATAGTATACCTCTTTCAAAGGAGTCTGCAGATAGGCATCTACTAAAGTGGTCGATAAGAGGAACAATAGTACGGTCATCCTCTGACTCACAGCCGAACTGATGTGAGAATGAAGTTTAATTTCTCTGCTCACATGGGTCTAAACGTGGAACGTCTTATATGTATCAGAGTGGGCACAGACTTGTTAAACTAGAAATGAGTGTTAGGACTTTCAGACATCAAATAGAACCAAACCCACAGCAGTAGTGATGGCATCACTGTTTGGAAGAATGTCCAACAATAGTCGAGATAAAAGCATGTACTTTCCTTTTTTGGGGGAAAGAAGCACGACTACAGACTTTCAGGTGGATGTTCATGTGCTTTTCTCTGTTCAACCTGTGGGTTTCCTGCCAGCATCTTATGAAACACACACACAGACAAGCTCGTACACAGACACAGGCAGACAGTAATTAGGTAGAGGTGTACCTCATTGACCAGCCAGGCTGCCGCTGGCTCTCTCACACTCACGACTCATCCTCGGTCACACACAGGTTCATGTGTGTGTGTGTGTGTATGTGTGTGTGTGTGTGTGTGTGTGTCTGTGTGTCTGTGTGTGTGTGTCTGTGTGTGTGTGTATGTGTGTGTGTGTGTGTTCAGAGCATGTGTAGGATGTCTATGTACAGAGGTGTGCAAGAGTTCTCTGCAGTGCACATTGCAACTGGCTTACAGTGAATGCAAGAAGATCAGTTTTATCATATAACACTACTGTAATCATAGTTTATTGACATTTATCAATATATGTTCGCACATTCTGTTTATTTCTATCTCAAAGCACATATTGTGTTTTGCATTCTGAACATTACAGTCTGCAATATCCATTAATGTCTGTGACAACACAACATCGTGAGCAGCTCCATCATTTTAGCTTTCTCTCTGCTTCTGCCTCTTGTTTCTGATTTTGATCATTTGCTTTATGAAACACTCCTGGGAGAGAATGGCTGAGTCCCCAAGCTTATGTCGTACCTCTCTATTTGTGGTTTGTTTTTGTCAACTCACTCCTCCATCCAGAGAGAGAAATAACAACTAATTTAACCCTTTAATGGTGAACATCAAATCTAGGCTTGTGCAATGACAGAAGAGAATAGATTAAAGCTGCAACACTTGTGTTTTTTCTACTAAGTTTAACGGGCTTTTTGCACCATATCACACACTATAAATGTCCATATATTTACCCATTATGCTATAACAAGCCAGCCTCCTGTCATATTTTTAACTAGTTAAAACTGAATTGAATCCTAATAAAACCTTGAGAAGTATATATTTGAAAGTATACCATTCTTTGTGCATGGTTTCATAATTTTTATTATTTTTATCTTTTCTTTACAGCTATGTTCAACCTTATTCCAGTGGGGCTACGAGTGGTGGCCATCCAGGGGGTGCAAACCAAACTCTATCTGGCTATGAACAGTGAGGGCTTCCTGTACACATCAGTAAGTGTCTGATTTAATGCATGTGCTTGCTTGAAAGAACCGACTTGTAACAAAAGATGGCATGCAGTGCAAATGTATGTTTGTGTGTGGATAACAGAAGTATTTTTTGTGGTGAACACGTTTTAATAATTTGATAATAATTTGATAGTTAGGTGCAATTAACCACTTAATACAAAACATCAACTAACCTCATTGATTAAGTGTGAAGTATTTATACCCTAACCCTATCTTTGGCTAAATAAGAAAAATCTACAACATGGGGATGAGAAAAGTATACTTGGACAGCAAACAAGAAAACATTCAATTATTTATTTTGTTTTTCATTTTTTTGTTTGTAAATTTTTGATAAAATGGGTTGTTCATTCTCACTAAACAAATCAATTCATCCCAGACCTAATGGAAAAGCAGTGTCATTCTGTGGTATGACTCAGTGTCAATAAAAGTTCAAGGATTGTGTGAGCAGGCTGAGCTGTGACATATCCTCTGCGGCAGCTGGCTCTTCATCTTTGATTAAACTTGTGAGTTTATGAATTATTCAGCTCCAGGACAGATAACGTCCCTGTAAGTCTTCCTCCTGAATGCCACCCTTGTATTGTGAAGCAGGCGTCAATGAGGAGATTGACAGGCAGGTTGGATGTGTACCCAGTGGGTGTGCAGACGCACACATTCAATGGCAACAGGCAATGCTCAGAGTCAAATTAGTAAAGATTGTTCTTTATGGTAAAGGTCTCTGTTGGTAGAAACAATAGTGATTGATGGAGACAAGGTTAAAAACAGTAAAGAAAACCAAATGATCTTTTAGCTTTTTATTCTGCAGCTGCTACTGGCAATTTACCTATTATACACTTAAGCAGTTATGTGATGACGGAAGGAGGAAATCTGCCCCCCACCTTCTCTTTTGCACTGATTTCACTACAAGCAAATACAAATGCATTAATAATCAGGGTTAATGTGCTACCTCTCAACAAGCATTAGCTCAATCAGAGACACTTACATCAAGCCACTGCAAACATTTATTCAGTTAGCTCCAGAAGAAACAGCTCCACACTTTGAGAGATCTCAAGAAACAAAAAGTAATACTGCTGAAACACACTATCTACACCACATAAATTTAAACTGTATCTTAGTAGAGACATAAATGCATTAAACACCTCAGAATCTAACAGTGCCATTGCAAGCTCTGTTATCAACATATCAGGATGCTGACTGTGACCTTTACAGCTGTACTATATGTATAAACTGATCATTCTTAAATGTGGTAATGAATTGAAAGGTATGACATCAACTAAAACTGCATGTCAAAGACATTTTTCTCTTATTTCACAATGAAGAGTGTCTTTCCATTTACAGCCATCCTTGGATTTCCAGTCAGCAAGGGTGAGCAGGGGAGCATTTC
Organism: Thalassoma bifasciatum; assembly: GCA_008086565.1. Lineage (NCBI taxonomy): Eukaryota > Metazoa > Chordata > Actinopteri > Labriformes > Labridae > Thalassoma > Thalassoma bifasciatum. The sequence continues at coordinate 628,435 of RPOG01000086.1, forward strand.
AATCTAGAATCTGACCTCTGGATACAATTAAATATTCAGATTTCTATATATTGTATAGTACAGCAAGCAGTCAAGATTTAACTATATCTCTCAGAGAAATAATTAGAATATACTGTAATTAATATCACCTTCTATTGTAGAAAATTGTTTTATCCTATGTTAAACTTTTAATACTGTTGGAATAACAGAATAATCACATTATGCTTGTGGTGAGCGACTGGGTTGACTACCTACAATTACATTTCAGTGAGCCCAAGCATTTGTTCAGCGACATATCCATGGGGGCTACCATTTCTAAGCTTGCCTGGGGCGAATTTCCAGAAATAATTGAAATAAAACACACTCTTTCCTCATACACACATCCATGTGCTGTATTTAACATGGCACTCCAGTAGTCCAAGTCTCCCAGAGAGTGATTATAATGGTATGAGCTCGGCTTTCAGTAATTAAGCATACACAGGAAGCTGTAGGACTAGTTCAATAAAAACGCATCCTGCTGCCAAGGACACAATAAACAATGCAAAGTAGGAGTATTTGCTTGTTTTTGTAATTATCTTTTGTTGGCAAAGTTAAGGAAACAAGTAGAAAGCGGCCAATTAAAAACCACCAAATCTGAGTCTAATTAGCACAACTCTTGTGCAACCCTTATGCAAGGAGATACAGCAGAACAACCTACCTTAGTATTGCAGGGTTTCAGTAAACATTTTCACACCTTTGGAAACTCAAAAAATTCAAAGCACAAGAAGAATGGAAGAAGAGAAAGCTTAAGAAGATGCACTGGTTATTTTGTCCAATGAAAACTGTATGGTATGTTTCTCAAATAACTTTACAATGGTGTTGGTTCTGTTGTGACTTGGTGAATATTTGCATCTCAATAACAAAGAGTACTACTCGTTATTGCACTAGTTAGCCACCCTTGGTATTTTCACTAGATTGGATGAAACTGTCAGATCTCTCCTCTACCTTGATTTCTTCTAACTGTCCTAATACAAATAAGATCCCAGTTCCGGTTCCCACCAATCTTAACTTATTTTGAAGCTTTCCATTGGACAGATACTCAGCGTTAAGTCTGCATTATGAAAACTGTTGATGATGCTAACAGCAATCAAAAGCATACAATTCTAAGATTTAGCATGTTTTATATTTGTTAATGATAATTTCTTTTCTGATTTTGAACTTCTTTCTGATACCATCATGATGCACCCTGTGGGTTTTAAATCTAGGTTATCTTTGCCTATTTTTTTTACTGTCAAATTTCTGTACTTGTCTGCATTGGTGCTCACAGCTAAATGGACATGAACTTAATTATTGTGTTACTCACCAATTTAAGATAAATAAGTGTGTTTGCTACCTGTAAAAGATAGATTTATGTTGTCTATATTTCCATTTTCTGTTTAAAGGTCTAAAAATAGCACTGGCTACATATTGCACACAATATGCCATTGGAGATTGCTGCACTCCTGTAAGATACAGTACAGTGGATGTTTTCAACTGGACAAATGCAATTGGGGGAAGGGTTGTGGAGCTGTAGCTTCCAGCAAGGGGAATTGAATTGAATTGAATGTGGAGCTGGCTACCTAATAGTGCCTATCTTACTGGTGTTGCTGCTATGCTGGTATAAAATGCTGCCTTGAAGCTATACATTACACTAACCAATAGCAGGCAAGCTTTGGAGGGAGATTCCCAATGAAGAGAAGAGTGACAACAGATGACGTAGGCTTGGTGGGGGATGAAGTGCTGTTTCTGGAATATAAGCTGTCTATTATTTTACATGTGTGTGCGTGATTGCATGCATGATTGAGAATTTGAATGAGTGCCTATAGCCTATTTACATTTGATTTAAATTCTGATTTACACTAAGCTATACATTCACGAGTTTTCTTTAAGATTTAACCCAATTCCTTCTTTTTTTTCATTTTAACAGCCAGGTTTCAGGGAGTGTAAAGAGCTCTGCATGAATTGCATCACACAAGCATCTGGTGTATGCAAATATGTTTGTCCATCACTTGGTGTTCTGTACATACATGAGCTTACACCAAGAACAAGAGATGGAAAGAGTGAGAGAATTGTGTGCTGCGAAAAGATTGCACAATAGTGTGGGAGAGGAAGAAAGCACAAGTGGAAAAATATTAATCCATTGGCATCAATGTGTGGGAGAGGAAGAACCAATTAGCATGTTATTTTACTTCACTTTGCTGTCTCCCTTATGAAATGTAGTGGGACAGATACTGTACCCAAACAATCCTGTATTCCTATTGTGATGTATAATTCTTGTGAATATAAGGAAAATTGAATGCCAACTTTCTTGATATGTTTTTTTAGATGAGCACTTGTGTGTGTTTGATCCTTAGCTAAATACTGACCACGTATCTCATGAGGTGCCTCTGAGAAGGTGTCATTAATTTCCTGGTGGGTCATATTTGAATTAGTGTGAGTCACGGAGGCTCCAGTAGTCTCGTCTAGACGGCTCTGTGTGAGGGTGTAAAATAGAGAGTTCAGGGCTCTTGGGGTGGAGATATTTATCAGGTTAGCACTACACTTTGTGGGCTGTCTCTGAATAAATTGTCAGGCAAGTTAAATGGCTGTGATAGCAAAGCATCTAGTGAAAAAGCTCCTACTGAAGATGTGACTGACAAAACATTCTCCGCCATTTGAAATGTGAAACCATGCATGTGTTGCAAACTTTTTTACTCATAATGACAGGAAACCAAAACTGATTCATGCATGGCTAAAAACAGAGAGAGTGACAGAAGTGATGATGACGTTAAACAAATAAAGGTTGCTAGATAAATGTGGCACGAACATATCCGTTGCAAAATCTTGTAAAAAATGACAAGGAGACAGTGCTGCATATAATACAATAAATTAATACCTATTATTCGCGGTAATAACATACAGATAAATATTTCTGAGTCTGTGTTTTGTCAAATACGTGTATGTATTTCAGTACATTCACACTGGATACGTACTTGGCTCACACCCATGCCTCTTCAACCATTTAGCAGCCACAATGCCTTCAGTAAATAACCACTGCTGTAAGGTTTCACTCCACTGAGCTGTGTCATTAACTACTTTGTGATGTGTGTGCATTTATGTGTGTGCCACTGGCTCCACTGTGTACCCTGTGTGGGTGTGTCTGTTTGTGTTTGGTGTTTGCAGGGGTCTTTTCCACTAGATTAAGCTCTCCAATTTATTCCTAAACAAATGAGTGCACTTTATCTTTAGCTAAAGCAAAAGGTTCTTTTTAATCCACTCCACTCTTGTTAAAATACTGGAACAATGAAAAGCTGGATTTTGGAAGATTTGTCCTTACTGCTGAGCTGTAGCATTAGCTTTGAGGCTCTCGTAAGAATTGATGGCGTCACTCCAAAATAGACACGAGCACCATTCTATTTGCATAATTGGAGTCATCGTAGTTTCAATATGGCAGCTGAGTACACATGGGGCAGCATTGATTTGGCCTGTCTTGTGAAAAATCTGGCCAATATATTTAAAGAGGAGATCAGATTCATTATGTTAGTATATCTCTGACAGCTGATTGGATCAGGAGAACACCACTGGGCTGTAACTTCTCCCCTGAAGCCGAGACAGCGCTGTCTGACAGTGCATCATAATTGATCATGTTTTCCTGATACAATAGTCTTACTAATGCAATATTCATTTCACAGTTAGTCTAACCACGGCTGAGTTGTGTTATTGAATGATTGAGTACAAAGGGTTTCCCAGGTGGGCCCTTACATGTGTGTTTTTATGTTCATGGATATTAAATCTGGCAGGGGAACATCCTTCATTGGGTAATACTCTGCATTTCCATCCGCTGTTAAATCACTCCTTCACATACGCAGTTACTCAATCAGCAACACATCAAACCGGGGTTCTCCCTCAATGTAACAAAATGAAAGCGTCAGCTACCTCATCCTTCTATTTTTTGATCATATCAGTTGGAAAGACAACAGAAAACTATCTGGTGAAAGAATGATAGTTTAAACATAAATGCTCACTTTAAAGTTCTAGATGAATCAAGAACAGCATACTTTAAGATTTGCATGCCTCTGACTAGGGATGGATAGCAAAGTAGGTATTTTTATAGGTACGGACCTGATTCCGTCCTTATCACTTAATGTAAAATAAAATGGTAGCATGTTTCGATACCTAAACCCATTTTTGTGACTGTGAGGAAGTGGAAGAGTAGGCTATTTTCCATGCAGGACATAGAGTAAGTAGAGCTTGGTTTTAATTTGTGCATTTTAAGGGAAAAAAGTGCAGTTATTGTTAATTTACAAGTTGTAGTTAATTTTAGTTAAGGGTTTTCATGTTAAAGAAATTTGTGAAACAACTGCGATGTTACAGTACAAACAGTGGAATGTTGTTCTGATAAACTTGTTAAAGTCCACATATTGAGACATCAACATGTGAAAATTGAAATATTTTGAGGTTTGATTATCACAAAATTTAAAATTTATAACCACATAAACACACAAAAGTACCAAAAATTGGCCTTGTGGAGTACTGGCACTGATTCATACATACCAGGCATTGATACTGTATCAGTTGAAACGTAAAAGATCACCATCTCAACCTCTAACTTCGGAATATTTCATAAAAAAGGATAAATGGAGGGATTTTTTTATTGCATTGTATCATACTGCACTGAGTCATAAAATGTGGAAAAGTGAAGAGCGATAGACTACTCAATAATGATGTTTCATCTCATGCTTGGACTTCACATGAGTGAATTGCCAGCTGTGTAACATTCTGACAATCTTTTTTCAGAGCTGCTTAGTTAAAGGGAAAATGTCTATGAACTGTAATGAGACCTTTCAGCTAATTAGTTGAAGACCCGTAGACTGGAGAGACCTATATAAACATGGAGGGAGGGAGATGATAACTGGTATCATTTCCACGCGGATAATGTCCAGCTTTTTATTTCCGAGGTGATTCCTCCTTGCTCTGCCTGGAGTCTTGTGTGGGATTGGTTTCAGTAAACAATAGATATGCTATCTGACAGAGATGCTACTGGATCCTACTCAAAAGAATCGGAGCGTCTCTGTCTATCACAGTCTTGTTAGACTGAAGATGGGGATCCCCTGCCATTTGGACCCTCCTTGTGCCAGTCTGAGCGAGCCCAATATCCACAGACCCGCGCCAATGTACAGCTGCTCTGGCCAACAGTCTCCCCTCCATCTTGGCTCAAGTGTGCCTGTATCTTTCTGTATGCGTCTGTTTATCACTAGACTCTTATTTTTCTCCAGGGCGTGTATAACCAGCCAAATCCACATAAGCTCATTATTAGAGGTAGAACAGAACTCCTGGCTTGAGTGCTGAGCAGCCTGTTGTTTAGCTTCAAATTCTGCTTGTGGATAACAGAGATGGATGCTGCCAAAGCTTTTTAATCAGCTAATCAGTTAGACCAGGAGAGAAAAGAAAGTGTGATGATATTGTTGGTCAGAAAAAGTCAAGATTTTAGTGTGAGATTGGTTAAGAAAGCAATAAAAGAAAAAAAATGTCTGACTTGTAGTTTCAGTGGTAATAATAGAGGAGGATAGAAGGTTCCAGCAACAGCCTAGACCAAGCAGTAATGTCTGATGTTAAAAATAAGAAGCCAAACTTCGAACTTTGAGCCGGCTCAGTTAATTTTGAGATGATTATCTTGGGAAGTTTTGCATATTTGGCCTCTCGCTGGAATGTTCAAGTATTAGCTTAAGTTGAAATTTCTTAAAATGTTGACTTTTTGATCCCAAAGTCTTCTCAAAAGAACAATGGGTGACATCACTGAAGCTGCGTTTGTACCAAGTTCATTCTGGGCAATGGGACAGAACACAGCAGACCGGAAATATTCCTCATTCTGCTATATCTAAAGGTATTATATTATTATTTCATTTGTCTTCTAAAAATTAGAAAACCACTTAAATTGATTTACTCAGAATGTTGCCACCTTATATTGACTGTAGCTAAATCACAGAATGTGTTATACACACTATGTATCAAGTTCTTTATTCTCAATCTGCTTGGAAAAGGATCACTGCAGCTTTTATGAGTTTAGAAACTATTCCAGCTAAATTAACATTTTCGGAGTTCACATGTATGCTTCATTGTTTAAAAATAGAATTTGAAAAAAAAAAGAGCACTGTATCGATGACGTGTCTGGATAGCAATTGGAAATCACAACCAAGCAAAGGCAATTCACTGTTGAGCCTTTTCTGATCTGGGACTGAGACTGAGATGAAAAGGAAATCTAAGCGGAGACAAGGCCTCTAACAAGTATTGATTTGTATCACATCACACAGTCAGAGTCAGATACTTCATGTCTAGCTGTCAGTGACTCTGAAACTGTGAAGTAGCACTTGGTGGAGTTGTTTTGTTTTATCTAAAATTCTGCCTCGACTTATAAAGCTGATAGTACTGACATTACAGCAGTTTGACATTTTAACACTTAAAGTGATGGGAAAACTTACATCTGGTCATCTTTCTTATTCAATGCTCCAAAAATGAACTGGACTTAAAAATGTCCACAGGAAGGAGTCTTTATTTATTTTTTATTTAAAGCTTCTGCAAGGTTTTTAGTGTGTGATGAATCTGAATGAAATTAATTGCCTTTTAATGATATACAAAAGCAAACAGGTCAATCAGTGACAAGACAGATGTTTATATAATATCACTCTTAATTTTTGTGACTGCTCTTGTAGGGCAACAATAAATCAATTAGTGGAGACAAGCTATAATTATATGTGGCACCTTTGCTAACAAGTAACAAGGCGACATTAGCCTCTTAACTCCCAACAAAGACACAACAGCAACATTTGGCATCACTGCGCTTTTGTACTTTCACATTGCATCCCAAAACTTGGTAATATGAATGACTTTTAAAGGGATCTGGGGCTTTTTTAATGCGCTTATTTTTTTTACTCTACTCCCATACAGTAAACACTGCTTAATCTGAAATAAAGTGACTGACATCTTGCTGTACTCTGACAATGTGAGCTCCAGCTGGTCCCACAGCCCTCCTGGCATGCATAGCATTTATTCACATTGTGTGTTTGATACCCCTGTGATGATGCAGCCTATCTAAGAACCAAACATGATGTATCCCATTGTGATGATATGTCATGAGCTTCCTGTGACTTCATCTCTGTTAGAGATCTTTGTTCACTGAGGTCTGTGAAGGCAAGAAGTGAGAGCAGATGATGAATGAGTGTGCTTGTGTTTTACTGTAGGTGGATTCGGGTTTTTGATGCTTGAATTGGCTCAGTATGTGGGTAGGACAGAATGCACACTACAATATACTATTATACACAAGGTTGCTCTTTTAACAAATCCAATAAAGGAACATTTTACAGCCCATTAGGGTTTATTGCTTGTGTGATTAAGCTACATTATCTATTCCAGCTTCACAAAAAATATGACTGAACACATCATCTGACCTGACCCACATTCAGCCTTTTGAAGTCCTGTTGGCTCAGCAGATGGAAAGCGATGTAGTTGAACTGTTACAAGAAACAGAGATGCTGCAACGGAAGACTGTGTGTTTGGTTGTGAAACATTGTTTGTTATGATCTCATAGAGGGCCTTTTGGGAGACATCAACACCTTCACCAGTGACAGTGACTTAGATTACATTTTATTTTTCTGCCTTTTGTTTGTTTTTATACTGGACTTTGACTGGTACTCTGTTTTGTGGTACCACACCCCCTTTATTTTTCTGTTTTGTATCATCTGCTCTTTGTCATTGTCACCGGGTATAAAGCCAGCTTCTATATGTACTACATGTACTCTCTGACTTCAGACAAGTCCCCTGAAATGCACATTGTAAAGCTACAGCTGACTAGCCCCACTTGCCTTTAGTTGCTTTTCCCTCGCACACTGTTCTCAATGTCTCTCTGGGGAAATTGTCTTCTAACTGATTAGACTGTAGACTGCAGACTCACAACAAAAGCAGCGCTACAAATTGGACCCACACACACACTGATGCACTTAAGCTCATGCACACAAAATCTGGCCTCGGAGGACACAAACCTCAGCCACTGTGGTTGAGCACTAATGGCCAAATCCTAGACAGGCATTAGACCCCAAACCACAAAAAGGGTGAGGGGAATCTTGCACTGTATGGAGTTTAGAGGATGGGCTACAAAACTGCTTGTCTCCAAGGAAAAGCCCCTTTCAAGAATTATGAGTGAGGGAGAAAAGAAAGTGCCCCTATATCCGAAAAGAATTTTAAAAAGAAAAACACACGCCCCTTCTTTGTGCCAACTAAGTGATGACAGACTGCTGATAAAGTTATAAAATCTACCTTGTAAAAGCATTTCAGTCCTATTGCTGTTGTTGCAAGCAATCAAAGTCACAGATTATCATGTCTAACAAGCTCTTAAACACAGTGGACAATACTTTCAGAGATAATGAAATGCTTATGAATAATTAACAGCTTGAAGATATACTCTTCATCTTGTATATTTTATTAATGCTCCTCTGTACCTGTCGTATCATGGTTATGCATGCTATAAAGTGCTTCATAATTCATTACGGTAAATGGAATGATTCGATATAGAGGATCCTCAAGAGACAAAATTTAAAAAGCAAGGCCTTGAGTCTTCAGATAGCGTCTTCCCTCTTTCTGTACCCAAGTGTGTTGGACATGTAGTGTGAGCTGCTGTTATTAAGTTCCACTTCCAAGTAATGAACTATTGCATTTCAGCTGCTACTATTCATACCACGGTGCCCAAGTCTCTGAAGACCTGATGAATTACTGTCCAACAACTGCTACACACTGTATCTGCTTCTCCTTTCTCCCTGCAGGAACACTTTACACCAGAGTGCAAATTCAAGGAGTCGGTGTTTGAGAACTACTATGTGACATACTCCTCCATGATATACCGGCAGCAGCAGTCGGGCAGGGGCTGGTACCTCGGTCTGAATAAGGAGGGTGAAATCATGAAGGGAAATCATGTGAAGAAGAACAAGCCAGCAGCCCACTTCCTTCCCAAACCTCTAAAGGGTAAGTCAACCAAGAAACAGTTTGACATTTTACTGTTCAAGACAAAGGGTCGGGATGATATTGATTTGGGTGCACATGATAATTTTACTTAAAGTCAACTCAGTTTGAGTGGCACATGAAGTCATAATGATGTGTTGCTGTGCTGCTGGTAAGAAGTTTTACAAAGCAAGTCCGGTAACTTTCAATTCACTTCTTCACAAATGTCGAGTATCTTAGAATTATACTGGAAAGCAGAAATCCAGTGAAATACAAGGGGCCCCATTAGCCGTAAGCAGCATCGTATATCCCAGTATTATTTTTACTATGGATCCTGTAAAGCCCTGAAACACTCACTGAGCTACAGCAAGGCTAAATCCTGTTGCAAGATGTTGCAAGATGTTGTTTTATGCCGACAAATGTTCTATCAAATGTTCCCATCCTGTATGTAAGTTTTTCTGTTTAGGTTTAAGAGATCCCTTCTCCACAACCTCCTTACTCAGCATATTTCCTAGAGATACTGTCTTGGACATATTGCTTCCCTTTGCTGGTCACACTCTGCTGCAGGCCTCATGTAGTAGGAGGATAAGCCAATGTCTGTGCGCAGCAGCAGCAGGAACAATATGTTTTAAAGCTTTGAATAGTATCCCCTGAGATTTTATTTTCAGTACAGTAAAATCCCAAGACCCCACCCATTTGGGCTGTGTGTGTGGGGTGTGTATGGCTGTCGAGAACAGAGGGAACAGGGAGGAGAGAGGAAGAAATGGGTCTGTTTTCAGTGTTGAATAGGCCACAGTCCTTTCATCTTGAACAAGACACAGACTTACCTGTCAACAGAGAGGAGACAGACAAAGTCTGTTTTCACTTCAGAGGGATAAAAGCAGAGCACCTTTTATTCTCCCAGTACAATATGAAAGACTTGCAGAGCAAAAACTCAAACAATGATAAAACTGTTTGCTGGTTCTACATGTTTGATCTGCCAGATGTGGCAATTTAATATATATTTAAAAGTCTATTTGTGATGAGTCTTTTATTGTGCACATATATTAAAGTGCCTTCTTGTACTGACATGATATTGGTACTTATGCTGTACAGTAACAAGCTGTATAGATAGTTATGTCTTCAACCAAACTAATGGATGTCATTTTGGCATTCATGTCATGACAAAGAAGATTCAGGTTTGTATCATAAAATTAAGACAAATTAGGTCATTTCAGACAATAATGGAAGAAGGGTTTAGAGTACTTTGATCTAAGCACAAATTTTTAAACATCAAGTGAGTTTCTTCTTTAACTATTGATATGTTGCTTGTGCTACTTCATCAGTGCAAAAGTCTGCAGGAATAGGTATAATGATTTGTATACTGTCAGAGACTTTCAAGCTAGAGATGTAACAATACCAACACACTGAACTTCAGTTTGATGATGGTAAACATCAAATGATATAGAGTCTTGTTTCAAAACCATGACAGTTAAAAAACAAGACAGTTATCTGGATCCATATCTGCAATAGTGTGCTTTCTGTGTGGTCTAAAAAACTTAAATTTTTAAAGAATAAAATACACCAAATCCATGAGAAATTGTAAATGTGAAATATTTCAGTTTGATCAACCTTAGTATTTTGAGGCTTTGCCTAAATAACAAGCCATGAATAATGTGATGGTTATTTCAGTTTGGAGTTTTTTATTCTTATTTGTTCCTTCATTGCTGTCTCCTTATTTCAACTTTGGTGAACCCTCAATAGCCGGCACCTTTTTAAGAATCTCTTCCTACCCTCAGATCACTCTGAATAGCTTTTCACTTTCATTTAGCTGGCTGTACTGAGAGCCCGAAACACAATGAAAAAGGGAAGGCCAGAGAATCATTGGATTTATGCCCAAAGACAAATACTGAAAAAGAGGAAGCAAGATTAACAACCAGATAGATAATGGCTAGATAAAGGCTGGACAAAATGGGGTTTCTCCAGATCCTGGACTATGTTTCTCTCAGATGCTTCTTTTGCATTTTATCAACAAACATTAATCTTATAGATTTTAGGTACAATGGGAAATAAGAAAGAGACAAAGCATTTGAAAGAAAAAATTTTTTGTACTACCTTACACGAATGCACAATATTTATGAGAAAATTTGAATATTCATGTAGCAAGTTGTTTGGAAAGCTTTGCTAAGCAGAGGGAAAAAGAGAAAAAAATAAAGGAGTGGCAGCTCATAATGATTTAGATGCAGTGGCAATACAGGGCACCAAATAAGAAGCTGTTTCTGCCTTGGTGATGGCATCTCTTCTAGCCATTACTCACTACTCTTTCTCTGGTTCCAGTATGTGAGTCTCAGCCCACAGTCTCTCATTTTGTCGTCCTCTGGATGAAGCCAGTTTAACTCAAGTCATTCAAAACCTGACAGGAAAATCCTCACACAGCTCTTACTGTGTGTCTTGATGGGAGCAGAAGGAAAAGCCTGGACATGCATGATGTCATTGTTGGTCAAGGGGCATCTGACAGGAGATGTCAGGAGCGATGGCTGTTATTGAAAACTAATGTTATATGGGTTGCATCTGTGGTGTTGAAGTGATGCCATAACCCTGAGGTCAGTCACCCATCATTACAACCCTGTCACAAACAAGACTGGAGCCGATAATAGTCCGTTTCTGACTGAAACCTTTCCATTGATTGATGTGTATGAAGATGGTCTCTGGATTGCTGCCCTAATGAAAAATGCTGGGCTAAGTGAAGTGTCTGAAGGGCTGGGTTTGCTGTTTCAGCGACAGAATCCCTTAGGAATGAACATCAAATAGCATTCTAGGCAGAAGGGTGTTGACAACATCCTGAAACCAAAGACTGTGAACCTCTGATTACTGATATTTCTTCTGAAAAGGCTGCTGAGATGCAGATTGGACTGGAGCTGCAAACACAGCAAAGCTAAAGCACCAGCAACTACTGAATTTATAATGCCATGCTGTGAATATAGCTTTTTTATTCACTCCAGCACCAACCTGGTCTGCTGTGATCTCAGCAGTTTGCAGAGAGCTATAAGATCTCATGTTATATCGTCACAGCAACTACATTTAGTCAGCGAGTTCCAATTACTGCTTATTCAAATGTATTCTTGAATAGAAAATATATATTGTTTGGTCTTTTTGAGTTGACGTGATGTCAGTTTTTCTAATTCTCTTCTCCTTTGCGTTATTCCACAGTGGCAATGTACAGAGAGCCATCCCTCCATGACTTGACAGAGTTTTCCCGCTCTGGCAGCGGAACGCCCACCAAGAGTCGGAGTGCCTCGGCGGTGCTCAACGGAGGCAAAACCGTGAGCCAGAACGAGTCGACGTAGCCCGGTAATCCGACCCAGGCCTGGGGCCGAACCACGAAAACCTTACCTCCAGCAGAGCGTGAATCCAAGCAGACTTCTCTCACCGATCAGCGGTTCAGGACTAGCTATGACAACTACGCATATGCATACACCCTGAAACCATCAATAAACATCTAGGTACCATTCATACATTAATCATCACCCAACATCAGTAATGATATATTTAACAGCACATAAACCATTATGGACATTTAAATTATCAAAAGTTTTCTTTAGGGCTTAGGAATTATCTATTATCTTAATCACTCTCTTTAAGTGATGATTGCATAAAAGTTAGCTCATCTTTCTGTTTTTTTACTTTCTTAATTTCCTGTGGACAATATCATTTTTAGGTCATGTAGACACCAAGCATTTGTCCATCAGTCAAGACAGGGACAGGAAGTTAGACATGTAGATGTTCAGGGCAGCCTGTTATGGTGCCGGTCTACGAGGCTACAGTGGTACAGTATGAGCCCTGATCTCTGTCTCATCCATGCTTCTGTGAATACAAAGCCTATAAACTCCCTGGCATGGCACAGCCCAGTGCTGCTAGGACTGTGGCCAGCCAGATGGTAGCTCTCCTGCGTCCTAGTGCACACGCTCAGAGACTGAGCTCTCTAGCATGGGAAAATGAAGCCTATGTTCAGCTGACCTGAAATATGAAAGGGACAGCGTGGCTTTCTTGCCGTTTTTTTTCTTTCCTTTCAGAAATGCCACAGCTGCACCTTGGTTTTTTGCTAATTTTCTGAATTAGCAGAGAGCTGTTTATTTGATAACTGGTTTCGTTTTGTTGGTCTCCTCTTGTTCTCCTCCCCAAACCATTGTTCAGTCTTTTTATTTTTGTTGCTGTTTCATCATTGAAAGAGGTTCCAGCAAACCAAAGAAAGAACGAAAGAGTGTCCCTTTAAGCCGCTGAAAACCAAGCCAGTGTAAAAGGCAAAGCTGGAATTTTTCTTTTTATTGTACATTCGTGATGAAAGAAAGCAAAGATTTTGTGAAGAAAAAAAGAACAATGGACAAAGGAGGTAATTTTTAACACTTTGAAGTTGGCAGCGTGCTTGATGTTGTGCTTTCCGCTGATATGCTCAATGGCCAAGGTATGAAACAACTATTATATGTCCCCATTCCCTTCTGTTTCCACTGTGTCACACGTCTTTAGTCCTCGTAATCTGTTTCCTCACCTCTGTGCTTGTGTCATACTCCCACCCCTTCCCCCCGCCATCCTTTTTTTGTCAACTTCTACTGACTGATACATTTCACCATAGGAATATGGTGCGAGCCCCTTCCCAGGATGCTTGTTCTGTGTTTGAGTAATTTATTGTGGTGACAATATTTTCTATATTCAAAAAAAGAATACTGTGGACTTTTAGGTGGCTTAACATTTTATAGGACATGTCATATTTGTAAAAGTGAAAAAAGGAAAAAAAAATACAAAAATGAACATATTCCCTTTCTTGCACAGGGCATGTACAAACACAATTATGTACAAAAAGGACCCCATTTTTCGTGGGCTAAGTACTCTTCCCTTCAGCTACATAACTTCTTTCTGGTACATGCTTCTGGGAGGCTTTCTTTTTCTTGGTTTCCTCTGGAGGTTGTATTAGATGAACCTATCTGTTGCATGGGAGAAAGCAGGAAAACTCTGGACTAGAGCTGCATGATGTAGGCTTTGTGTATTAACCCCATGTTGGATCATGTGTTCCAATCTACCAGGCTTAATCTGATAAAACAACATTTACAGGCATACATTGTGGCTGCCTGATAACTTCCAGTTGTTTATTATTTGTTGTATACACAAAAATGCACTGAATAAAATGTTTATATTAAGATTTACTTTTAAACCGTGTTCGACTCCCTTCTTTGTCCCATCTGTTATTCTCGTAATGTATTCAACATAATCTATGTACACCCCCACTTTCAACCACTGCAATCACAAAAGACATCCGGTTGGGAATTAGATTTTAGTTGGCAGGAAGCCTCATAATTTGTGGTGTGGAAATGGAAGCCATCTATGCTGCACTGTTTAGCTTGAAAACCACTCTCCCCAGAGGATCCCCGAAACACGCTCTCCAACCCAGCATCTCTCCAATCTGAGGACACTATCATACCACATGAAGGCGGTGGTATGCCTTTAATTGCCTCAGGGTCAAGCTGGACAATCTTTGAAGGCTCAGTCCATCAAAGAAATCAATACTTTTATTCCATAGGAAAAGATAAAGCCTGTGAAATTGCTTCACTGTAATTTTCTGTGTGTCGGAGCGCTGCCTTTGCACTGTTACGATCTAAGTAAGAAACGTCACTTTTTATTTTTTCCACAAAGGTTGATCCAAAGTTTGTTTTTGGTGAAAAATGATCAAAGTTGTACTTTTTCTGAAAAAAAGGAAATAAAGGAGAGAAGCTAAAAATAATGGTTTTGCAAAGGAGTTACAGTTTTTAACTGGTGCACTGAACCATATAAATAAAAAGTTTACTTTTGTCTGGAGGGGTGCAAAAAAGCAATAGAGGTGACCATAGGCTTTTCAGGAAACGACATAATTGGAGAACTTAGTAGCCTGAAAGTGAGTTATCTGAGGCTGGTGTCAAAGCATCAAGAACGACCACACTGTCGTCAGGACAGAGACTAAAACAGCATTAGGTGTCTTGTCATCTACTGGTATAAGTTCACTGTGCCTATCAGGAGATTTCACTTCACGCTTCCCTCTGCTGACAAGGTTTGTAGATATGACGTCTTTTCTCAGCATTACTTGGGCGCCTGCCCAAAGAACCATAAATTTACTGCCAAATGGTTTGTTCAATATGATGGTCACTCAAGACGCTTAACACTACCTAACTGGTTCCTCAGGCTAATTTCCTCAAAGCCAAAGTCAAAGTCAAGGCAAACTTTGAGCAACTGATAACTTGGAAATGAAACCATGACACTTTCAAGTTTTTTGGCAACTCATGAAATTACAAGGGGTGTGAAAGAGGATGTGACATAAACATTAAATGGTCTATCAGAAGAGCCCCCCCAAAAACAAACACAGAGCCTGTTCTGACTGAAGACACAGCTGAATACACATATCTGGAAGCCATTGCCTTCAACTCTAAAAGTGTTATATAAAAAAAAAAATATCCAGAGGATCACGTAAACCTAAGCAGCATGCAGTTGAGCATGATGCCACGTAAAACAGAAGACTTTATTTCTTAAGTCTAGAGGCAGTTAACACGCTGACGAGAAGGAAAATAGCTTCTTGAACCCGTTCAGTACAGAGCAAACAAACCCAGACCCTAGTGAAACAAATTTATTAGATTGCTACCCTGTTAAAATAATGAGCTGTGTCACTCCATAATAGCATAAGAGACTTTGCTGGTGTGTTCAGCCCATTGAAAACTGTGCAATAAACTCACCCTCTATCCCTGGTGGGAGATAGAGTGGGCATCAATTTGGTCTTTGGAGACTGCCTCATTACGCCCATTGCCAGCAGCGACAGGAGGACTAATAGGCCCCTGTAATATGGGCCCTGATATGAGCCACTTCATCGTTCATGTCATTTGACATCCCCCTACTCCCTTCATTTCCTTCTGCCTAACTCTAGACTCCATTCATTAGCATGGACCAGTCCAATTCATTAATGCACGCTGCAAGCCTTGTTCAGGGAGGGTGATGAGGGAAGCAGCCACTTTCACTCCGTTGAACTGCTTTTCCGTCTTTCTCCATCGTCCTTTTTGACTCACTGGTCAATCAGTTTTTCCACCCTTCATGTGGTCAAACTAATGAGTCTTCATGGAGGGAATGCAAATCCTGAAGGTGTCTCTCAGACACACATACACGCCGAGCAAAGCTATGAGCCTTCCAGAGTGTGTGAACATTTGGATCCTGAGTTAGATCAGTCTGCAATAATGTGTCACGAATCAGGCTGAGCTGATGGAGCTGTGATATATGTGAGCACTGTGTACCTGTGAATGCTGTAACTCATTACCCTTTATCACTGCCAAGCACAGGCTGACTGGCTTCACTTCTCAACTCACCCAGTCTTCCTCTCTGTCACGTCGTCTTTGTCATCTTCTTCACATTTGCTCCTCTACTTCTTTTTTTCTTCATTTCACTTCGACATTTGTAATATACAGAGACTGCATTAGTTTAGCTAAAAATGGCTTCATAGACATTAAATAGAAAGGCCACACCATTTTTATTATTGATTATTAATGGTTACCAAACTATCAAATTATTCTTTAAAAAGGCACAATAAAATATTGCATTTAAAATTCCAGTTAACCTTAATAAACAACTTTTTCTAAATTTGAAAGAAACAATATCTGCAACTTAAACCCCACTTAATGTTCTTTTGTAGGAGACATGAAGATACATCAATAAATGATTCATGTGTAAAAGCTAAGTAGACTCCTTTTTTAAATTCATTTATATTAAGGTGCATTGGAATTAGAATTTTTTTTCTTGCTCACTCACAGTGTTGATGTTCCTGACATGTCTTGTTGCTTTTTATTACCCTTTCCTTACACTGATGTCAAAAGAGTTGTGTTGAACAGAAAACAATTTTCCACCTGCCAGTCAAGAGGTCAGAGCATGAAATTACTCTAATTATGAAACAAGCTGCAATCATTTGCTCCTTGCCTTTTGCACATAATTCAATGTACAGCTGCCTAAGTGAAGTGCAGCTTCCCTGAAGTATTGATGCATGTTCAACCTTCTGAAGAAGACAAACACAATTGAATTTAATTGACGAGCTGACGCTTCCCACAAGGGGCGACTGCGTCTCTCAATTACACCTCTTCCTCTGATCTTTTCTTAATCTCCTTCCTCTTTCTTTATCCGTTCATTGTGAGCAACACAAAGCAATTTCCTCTTTTTTTAATTTTTTTTTAAGTTGTGTGGAAATAAGAAGGCAAAATAAACATTTAATGTTGACAAGATTGATCATCATTTACTGCTTGAATTTTCCCAACATGGACCGTACTAAAAAATCAGAGGGGAGAAATTGATGCCAGCTGCTAATAAACAGTGCTGAATTTTGTTTATCAAAACTCCTGAGACAGAGACCTAAAAGAAATGAAATCTATCATAGAAGATCAAGAAAATGTACAAACTAGCTTAATGGCAGGGTGAGTAAAATCACCCGGTCAGCTATAGCATTGGAAAACAAATTTGTGCAATGCTCTCCCACGGGTGGGAAACAACAGAACAAAGTGACACTTTGAATCAGCTCTGGCACAAAAAAGGGTGCACAGATTTAGCATACATGTCTGGGCTCTGCATGGATAACAAAACAAACTAAAAATGTGAGCTTATCAGTAATAACAGCAAAAAAAAAAAAAAAAAGGGTTAGTAACAGTCATGGAAAGTAATACACAGTCAGGTCCAAGTTATTGAATGAAATGCACTACTGCTAACCTTGACAGTGCCAGGCCTCTCAGTCCCTCCACACCTTGACTCCCCAAAAATCCAAATAGAGTCTGCCGCTATTTGTCCCTCTAATGGCCTCTCCTTCATCTTTCTCTCCATGCACTCCAGAGTTGGCATAAAAAGGGTGCAGCTCCATTCTCAACAGATTACTCTGAGCAGAGAGTGTCTCGCACCTTTGCTTATCAGCACCAGCAGCTCATCAGAGCACCAGAGACGGGCAGAGAAGACACACTGTCCAGAGAATGCACATTGATAACATCCACCACAAATAGCACAAGACATCACTGCTTCCTCTCATTAGAGGAGCATCCCAGCTGGTGTGTTGTTGCCTGCGTGTGCTTTGGGCTGCAGCTGGATCTAATGCTTTCTGTTTATCAGAGTTGACCCACTTGGGGTTGGCTTTTGTTTGCTCACTGCACCAGTACAGCAAAATAACTTCTGATATAAAGCGCTAAAAAGTATTTTCAAAAATAACTCCAAGGAGAAAGAAATTTGGAGGTTCCCAAAATGTATCAGCTTTGAGAATGGACTGTCTCCGTTTTAAATTAAGGTTTCTTATTTTTCATGTGTACAAAATAAAATCCTTAACAGCTTGCTTCTTGTAAAATATTCTATTAGCAATACTAATGCAGAAGAATAACAAAATTATGTAAAAGTTCAGTACAATATAGATGAAAATTAAGTATGAAACAGTGCCTCTCAAAAGAACTGTGAGCAAATTGTGTTTTTTATGGAACATTAAAAACATGAAAAAAGAAATAAGTTGAAAAAAAATAAAATAAAAGACAATTTACTCTCAGAAAAGTTTCCTTGAGTCTACCCCTTCTCCCACAGACACCAATCAAGCTAATGTTCCTCCAATAACAATAGGTGAGAGAGCGATGGAGGGGAATGGAGAGATATGAATAATGATAAGAAAGGTAATGTCACAAGAATGACGTGAGTTTTGACATCTATGTTGCAAGCTTGTACACTGGTTTGATAAATTAACTATTTTTTTTCTGGGGCTGTTCAGCTCAGTGGTCTGTGAATTTTCTTTTTGTTTGTCGAATAAATTTTGAGAAACTGCCATAAAGTATAACATTTCAGCTGTATATCATTTTCATTGTCTTAATTAACCCTCCTGTAGCATTTAATTTTGAGCCCATGCAGTGATGTCTACTAGAGTCATGTTTTTACTACATGGCGTGCATTCAAAATAAATCAAATAGAGCATGTAAAACAAATTTCTCTTCCAACATAAAAGTTGAAAGGTCAAGGAAATAACCGAGTCATAAAGGGGTGACATTCATGTTTGACAAACTATGCCATGGGTGAGTCCACCTAATTCCAGGAGCTACGGCAGAACTACATTTTCAGTTAAATATCACCTGTCAAGAGGAAATCAATTTCCTCCTATGTTGTGAGAAACCATTTGCACATCAGAGGGCCTCTGGCTAGACAGAGAAATTGCATCACAGTAGAGAAAGCTTTTAGTAACTGCAAAGCACTATTTTCTGTGTGTTAGATAACAGGTTAGTCCACAGGGTAGGCCAAATCACACAAAGCTGATGGAACAAAACATTATTATTAAAAGCCTTTGTTTAGCTTAATTGTTTGCAAAACCCAGTCATGATGTATTAATTTACACACCTGTCCCGTGTCAAAGGTTTGATGTTCATCTGACCTCCAAAACACTTTTCTTCATGGAGGCAGTGACAGTCTGCAAAATCCCATTGTGTCAAAGACTATTTGAATACACACAGAGACTAATCACTCACTGAATCCAGAGAATAATTAGTTGATGCTGCACCACAAAAGCCTGAAAGGGTTTTAAACAACAAATGAGCGATCACATGGCCCTGTCTCAGCCAGGAAAGACAGATTAACATTATTATAATCCAGACAAAGAGAACAACCCATTACTTTAATGAATAATCCCCAGTTAATAACATGGGAGAGCAGCTTTAGTTGTGAAATATGGCTAATGTTGGGAGGATGTTTTCTCTATTGTAGAAGGCAGCTGTTCTCATCAGTTTTTTTGTCATGTACTCCCCTCATCCTTTACCAAAAAATCCATGCAGGGGAAGAAGCTACCAGCTGTACTTTTATTCTTTTTCATAACTCTGGATGTGCTCATTTTCTCTTGAGAAAAGCGTGTGCCCGTGTGTGCCTACATGTGCCTGTATGTGTGTCAAAGGGATGCTACAGCAACTTTAATGTTGAGTTTAACATGTTTTATTTATGTCAATCAGTCTGTGTTACACTTGCATTTGGGACCTGAACATAAAATGTAGGTGATTTATGTTCAACCATTGCCAACTAAACTTGTATCACAAACTTACTGACTATATTGTTGTAGTCTCTGCCATTGATAAAAAGTTAAATATTGTGACTGCTTATTTAAAATAACTTTTGTTTGACCTGAAATGAAAAAAAAATGACAGAAGTGAATCTAGCTTTAAGCTTTCTGGCTAACATTGGACTGAGACTTGTGTGTCTATGTGACCTCTGGTGGTTCTCGAACCAGTCTCATATACCAGAAAAAAAAAAAAAAAAGAAACAGAAAAACATTTTATCAAGTAGGCATGACTAGGACTATGACTGTGCAAAATGCTGAAAAAACAGATGATAGATAACAAAGAAAAGAAGAAAGGGGTAGTAAAAAAAAAAGTAAAGTCACGTGCTGCAGGGGAAATATGAGGTAAAGAAAATAACTGAGATAAAAACAAAAGGAATCCTAGGCAGCACAGACTTGAATATTCCGGAATGATAACTGTAGTGCATTGCAAGAGGATTATGCATTTAAGAAATATTTCAATATGCAGATAAACAATAGTTTTTGAGTGGTTGTGTTTCTAGTAACACAAGACTGATCTTCCCAAAATTATTCATAATCAATTAGTGATCCATGCCAGGAGTTATTTTGCATAGACACAACAAATTAAAATACATTATAATATTTTCTTGGAGATGATTTCTCTGCTGCTTCATTGAGATTAAATTCTGGAGAGAATTTGTATCTCTACTTTGTCAATGATTCATTTCCCCCTGAAGGATGTTTAAAGGTCAGTGGTTAATGTTATCTGGTAAGCGGCTCTACCTCTTTGAATATGAGTGGCTGACAACAAAGCCTGATGTTTGCTGTCAGAGATATGAGATTGACTTTTCTGCAAAATAAATTAACATTTAGCTCCTCTTAGATTTTTATGAGTGGTTTTGTGAGATGTTTATTCTGCTTCTATTCATATACTCCACTGGAACACAAAAGATAGATAGATTTATAAAATGCCTTATCAAGCATTTACTGAGTGTCTGTGTTTATATGGAAATTTACACTTCCAGTCTTTCTTTCTTGGGGCTGTATTTCTGTTGGTCTGACATAAGAGACTGTCATCAGAAACATTCTGCCTTGAAATTGCTGGTTCAGGGAGCATCCAGTGTCTGAGGTCTTAACCTCACTCTCTGCCGTCCTTTCAGCCCGTCTCCTCCACACCATCGAAAGAAAAAGAAAGATGTTACATAAGAGCCTTTTTTTTTTAAATTGTGCGATCAGTTCATTTATTGTGGCACCTTTACAGCCATGTTTTTGAGAGGTTTGTGTGAACCCGATATGTAATTCTTTTAATAGATACTACGCACTGGTCTTGTGTCGCACCCTGTTCTTAGTCATCGTTGTGAATCTCTGCAACCTAAAACACATTTTAGCTGTACAAATATCAGATCTTACAAAGAGAAAAATCCCCAATTAGTTTTGCTACCTGGGAAAAATTGAAATAATACTCACTCAAGCAGTGTCCAAATAAACCAACATGGTGTATTATGCAACAGCAGGATTTCAAAGCTGCTTCCAAATTTTTTGCTGCTTCTGACCAATTCCAATTGGATTAACTTCAGTGCTTTTAACCTCAGTTTATTGAAATCTTAGTCCTGAAAAGCAAGCTGTTCCTTTAGGATGAGAGAAAATACTTGATGCAATTCCCAATCCCTCCTGCCTGACGAGCATACTCCCTGGATGTGAGTCACCCACTCCTATTTAACACAATCAGCAACTCAAACAGCAAACAATAAACATCACTCATCAATCTTACTTTTATCATCATCCTCTCTTTAACGTGGGAATAGCATCCTCCCTCTATTTTTCCTGTCTCCACTCTTATTAATAACCATCTCTTTTTCTCTGTGTGCTGCTTTGAGCTCTCCCTCCCTCCTTCCTTCATTCTGTTTCCCTCCTCCCTTCTTCCCCATGCAGCTTGATTCCATGTGCAGGAGGGAATCCCGACTCTTGCCTCACTGCAGTGGATGAGGTCAGGCGTTGCGTAACAGGGAGCGAAAAAACGAGCCAGACAGCCAGCACTCACCTCTGTTAGCATGCAGTCAAGCAATCAGGCAGACAGCGAGGAGCCGCGTGCAATATTTATGAAGCCTCTGCAGCATTAATTCTTCCCTCGGCTCTGCTACAGTAAAATAGACAGCCCTTAGTAAACGGTTGTGCAGAAAAAAATATTTTGCCTCAAGCCCCTGAATGGGTCATCATTCATTCCGATACCTCCCTTCACTTTTTGCACCAATATGAGCTTGGGACATACAGTAAACAGAGAGGGAGGGAAGAAAGAAGAAAGCTGGATGGGGCATTATTGAGAACTGAGATCAAAAGCAGGCCAAAAGCTGATTTATTTCAAATCAATGTCTGCCAAAACATGATGGTGTGTCATAATGTGATGTGATGAAACAACAGCAAATATGTATCACTGTTAAACATAATGCGCAAAAAATGTAGTCAATGATGTCTGTTCCTGTCAACAAATCCAAAGCAGCTGAAATATCCTGTGGATTGACAGCCATTTTTTTGTTCTGGTAAGATGATTTACTGATCTGATAAAAATGGAAGACAGTCGCTCTGATGATAAAACATTACATTTGTGAAGGCCATTTCTTCTCCCTCATACGCATATGATTAACACCCCCATTGAAATAAATGGCCTTGACATTAAAAACGTGATGGGAGGAAGAAGCGAGTGCACAGGAGATAAACAAAAAGGCCTGAGATGTATGTGCAAGAGGAAGGTAAAGAGACACGGATTAGGAAGTGAACAGAAAAAATGGGGCGAAATATCGAGCTCCCTGCAGAGAAGGCTCTTTTTGATCGTGGGCTGCTTGCAGTATTTGAACGTTTAGTAAAAGGGAGCAGGGGTGGAGCTATTTTCTTTATAATCTGCCAAAGATGAAAAGCTCTACTGTAAGTGCCATCACTGTAAGGTAAAGTTGTGTCAGATGGTGGCTTCAAAACAAGTTTTAAAAATTCCCACAAATGTCAGAAAAAAAAGATGCAGAGAAGCACTTTGTTCCATATATTCTAGGGAAGGATAAAACTGATATTATTACCACAGCTTAGAAAACCTTGAGTGTATACTTTCACTTTCAGCAAAGACTTCCTTATGCATGGGCTGCTTTTCTTTTACCCATTCAACTCCTAGTGAAGCACTGTTCATCAGCTACTGATGAATACCAGTTTCCCTGTAAATACAACTTTACATAGTGGCTTCACACATGCAAATTTCAGTTGTATGAGCAAGATTTTATAGAACCACTTTTACAATGCTTGTAAATTGTAGGTTTGATTGATAATTTTTGATGCATTTAACGAAGACAGGAATCCAGACTGATTGAAGCTCATGACAGTGTCAAAGGGATTTGAAGGGATTTCTAAGTGATCTTGAAAAAGTCTGATATCTAGATAAATGCCTGATCATAATAATCCCCAACTAATAATAAGATTGTCAGCGCCAAAATAGGTTATTTCTAGATGCATATTCCTAGGTTATTGATCAGGACTTGACCAGATTGAATTACGGCACGCTGAAGTTTCTAATAGTGGAAACGGGGGCTGGACTGTCTGATAGAAAAAGGACAGAAGAGCAGAAGGAAGCTGAACAGGGGAAAAATAGAGCACAAGCTAAAGGCCAAAACACGGGCTAGAGGCCAAAATACGGGCTAAGCTGTTTCAACTCACATGCTGCAGTTATACTGCAGTGATCTGTTTGAACCTGAGAGTCTATCAATAAAATCAAGAGTGATGTTATGTTTACTCTGCTTGGTAGTTGAGCACTGGCAGGACATAACCAGGGTTCACTAACTTTACAGGGTACCAATAGGTGATTGGTACAGATTGTTTTATCATCATAGACTGTCAGTAAAGGACTGAAAATAAAACAAACAAAAAAAAACATTACTTGAATCCAGGACTTTGAGTACAAAGAGATGTAAACAGAGAACAGTGAAGACTGAAAAAGAGACACTGTGTCTTACTGTTGTATCACCATGGCTCTGGTGAGTATTTAGATGTTTCTAGGAATTAATCTATCCGCTGTGATGTTCTTGTCCTATGTGTTTCACCCCTGGAGATAATTATAGCAAGAGACTAATAAGTGTGTAAAGAATAATGCCTTAAGATGTGCATGACTTCAAGGACCTACTGCCAATAGCAACGAGCTATGTAGACCCAGTCTCCACATCAATCAGTGTGCTCAGCCAAATATAACTTGTCTGTCTTTACGCACCAAGCTCCAAGCTCCAAGCTTTATTTTAGATTTCTCACCCTCTCCCATCTCTCTCCCTCTCTGTTTAACAACTCCTTATTGTCTCCCTTATTCCCCTGCACCATTACAACTCCCGTTCTCACTTCATCTAATGGCTCTCTCTCTTTCTCTCTGGTCTTATCTCTTGTACTCAGTCACATTTTCAGTCTCTCTCTGCCTGGAGCGTTCATCCGCTTTATGATATCTGGAATCTTTATCTCTTAATGATTGTTGTCTCGATGCTTCGCACAAGCTGTGTTCCACTGTGGATACCACTCTCATTTCTGATAATTTAGTGCTGATTCCACTTGTCAATAGTGAGACTTGTGGTTCAGAGGAATAATGCACATGCTTGAAGATCTGTGGCTTAAATCTCCATTAACGGCTCCACCTCAGTGCTCAAATGAACCAGGATGTCGATATCTTGCCTACCTATCAGCTGTCTATCAGCTGTCTGAGTGGAACCAGAGCCAACAGTCTGAAGGGAGCCATAAACATGTTGGGCAGAAGGTATCAGTATTCAACCAAAGTCAGAGAATCTTAAGACTCTGTAGTGCAAACATTACCACAATGAAGGGTGTTATTGTTTCGACCATTCCAGGGACTACATCGGCAGAATGTCACCTGTACGTCTCATCGATGACTTGTTACCTCAGGGTAAAAGCTAGCCACATCATTAATCTGAATGGTGATGACAGCAGGACAAGACACAGTTCAACTCATTCCCTCTCAGTCTGTATGGAGGAACAGTATGGGGAGAGACGCTGTGTTTGCTGAATTATCTGATCTCATATTAGCATAATGCCACTGAGTGTTTACATCGGGAAGCAGAGAGTTTAGCTCATTTCACCAAGAGGCAGAACTGTCTGCCAGTCTCACTGTGAGCTGGCAGGAGGCAAGCATCTCTGACGCCCACTGTTAATCAGCAACACATATGTACGTTTGCGCACAAAGATTTACTAATACAGGCCCACACAGAAACATAACACTGCCCGGCATGTGATATGTCAGTTAGTGAGAGATTTTTAACACTGAAACAAATCTGGCTGTAAAAGAACTGCTGGAGTGCCCTCTGGGAGTTTTCATTTCATGCAATTCTAGAAACAACCCAATTAGGGAGGCAGCAGCATGTTTTGCTGTTGGTTGCTGGAAAAAACAACTCCAACATCACTGACCCATGCTGACTCTTAACCTAAGGACCAATCTACCCTGAGTCCCATTGGACAGCTGCTCTGCAACTGTTTACAGCTACACAATAGTTAAAATGCACTTTGAGATCTAAGAGTTCTGAAGCAATGGAGCATAACAATGATTTGATAAGCGTCCAGTTGGAAAAGAGTTTCTACATGCACTGACAGAAGGGTCTGCAGGATTTTTCTAAAAAAATAAAACAAAATGTCAACTTTTACAGGACTAATCGTGCTTAATCGTCATCTATGGCCCTCTCTATATGTGCGTTAGTGTCTGTGCCTGCCTAAACTCCTCCTTTTCCTGTTTGGTTGTCTTGAGATGTTTCTGGACAGAGAGTTGACGTGGTGGCCCCGGCCAATCACAGTGTGCCCAGTGTGCAAGTGACTTTGAGTGTTGGTAATAGCAAGTGAGTAAAGCTATCGTGACAGTGGCCGTAAAATGGAAATTCCTGTAGACCCTACCTTTACCGTCAAACAGTTGTAAGTGTGCTTTCTCAGAATAAGCAGGTATAATTCCATTTTGATGCTTTCTTCACACCTGATCCATAGTTGATTAATTAAACAATTAATGTTTATTGTAGCCAAAAGCTTTAAACAATAAAACCAACATTTAGTTCTCTTACGTCCTGTTTTGTGATTATGTTCTTAAACTTAAGCTCATACTCCTCATTTTCCTATGAGGAAAAAATTGAGGAAAATTTCCTCAATAATTATTGAGTGGGTAGCTATGAAAATTTATCTGAAAGCTTATCTCTCCACTGGTCTTAATAAATGTAAAATTTGTGTCTTGAGAAATTGTATCTTTTACATTTTCAAAATCATTTATAAGGACAGAGGTGGTAATGGTGCTGGTGCTAATGATGGGCCTGGTTTGGGTATTCCTGAAGCTCTGAGTGCTTATGGTCGATCTCACCACAGGAGACACACAGGAGAGAGGCCCTTCTTGAATAGAGGAGATCCTGTGTGGTTGTGTTAATTTCAGGGTGAGAGAGAGAGAGAGAGAGAGAGAGACACACAGACAGACAGACAGACAGACAGAGGGATGGTGACAGTTTAGGTCAAAGTTAACGTGTCTATGTGAGTACTGCTGAAATGTGTGTCTGAAAATGAGTGAGCAAACAGGGCACAGTGATGTGTGGGTGTGCTTGTTTAGTGCCTGTTCATTCCCAGTGCCACACTGTGTAAACACAGGGCATACACTCCATGTGGCTAGAGTACGCTGAATACTACAGTACTGCATTACTCCGTCTTCTAAACATCTTCAAAGATTGTACACATGGAAGAAAAAAGATTTCATGACTCATCCAAGAAACAAAAAGACCCTTGACATGATTTGGAAAGTAAAAAAGAAGCCAGAGGAAGCAAAGAGGGGAGATGGGAGGGGTCGTTAATTCTTTGCACCCTAAGGATTGGAGCTGGTTGCCATGGTTTCAGATTAGTTGTGGCTGGTGTTGCTGAGCCGATGGGAGGCAGGCAGCTGGTTGCCTAACAGCAGCAGATGGAGCAACGCAGGTTTCCAAGCACATTCACGAACTGTCCCTCGCCTACATGTGTTGTGCCATCCCAGTCATCATTTTCCCATCCACAAACACAAACACAGACACACATTTGGACACGCACGCACCAGATTTCTCTGCAGGGGGTCATGACTGGGCTCCAGCAGTCTGGGAGTCTTTTGTGTGGTTGCAACTTTACCCCAGAATGCAAACAACAACGACTTCTCCAAAAAAATTCATGGCATATTAAAAATTTGTGATCTGAGCTATCCAAATTAAATGTTCAGTAAACAACACAGGCCTAGTGAATTAAAAAAAATTATGGTTGTCAGTAGGTCTTGTCAGAAAAACAGAGTGTGAAGTCACAAATGATTGTTTGGCATTTTCTAATGCTTGACGCTGCACAAATATGGTCCTGCCTTTATTAGATCAGGATCATAAACCACCAGTTTTATTCTTTCAGACCACAAGAAAACGTGAATTTAACAACCCTTAAAGTTTTGTAAAACTATATTTAACATAGCTGGTTTTAAAAATAGAAGGAAAGAGCATGAACACTCCCACACAAAACCAAGACGTGCCTCTGCTGCACTTACAGGCTGACAATTTGAAGTGAGTTAGCCCCCCAAAATCTGCGAGAAAACACAAATGGATGAAAAGGTCAAGAGCATGTGTCTGAGAATGTTTCTTGTGTGCCAGTGTGTGTGCGTGTGTTTTGGAGCATGGTGTTATTTTAAAGTTGAAAAAGAGATAAGCAGAGGAGGCAGCTGGAAACAATAACCAGAGGATGGCTGATCCCACGACTGTGAACTTTAATAACTTCACAGACCTGTGCTCTCACTCTGGGTAAGATAAGCCTAATAATAGCTATAGGCAGCAGGAGACTTGAAATACACTGAAGACCTTCCATCATCCTATATCTGCTGCTTTTTTTTATAATGTGATCACACCATTAACTCACTCAAGGCAGCAGCTGGGGGGGGGGGGCAAAAAAAAAGAAAACCTATGAAACCATGCTCTGCGTGTGATAGTTTTTTTTACGGTGTATCACGACTCCAAGGGGAGAGAGAAAAACTTTTTTTTTCAGTGAAGTTGCTATGGAAACCATAATTAGAGTCCAGCATTGTGGCACTGCCTTTAATTGGAGCATGGCTCTGGACCAAATTGAGCAATGCCAACTGGTGGCTGGATTTTAATATACGATGACAGCACATTTGTCAAAGCCAGGTGTAGAATAGAAGAGCTGTCTAAGACCATGAACCCTGGCCAAAAAGATTGCACAGAGGGAGAGAGAGAGAGAGAGAGAGAGAGAGAGAGAGAGAGAGAGAGAGAGAGAGAGAGAGAGAGAGAGAGAGAGAGAGAGAGAAACCTCAATATGGGGCTCGTAGATGGAGGATTTGATTTGTCTTCATGGTCAAACACAGAACACATCAGTGCAAAATGAAAAGAAAAATAGCCACATACTGTGCAATTTATAAGATATGTATCAGCAACAATTTAAGAGACTGCTTGATAGTAGGAAACTGGGGGCTGAGGCAACTAAAACACGTCAACCAAATCTCAAAGCTCATTGGAGAAACATACAAAAAGTTTATAAAGAAGCAATGCAAAAATAAGCTCTATCAGAATCAGCTATCAGTTGAATTGTAATTTTAGACAAAAGCCCTTGTATTACTAATCTTTCCATCTTTACATCCATGTATCAAATCAACAGTTAAGGAGCTCAAAGATGCTTCATTTTCCAAGACAATGGGGAAGTGCAGCTAGCCATTGCAATGAAACATAAACCAGGAAATGTTTAGTATTTAGCTCAAGAAATTACAAAAAATTGTTTAGCAATGGGGTTTGCTGTAACTACACCTGCTGAGTCTGAGTGTTACACATCAGTTCCTTTCTCGATACCTATTTGTTGGTAGAAGGGAGGTATCCCTAATGGAGACTAAGTACATTCAGTGGATGAAAAAACTAGCTCAAAAAGTAAGGGAATTTGTGTTTTGTAGATTATTTCTTCATTGCAAAAATGCCATTTTGAATGAATCTTATTGCTTTGAAAAGCCTATTTATTTCCCTTTTAACTGGTTGAGAACTTGTAAGGAACACACGAGTGTGGGAAGAGCAGCAGAGCTCAGTATGTGGGTTGCGCCCATTATAGATTTGCCATATCTTCTCTGCCATTAAAATAGAGCTTATTCTGCTGTTTGCTCTTGTTTGGGCTTTTTTGTTTGGGGGATTAGATGATTGAAGTCTGAGGGAATAAGACATGTTTGTAATTTAAAAATGTTTTTATTTGTTTGTAATTTAAAAATGTTTTTATTTCAGAAATGCTATACGACTCATATGTCAAGTAGCAGAGATAACGGTGTGTCTTAGCAATCTGGCAGATTTTAATAAAACCAATTCATAAAATATAGTTGTCTGTAGGGTGTGTAGGGTAGAACTAGAAAATCACCACTTAGCCAGAGCAGTGCACAATCAGCACAGGCATGTGATCCTCAATCTACTAGATTGGCCCTGGTGGTGCTAGCTTTGCTAATGTTAGACAGTTGGCAAACTAGTTTGACATCATATGACCACAGACTCTGTGAACCTACATATACAGGTGTTTGAATAAAACATGACCATTTCTTATTCCTGATGCTGCATTTTTGTCATAGTGCTGCGTACTACAACATAATGTGCAGCTGCTTCATATCACAACATGCTTTCCACCCTGACACACTCAAAGGTGTGAGTGCTTCTTCTATACTGCCTGCAGACATAATTTCTTTTGATTTGCTCCTAAACTAACTGACTAATCATAACAGATAAACAAATGTGACTTTAGGGGAGCACTGGCTTGGTTGACCTCCAGTAGGTACGTGAGTATTTCAGAAATTGTTTAGCCAGAGGCAACCATGTTAATATCAGCTAGTTAATGTGCAACACACAATGACATTATTACTAATTGGCTCCCTCAAAACCCCCACAATGGCTGACTCTCTGACGAAAACATTCCTGTGCTCAGCACAAACAGAACCCCGCACATGGCTCAGCGAAAGACGAACATTTAATCGCCGCATATATGTCACTGTCCCACTCAATCACACATCCTATCCATCTCTCCCCACATGCTAAGCAGGGCGACTAGGAGCGACAGTGGAATTAAGCCCATTAGAATAATTCATTTCCCCTGGCGAGTCCAAATGAGATTTATTAATAATGTGGAAGCCGGGTCCAAAAACAGCCTTTCTCTGACAAAGATGGAGGAGGCCAGTCAGTTTAAGCTGAAAAACTTGCCACAGGCCCCATACTGCTGCTGCTACCACTAAGCAATCCCCTGGTTATCGTAGAGCTAGTGTACGCAAAGTGTATTCACTTTTGCTCAATTGTACTACACTTTAACACCCATGTATTAACTCCATATATTGATTCACTCTCAAGGATACAGCAGGCAATTCATCATTTCTATAGGGTGCCATACATTTTGCACAGAGCTATAAATCATAGTGCGTAATTGCTCACAGCAGGATTCCTTTTTTCATCATGCACAGTATCAGCTGACAGTTTACTTATGATTCATACTTGAGTTTTTCTGTTTGCGTGACAAAGGAGACAATGCCATGACATTTCACCACAGGTTTGTAAATCAGCAAAGCAGCCAACTTTTCCTTGTTTTTATCTGTTAAAAGTGACATGCCTGAACGGATATAGCACTTAATATTCAAGGTTCCTGCTTTCATTTGAATGCCTGGGCAGTTGTTTTTCAGTACAAGGTCAGATTACCTTCAAGTACACAGAGATATCACACATAAAATGTATAAAGAAATTAGATCCACCACACAACTTTTCTAAAACTAATGTACAATCAAGATTTGAAAGGACTCTGTGCAACTAAAGAAAACTCTATCACAAACATTTTCTAAACATTTACTCAGCCACAGACGCACACAAACACACACACACACACACATACACACACACACAGATGTTCCTGCCTGCGGTAAATACAAAACAACACAACACCAGCCAACATATGATGTCATCACTCATGCTTGTTAACATCTGCACAGATTTGTTACAAAACAAAACCATCTGCCATTTGAAAAAGGTCACAGCCACTCTAACTCTGCCCTGATCTCAGCAATTTAATAAATGGGAAAAGGTAGATTTGTTTTCAGGGCTGGAATTCTTTAATTATCTGCCTTAGCTTTCATTTAGAGGCAAAATGGTGAAATGGGTACTTTAATACATGTACGGCAGCATATTTGGTAAAATTAGTTTGTAGGAAGACTAGCATTGAAAAATAATTTTTTTTGCAAAACAACACAGGCACATCAATGAAAAAAAAAAACCCTCACAGAACTGTTGTTCATTTAAGTGGTTTATGCAGCTTGGATAGCCTTGGTCTACAGAACATCAGATGCTTGTAAAGCCAGTCCCATTGACAGCTAAGCTAATTGTATCTACACATCAGCAAATATCAGAATTGGCATTCTAGTGTCGTATGTACTGTCACTGATGCCAGTTCTGTTATGCTCTGTACCCTGAGGTCTTTGCTGCTGCTGCCCTCCCAACTCAGGCTTCAGCATTTCAAGTGAGCATTTAGAAGGGCAGGGGGCTCCAAGTACAGTACCCTACCAGCCAACTAGAACTACATGCATGCAAATAATCAATAATAAGTCTTATGAAAAGAGTGGTCCTGACCAAATATACAGTTAAGTCCCATTCTGTAAAGCAAGGATTACATTTCTTTATAATACAGCATGGGAATCATATTTACATAACATAATTGTTATTTGCATCAACCCTGATTTTGCAAGACTGAGTTTTGGTATCAGTGAATCCGTACAATACTGGTAGTGCTCACACCTTTGTCCCATATTTTGCAGTAGAACACCAAACTAGTTGATAAAGGTAAATCATGAAGGCTAACAATTTGCATAATTATCCTGCATAATTATCAATGACTGCCATTCATTAACAACGATCATAAGTGTACTTATAACTTAAAGAAGTATCTATTTCCAGCTCCATGCACCAGTCAGTTTAGAACACAAGACTCTTTGTGGATAAACAGCAAACAAGCACTACTGCCTTTTGATTAGGTTGAAGGCAAATTATAGTATTTTCTACTGTATGTCATTGTATTGCCAAACCTGCCATCTGTGGAATATATGTGCTTTGAGTGCATTTTCCTAAACTTGATGAGAACATTTACATTTTGTCTTAAATCCAACCAGTTGATAAAGCAATTGAGTATCTAAAAACCAAAACACAGAGCCCCCAAAGCCATGATGGCTGGTGTACTTTGTGGCTATTTAACTGTGCTATCACAGAACTGTCTGCCTCACACCTACAAGCCTCCTCATGGCAGGGCTCTGAATATAACACAAGTAAGAGTATTGTTTAAGGTATCTGCTATTTCTTAGTATCTACTGTATGAGGATGTACATGGGTGGGCACGCTCATGACTGTATGTGTATGTTGTTTTATGTAAGAGTGAGTTTGGCAGGGGGGGACAGAGAGTGAGCCAGAGAGAGAGAGAGAGAGTTAGAGAGAGAGATCTTAACACTAGTGTGTGAGTCAAAGTTGACAAGTGATTGCATGCTGATGCAAGTACCCTTTCCACTTCACCTCAGCATTTGAACCTGGCAGCACCTTCATAATGTATGACTCCAGCAAAGACACTTTCTGCTGTTTATTTAAAAAACTGACACAATACTGAACATGCTCTCGTTTTTTTGTTCCTTTAATTTCATCAAAGGTAACCTAAGGTGGAAAACTATACAATATTTACTCAACAGTTCTGGAAGAAAAACCATATCGCTCATATTGCTCATATGGGGCCCAGCAGACCAGGAGAGTGATGTTGAAAAATGCAATAAGAGGCTCCTGAACCTTGAGGCCATAAAAGTTTAATTGCAGGCACAGCCACTCACCCTTTCACTTCCATGTTTTGTGCACTCTCTGTTCTTGAAGGGTTTTAAAACATGACGGAAAAAATTACATTTACAAACCACACATCTTGTATTCACATGTGATGCCCAGCACAAATCTTTTTTTTTTTTTTTTCATTTATAAAAAATCTCTGGCAAAGGGTGCACTGATAATGTCACCGCATGATGACAGGAGTAATATCAAAGTGAAAGAAAGCATCTGTCACAGTCTTCCTTGATGCCAAATGTTATTAACACTGCACCATACTGGCTAAATAACAGGAGTAAGCTACAGCTCTCAGCAGTGAAACAAGCCCAAACTCAAGGCATGCTTACTTTGTTCTGTATCCACTCAAACTCAGGCAAACCACAGCAAGTTTCACTATATCTGAAAAATATAAGAGCCAAATAATAAAGGTAGGGTCTGCAAGAATTTTTTGCACCCCCACTGCCTCTGACCATTGGAACGTGAACACACTCACCAGCCTAGTGAGCACCTGCAGCATCACATTTATACAAGGGAGTAATACACTTGACTTCCTGCTGGTAAATGAGGTATCCTGCAAATATTGTATCTCTCAGCCCAGAAACATCCCAGGACAGCCAAAGCTTAACATACAGGCAGAGGAGTCAGTAAGCCTGCAAACAGACACTGACACGCATGTTAAGAGGTCAATAGATGATGATTGAGCAGGATTATTCCTTTAAAAATTGACATTTTATTAGGGATGCACGATATATATCAGTGCATATCGGTATCGGCCAAAAACTAAGTATTGTTTATCAGCAGATACCAGTGTGCTATCGGATGATATATTGAATTGAATGCTGGACCTGCATAGCGCAACATGTGAAAAGAGGTTGTTTCCTCAATCGGGAAATTGGCCAAATTGTCAGTGGTTGAGGGTATTGTTTTGATTGACTCAAGGAGAGCATTAAGTAATAAAGTGTATTTGTTATTTTTCACACAAAATAATCTTCAACAGATGTGATGTGATGTGAGTATGTACCAGTATTGTATGCTAATTTCAAGACGGAAGAAAATTGAAGATTTCTGCAATTTGCTGTGCGGAAAAAATATCAAGGCCAAGTGAGTTATAAAATATCAGTATATTGGATATAGGCCAAAAGTCCAATATTGTGCATCCCTACATCTTTTTTATTTTTGCGGAAAATCCTGCAGACCCTACCTCTAAAACAGTATACTGCTTACTGTATAAACAAACAGAGTACTTCCATCCTAAAATCCAGTACCTCCAGGAGCTGGACTGAGGCCCCTTTTGGAAGCCCATTTCTGCCAGTAATTAGATAGAAAATAAGAAAAAAAAATAGAAGGCAAGTCACTTTACTGAAATACTATTCTAATTCACAGATTTTAAGACATAATTATGAGGTGCCACCTCATAAATATGACTGACATTTTTTTATTTCATTTTTTTTGTGTAATTGGCAGAAATAGGCTTCCATACACCCCTGAGAAACACGACAAAGACGCTGCACAGACACTTAGCTTAGCTTGAAATCAAAGGCACAATAACCCAAAGCCAATATGTAAAAAAATTGCGAGCTTACTGTTTGCTGGTCTTCTTCAGAAGCACAGAGTCCATGTTGGGGAGTAAATCCCTCTGCAAGGGTTAGGAAACTTGAAACAGATTGCTGCAACAAGGTCGAGTCTTCGTTGGTAAGTCCAGCCACATGTTCCGAACTTACGCGATTTCTGTGGCGTCGAGCTTTCCTTTACAGACATTGTTGACGAGAGACCTTAGCAAGAAATTTTCTTGTTGTTGTTGTTGTTGTTTGCAGTTATTGTATCCCAATGTAACTACGGCAGCCGGTAGCCTGCGTGATCAACTGTGCTGCAACAAAGCCGAAGTTGAGAAAAAGAATATTTGGCAATCAAGATGCCTCTCTGCAGCACTTGACATAAACAATCCTATGTGTTAATGTATACTCCAGAAAATAGTCTTCAAATTGAATGGCTTGTTAAAACTTCTCAACTTTTACCGCATCTCCAAAGGCGTATACGAGATGTGGCCCAAAAACAGTTGAGCAGCCGCAGTTGCACATTTTAACTTAGTTTGATTTCCTCATTAGAGTGTTAGATGCTTTTCAAAAACAATGCCTATTTGAATACGAGACAAGGTAATAATGGTTAATTTAGGAATAAAAACAGATTTTCCATTCAACTTGGCGTTGTATAATTGTGCTCGTTAAACTCATCTGTTATTTTTACAAGCATAATGCCTACCTGAAGCGTATTGTCACGGTGCTGCATATGTATATTTAGCATAGCAGGTGTTTTCCTGTCATATACCCACTTATTACGCTGACATCCATGGCTGTCAACAATAGAATAGAGAAAAAGTGAGTGGGCCATCCCCCACCCACACTATTATAATGTGCTCCATCTTTCCATTCTAGCACAATAAATAGCTTTTGCAGGGAGTGATTTTTACCTGCAATACTGTATTTGTCCTAATCCATAATTCATAATCCATACATTTAGTCTTTATGCCTTACATGATGACATTTAACAGTATTATTCTGATAACAGGGGAAATTTATGTGGGTTCTTGATTAGAATTAAGCCAATAAAGTAAAAACAGTTATGAATTAACTTATATTAAAGCGGTCTTGCTGACTGTACTGCTCTGCCTCTGTTATCGCAAGATCCCATGGGAGTCTCGATGAAGTTGGGTCGACTATCACAGACATTGCCAGGAGCGAGGATGCTAAGATCAAGGATAAAGGATAACATGAAGGATGAGGAAGAAGACTGTCTGACAAGTAAACTTTAAGTTAGAATTGTGTGCCAACGTAAGCTGTTTTTGTAATGTACTGTGTGTCTCAGGCTTATACTAGCTTCAGCTGACTGTCAGCTGAAACTTTGCAAGAGTTATGTAAGCTAAATTTATTTCACCATGAGGTATTCTAGCCTTGCAATAATTTCGCTGTTTCTGCTTACAGCTAGTATTTTGTGTATACAGTATTTTCTGTGGTGCATGAGTCAAATAGTGAAACAAAAAAAGTAAACAATACTGCCGTGATTGTGAAATCACTTTTAAAATGTGAAAAATTTAACCGTAAGAACTCAAATTTAACATAGCATACCCATAAAACACTCAGCCAACATGGCAGAAGTGTATGATTTGACAAATGCTGTTTTCGTAACAACATGCTCTGGTTCTGAGATGAAGTTGTGTTGCTTTGTAGAAAGTAGCATAAGGGACAAACTACATCAGTGGGCAACGCAAAAGACCAAAGACTGAATGTAAAAAAGGCGGGGAAAAAGAAAAAGACAAAGAAAAAAAACCTTAAAGTTTTCTGTAGAGCTAAATTGGACACTGCTACAAAGCGACAATGTCACGTGAGCAATAGCTTGCAGACTTCTAATAGTGCACTATTAATCCTCATAACCTAACTTAGACTGTGATGCTCCTGTCTTTGATAGATTGAATGGATTTTATCTCATATCTGAAACCCTTGTAAACCTCTCTTCAACCCTCATTTTTTGTGTCTTAGAACTATAAAACCAGAAACCTCTCCCTTCCAAATCAACAGCCACAGCTGGATAACAACTAACCCTGAGCACTCTGCTCATGAACTTACTTGCAAACATTTTAATTGGATGCCTGATAGCTCCAAGGTTCCACCTTGCACTAAAAATAGGCTCGTATTTGAGTGCCTGAAGTGAAATAACAGTGCACATCTTATGACTGCAGGTGAGTTGGCTAGTACAGTGATAGGTCTCCTGAGTTGTAATTTGCCAGTTTACATTAGGTCAAACAGTCCTGTGGATGATAGATTATATTGAGTCCCTTACACATTGAAGTCCACATAATTTAACATCTTTTTATTAACCTCAAGTTGAAATTTAGGACCCCCTTTCTTCTTGTGTGCCTCCCCTCAGTGCATCAGGAAATGATGACCTCCCGTCTTGTTTTGCTGATATGTAAAATTACTAAGCAAGAGTTGAAGGAGCGAAAACTTCTCATGGTAAAGATGGCACCTTCCTCAGCTTAAGAGGATTAGCAGCTTAGAATTGACTCTAAGCCAGTCATTATTGATTGATTTTTTGAAGAGACATTTTATGACCTTATATTATGGGATTACAAAGATTGATGTTGCTTGGTGTTGCACCATGGTTCACAGTCTCAAATCTCTGATATCAGCCACCTTGGTTGACATGAAAATCAAGCACTGAACTTGAACTGCACTTGAATTTATTAGTGAGTCAGTCAGTAAGTGAGTGAGTCAATGAGATTACTCAGCAACTAAGTGAGTAAACAAAACTGACAGATTGTACTGCTTTTTAAGCTCTAAACAGCTGACAGCAATGTTAAGTGAACAATACCCTGCTTCTGTCGTTGTAGGGCATTTGTGTACTTACAGTACGCGTGTCACATTGAACCCTTGCATTTATTCTATATAAGTGTGCGTACTTGTTTGTGTATCAGGCTGTCAGGGCTGTCCTCCACTCCTAATGGTTTAATGGGCACCCTGCAGTGCCTCTCAAGCCCCCTGGAGAGGGACACACTCAGAGTAGGGGGGAGCACAAAGGCGCAGCCATGTCTCTGGAGAGGAGTGTCTTTGTGACGAGGGGCCACTGCTGTGCTGACTGTTGCTGGCCTCATGGTGATTACCCTCTCCAGGG
Organism: Thalassoma bifasciatum; assembly: GCA_008086565.1. NCBI lineage: Eukaryota > Metazoa > Chordata > Actinopteri > Labriformes > Labridae > Thalassoma > Thalassoma bifasciatum. The sequence goes on from RPOG01000086.1 coordinate 665,956, forward strand.
GGTCTGCATTGTGGGCCCTGAGACCCAGAGCTTCACCTTTACATGCCCCCCTGCTGTGCCTCAACAGGGGGCCGAAACGCACCCCTGTCGATCATTCCACTTTGGTGGAACTGTCCGCCTTCCAAGCAAACCATCAAGCATGCTCAGTCCAAGTCAAAAGTCCGTTCATGACTGTGCTGGTCTCTTAAGTATCATGCATATGTAAATGATGTAAAGATGTAAAAAAAACCAACAACTTAATTCCAAAGATTATTGAGAGAAATGTAAACACTGTATTCAACCACTCTGTTTTGCCATGCTTCAAAACTACATCTCCTGTGCTAAATGGTGACATTTAGATGTATGCACAAAGTAAATGCATCCACAAGCCTTGGAAATCTTAGTTCACGTCTTGACCTACTTATGATCTAATGCATATTTTATGTCAAACAGTTCCAACCACATCATGCTCACACACACACTGTAGGCTGAGTACAGTATGCAGATCCAGTCCCACACAATCATCCCACCAGGTTCTGCATTCCACATCTAGCACGCTGCATGAAGCTATAATTGTGTGAGGACTGTATTCCTTATTAAAGCAACCTGAGCCTTAATATGCCTTTGAGAAGGCTGTAGCCTGGAGCATCCCAGAGCCTCGCTTCAGGTCCAAGGCATCGGAGGCGAGGAGCTTTAGCGCCTCTGATTCCACCGCTCAGGGTCACACTGCGGGGGCCGGTCCCTGGTGAACAGTTCAACAGCTACCTTCAGTTCTCGCTGTCATGGAGACTGCAGTTGACTCTTCACATTTCTTCTTTCAGTCTTGATATGCTGTGTCTTGAGAATAAGCTTTTATGATAATTACACAATGCACGTCATGCCGATTTTTTCTTTGGGTGAAAAAAAATGCAAAAGGGAAAAAGACTTACATCCTGTTATTTTATGATTCAACAGTTCAGGCTTCCAGCCCTTCTTAGTGTTTTACAGAGTCAATGCAGTACTCTAACATACAACAATTCTCCTCAGTATGCAGCAGTGCAATGCCAGAGGGTCTATCTGCTTCAGTTATCTCTTTCTCGCTTGCTCTTTTTCTCTGTTTCTCAGCTCTGTAACATTTATCCCGCCTCAAAACTCCAACAAGTATTAGATCCCAGCCATCATGTGGACGTGTTTAATTTTGCCGTCTGTGATAGAGGATGTATCTGTGGTGTCTGGCTGTCCACCACAATCAATAAGCTCTCTGAGCAGCATCTGAGAACAATTTTGGTGTACAGGTTCGTATAATGTGGAAATCAATAATTGGAGTGTTTCTGGGAAAAATGCTGACAAGAACATGGTTATTTCCTTTAATACCCTTTCATTTATCAGAAAACACATATTGTTTGAGCAAAAGAACAACAAATACACATATTGCATTTGTTGGTTTTATCTTAGTTCTTCCAGTGTATACTGTTTTGTTCAAGCTTGTTCTTGAACAACATGCCATGGAACACAGGCTTAGTTGTGTTGCAATTTAGGGGAACCTTTTTAATTTATTATCCAGGTAATGGTTAATGCTGTAGGAATCTCATTGAGGTCATGTGTATCCTCTAGACTTTTCTTATAAGTTGACAGATGCCATATGTAATTTATCGTATACTATGTTGTTGTCTCTAGATTGAGTTGACAGGAAAAAAAAAAGACAAAAAGCGCTAGCTTGCAAAGCAGATGGACCTGCCTGATTCATTTTCTGAAAGCTCCATCTTGCCAAGATCCAATCACAACCAATTTCACCTGGTAGAGATGTTGTCGAACCAGTCGGAGAAGAAAGGTGGGAGCTGCGGGGGCTGCGGACGTAATGTCAGCGGGAAGGGCATGAATGTTTGAAAACAATGGCAGCGTGTGGAGCAGCGTGTGGAGCAGCGTGTGGAGCAGCGTGTGGAGCGGCCTCTGTGGACGCGGCTATTTACGTAGTTTTATCAGAAATAGACTCAATTTCTTCTTTAAAAGAAGAACAGAGAATGTCACATAAAGCCTTTCTGACAGGAAACAATGTTTTGAGTAAAAACGGACTGGTGAAAAATTTCTGAAGCGGATATATAAACTGTCTGTCTGGGGTGTCAGGTTACACATCCCCTTCGTCATACCGTGACTTTATGTGGCTTGGTCTGTGATGAGTACGTCAGGACGGTTGTCTAATCACCAGCTGCTCTATCTTTTCAAGGTCCTGCCTCTGAAAAGAGTCGCTAGAGCCCCTTACCCAGATGAACTAGTAAAATATTTCTGTGGCGGATATAAGAAACTGTCCATCTGGCGTGTCAGGTTACTTTCTATTTGCCCAAATCAAGATTTTTGATACCTGGAATATCTCAGGAATTCCAAAACCAGTTGGGAAAATCCCTGTTATATTTTCTAAATTTCATTCTGGACTCCTCTCTGCTTAACAGGCCAAGAAATCCTTTGAGGCTGGCATCCAGATGGCATCCCAACCAGATGCCCTTTTTTGCCCTCAAAATATCCATCAACTTAAAGCTCCTCATGAATTTCTGAGTACCTTTCAAAGTCCCTTAGCATGCACCAACCCAACTTCCAAAATGACTTACTAAAGTAAGTACATGCTCTCTTTCCTTCACCCACTTTAAATGTCGTATGATAGCAGGTCAGGGCTTGGCATGGATTAACTATTGAACAAATAATAACCTGTTTTTCTCAGTTCTTGACCAACATGCAAAAAGAGATAGTCAGCTGTCAGAATAAGAAATAATACTCTTGGTAGTTACACATGAGGGGGACTGTGCCCACTTGTGTTGTTTTGTTTGTTTGTCTGTTGTTGTTTGCACTGACAGCTCCTATTCTCTGGACCAAACCAAAGCAGCTCAGAGTTTTCAGTGCTCTGTTCTTATCAACTTTGGAAGCAACAATGTTGAAAGTCCTTACAGAAGATAAAAAGAGAAATCAACCACTGTTCCTTTTCAAAAGAGCTACAGATGGTACTATGGCATGGCATCTATCAATTTTCTCTGTTTTCAATGGAGAAATCAATTCAAACTTCAAATAGAGCCATTTAAAACAGACTTTGTGTCACAACTTTTGTAACCACAAACGTTAGCACTGGGAAGCACACAAAAATTGAGATCATGGCTGCTGCCAGTGCAAAAGAAGAAAAAAGAAGCTGTTTCCAGACTTATAAATAATATATGTTATAAGTCCCAGTTTCAGTGTCTGATTTTTTTCATGCTGTACACATATCCTTTCATCGTACAAAATGAATCCACAAAGCTTTGAGTTGTCACCGGGTAATCTGAGAGGAGCTGGTAACTAATTTTTGAGCTTCCTCTGACTGCATGAAAATGGTTTGAAAGCATGGCTTTCATACCCTGGCTTCTTTCCAATACTTGTGCACACACCGAGTGAGTTTTCCTTTTCATTTATTCATTATTATTGCAAATGTTTGAGATCTAGACTCTTCAAACAACCCTAGTGTGTCTTGGAGGTCAAAGTTTAAAGAAAGTTGTGAAAGTTCATCTCTGTTATTGACCATTTCAGTTCAAAACTGTCTGGTGTTGTGTAACTGCTCTTCCGTCTAGCATCTCAAGCTGCATCTCAATGCCTGTTTGTGGTCATTCAGTGCTGGCAGCAACAACAAAAGGAAAAGCAGTGAGTTGTGACAGAAGCAATGTACTCTCTTCTCCACAACCCTCTCCTTTTCAATTAACTTCTTTCACGCTCAGCTGTGATTCAACTCTACAATAAGCATTCAGGCAAACATTCAAAGGCACCTCCCCAAGTCCAAACAGGGGCTTGTTAAATGGAAATATTTAGACAGGGGACATGCTCACCAGTTGTACTTCTGCTCAGCCTCCATTTGTGCTTCCTGAGATTTGTTATTGAAGGCATAATCAGCTTAGATTGTATAATATCTTCCTGGCTCTGAGGGAGATGAAATTTACAGTGAAGTGGGTACTTCAGCCTGGATCAAATGTGAATCCATTTCACAAATTTGGAGTTATTGGAAGGATAAATCTAGATAACTTTCTTTTATTGTCATACACAAACACACACACACATGCAGAAAAAGATGTTCAATTTCGTACAACACAGAAAGAATACTCAACCATTTGAGGGCAGCTCATTCTGCAGGAAGAAAATATATTTTACTACCTAAATATATGTATGTTTTGAGCACAGTTTATGAAGAAACTGATACATAGAGCAGGACAGTATTTTTTTCATGCAGTGTGAGCTGTGCTATCTATGTGTGCCAGCATATTGGCAAACAAAACACACTTCTGCTGTATTATGTAATTCTGGAGGAGTTCCCACTGTAAGGCCAAGCAGCAATTCAGAGGCTGCAAGGTGTGCTGTTGCCTGCAGGAAAACTGCTATCAACTATTTATGACACATCCATTACAGCCACAGCGCCCCTGCATGCTTTTTCTACTTTTTTAAACAGCTGTGCAAACTTGCTGTCATGGGACAGGTCAGAAGTGATTAGGATCATTTAATGACTCTAATGCACATATGTTTTTATGTGAGTGTACACTCTGTGCCCTCTGGATTTAGATTATGTAGCTTTTAGTGCAGCATTAAAAACTCTCAGTACAGGCTCAAAGAAAATTTGAATACTTTCTTACATTACACTTGGGAGTTGACCCAATTCAGATTCCAGCAGTGTTCCTACAATAAAATAATACCCAATACAGTAGTGTGCTTAAAAACTGCTGGCATGCACCATTATCTTTGTGTAAATTTAATTGAGTTGATTTAGCCCAGCTCTTTGTCCTTAGACTGAGATCCAAACAGCCCATGAATGTAGAGATAGAGCAGCTCACTGTGCAACAGCCACATAAAGAGAAAGAGAGGAAATGGATTCTGTTGTTAATGGCCAATCACATGTTTTTACATAGCTCTGTTGGCAAAAGCTGCTGAATTGGAACTGAAAAGAGGTTGAGAGGCTTTAGATAGAGGTTACAGAAGCATAATATGCTTTTTCTGTTATATTTTCTTTTGCCTAATTTGAGATATTTTAGCCTGATTGTCACAAGGGGGTTTATGACTACTCATTTTTTACTAGTTGCAAAGTTATTCAAAAAAGCAGTTGACTTTTTTTGTTATATAACTATGAATCTTAAACTGTGACTCAGTTGCACATCGCAAAAAGATTTATTTTAAAATTCAAATAAGTATTCTACCATGACATGTAACACTATTCAAAACATGTGTTAGCATTTTATGACAACATAAAGTGGCAGTGAAGCCTCTTTAAATGAAATAGCAGTGGGTTTTTTTCTATTAAAGAGATGCAGAGGTCTATTGTCAGGCGACATGACAACAGAGGTAAACAGATAAACAACAGCTTTGCGCTGCATACTTTGGCATCTTCCATCCATAATTAAAGCCCCATAATATGCAATAGCAACAAACAGCAGTATTTTGAGTCTGCTACTGTGAACACTGTTAATTTTACCATAACTATAAACCATTATTTTCATTATTCTTTTGTTTTATTTCTCTATCCATCTGGTTATCATTATCATTATTTATGTATTTTTGTCTTAAGAAAAAAATATGGTACTCATTAGAACTTAATTCATTTTAATGCTCTGATTTTACTTTTGTCTTATTACTTTTAGAGCTCCTCTCACATATTAATGCTTTCTATTGTTTCTGTTGATCTGTGAAGTACTTTCGGCTGTGTGTCTAAATTTATGAAAGATGCTGCATAGATAAAGATGAGTTTAAGTTTGAGTTACATTAGACCCTTTCAACAAACATTAGACCATAACTGCTATCCTTTAATTTCAGCAAAACTCAGCTTTAATAATTTCAACACTACAAATGAATGCACTGTGTGCCACACATTAGTCACTGTTGCTGTCCTGCTATCAGTTTGTGAGGGTTGGAGGCTTGACCGCTGTTGGAAGATGATGTTTACCGCAAGGGAAAATATCCGCTAGCTCAGAGTGCTGGCGAGTGTGGAGGGCTTGTCAACCTGCACCAACTAGTGGTTAAAGGAGTTTGCTAGTCAATTAGTCACTTCAACCCCTACCTTACTAACCTTACTTACTGGATAACTGATACTTCATTTTTACGGTAATATGGGCTGATAACGATATGCACTGATTTATATTGTGCATCCCCACCCTTCTGTATGATAAAATCCTGCAACATTCAGTCTATTGTTTTGTAATCCCATTTTACTGTTTCGTTTCATTTCAGTGCACTTAATTTGTCTAGATTCTAAGGGACAGGGAAAGAGTGTAACAAACAAGCACTTTGTTGGTTTTTTTATTCTGCATGGAGTTACTCAATATTTCATGAGGTTGTTGTGCAGAATATTTCAGTGGAACGGACTTTATGGGAAAAACTGTGAAAGTGCTTTACAAACAGCTTTGAAGCAACGCCTTTTGCAACTCTTAAATTCAGCACTTCTGCTGCTCACTATCCTCTGAACGAAAGGGACTCTTTTCATGTTCACTGTATTGCTTTATGACTAGTTTCTCTTTTTGTGAGCAGTTCACAAAAATGATTTCAATCCTGATGGTGAGCAATCCTTTATTTTCATGGCATGTTAGAAAATCGTCTTACTGTATTTGAAAGTTCTCTTGGTAATTTAAGGAGAGTGCCAAGTCCCTAGTTATACCCTGTGTGGCTTTGTGGGAAGTATGTAATGAGCTCCATCCAGGTGCAGTGGATACCCATGGCATTTAGGCCTCCCTGGGGTGTTGATGCAGATAAATTTCTATTAATGATCACATGCTTTCTGCTACCTAATGGCACTGGAGAGATGAGCTGAAGATTACCTCTCCTTTAATTGGAAGCACAGCTTCAACCACAGAAAAGTGTATTGCTGTTTTTTGCAGCTAATGGTGGACGTTTTGCATTTGACTTCCAAGAAAGGTTGATGTGGAAAACATCACTGGATTCCAGTCGTCTTTTTGCATACTATAGAGCTTGAATAGCAAAGATTTTGCATCCAAAAATAAAACTTCCACTGCACACGATAGGGATAAATACTTGTGACAATTGTCATATGGCTGCAAACCCACTGCACCATATGTTGTGTGCAGCAGCAGACACAGAGGGATAAAAAAAAAAGAAAAAAAAGGGGGGGGGTAAGAAGGGTCAACTGTGGAAGGTGTGGTGCAGTATGGTGTTGTTGTGCAGTAAGTGTCAAAATGTGTAAGGATCTGCTGCAGACCTGCCTGAGTTATGCAACGGATCAGCCCAGTCTGCAAAGGCTCTGCCTCTGTTATCATTAATTCATGTCACCTAGGACAACATGCACAGGAGCTGAGGAGCCACCATGGGAGACACTGAGAAGGAGGCCGATCCTGTGGGAGGATCAGGCGACTCTGAGGATGGAGGGATAGCGAGGAGAGGGGGAAAGTGAGGCTTGGGTGTGGCCACATTAAAATGTTTCAGACAGTGAAAGACAAAGACAGGCACAAAGGCACAGCTAATAACACACAATACAAAGTGCAAATGTGTTGTTTCAGATTGTGTAGTTCTCTTGCTTATGACAAAGTGTGATTGTACCTCTGACCTTAATGGATTAGTCATCCTGTTAGAAAGGCCAATGCGACAGAATAATATGACATCATTTTGTTGACCTGAAACCTTTTGTTCTTCTCCTCTGCAGTGTGTTAAATCTTTAATAACAGGTCTAATGTCCTATGACAAACTGTGAAAGCACTTTCTTTCAGTGACTGTGTAGTTTTTTCTTTGTGAACCATCACATCAGCTTTGTCACAAGGGAGCGTTTCCAAAACTGTTTCAATAGTATGAGGCATTTGTTATAAACTTGGAACGGACTATTATGAGCTGTTTAAAGACTGAATAAAGGATTTCTACAATGCATGTATATGAGGCTGTTTTAAAATCTGTACACATTTAGTACAGCATCCAAGCATTGGTACTGTACATCCATTTTTGAATTATGGGAAAGTATCATGCCCTTCTTGAACATATAAAGTGAGGTTGTATACACACGTAAGAGAGGAAAGTTAAGTCTTTTGCACTGTAGTGTTTTCATTTACAGTGTTGAGGTGTACATTGGAATGTCCTTTACCATGTCTTACCATTTCCTCGTCACACCCTTAGCTTAATGTTATATCTTAATATTGTATCCTATGGTGTCACCAACTATCATCAGGAATTGCCAAGTATTGTCAAGTATTGTCTAGTAATGTTAAGAATGGTTTAGTGTCAAGAAGTTTCATCAAATATTGTGTGGTTGCATTGTATTACTTCATATTTTACCATATTGTATGGTCAGTACCATCAAATCTCGTCAAGTATCATATCGGCAAGTATCATCAAATATTGACGAGTATCCTTTAATATTGACAGGTATTGACAAATATTGAGAACAAATGTTGTCAAGTAACATAGGGTGTCAAGCATTGCCAGGAATGGCCAAGTATTGACAAATATCACATCGACAAGTACGATCAAATACTGACAAATAACGTATGGTGTCATATGGTCAAGAATTTTCAAGTCTGGTGAAGTTTTGTTAAGAATCATATCAACCTGTATCATCAAATACCAAATGGTGTCAGTCATATTGTACTATTTTGAGTGGTATTGTATGAAAGGACATTTAGTGTGCTGACTTAATTTCAAACTGTCACAAAAGGACTGTAAGACTGTGCAGGCTTCTTGCTGCACCTGCGCAGGACGTCCCGTCCACTTTAAGACTAGCCACACAATCAACAGCTTTTTCCACTTCATTCTCCACTTCCTCCCTCTCTTCTTCCTCCTCTTCAAATTCCTCTTCCTTCTTATCTCCCATATTGTCAAGTCTTGTTAAGTGTCATTAAGTATCATACCCTCAAGTATCATATTGTGCCTCAAGAATGTATTTCAGTATGAAGGCAACAGCGCAAATATTTTAGCTGTTAAATGAATCACATGTTGTACATAGTATGAATATTGTACGATATGTTGTATATTTCAAGCTGTTGTTATTGGCACAGCTTTGTGTAAAAATTCTTGCTTCATACATTTATACATTTTGATATATCTGCCCACTTGTTGACTTTACTTTTATCAAAGTAAATCTTGTAGTAGCAGATTCAGGGATGTAGATAAAGTGCACTGTCTCTGACTTACAGGCTATTTTGCAGTCCACGGGGAACTTGCCAAGGCCCATGTCGGTGTTGTCCACCCTTCAGTGACTCATCAGAAGCAGCCTTTCTCTTCTCTCCCTCCATCTGGCCCGATGAGCTGTTGTAGCACTGTTCAGGCTTTGGTCAAGAGTTTTACAGCCAGCAGGGGGAGCATAAAATGCATGACTTCCTCCTACATGGGTTGCTATTCACTTCCTTTCTGTCTCACTGCTTCCTTCATGTGATTTACAAGGCCAGTCATGTCACCCATAGCCTTAACCCTTAACCTAACCTCTGACTGCACTTAACCCCAACCGTATAGCTCCCTGGAGGACCCGACATCATTAACAGACACAGTCAGGCCTATAAACATGACTCTTGTAGCAGCAAATGTGTCATGAACTCTGCCATGTGTAAAAGTCTGAGGGCATGAAGTCTATCTTCTTTAAGCCTTTAGGCGTGCAAAGAGCTAGGTGTTAATAGCTTGTGTTCTCATTTTTTCACACAGTATCAGTATCTGGCATTCTCACAAAAAAAAGCAAAGTGAAATTCTCTCCCACAACAGCACCACACGCTCATTTTTACTTCAGCCAGATGGCAGGTGGCTGAGCGAGATGGGAAAGTTATTGTCATCAATCAATAGAGAGTAAACAAAAACGCACCACTGCTCCTCAAAGTAATGTGGAAACTCAGGAATCAATACGGGTCTCGGGTATTTTAGAGTATTTTAGTTCAGCTAAGTGGCTATTTATTATTCTTCTTGAATCTTAGAGGCACATCAGAGTCTTTTTCTGGCTTTATTAAAGCACTAACTAAGGGAAATTTAATTGTCACTGAGGTCTTTTTGGGGGTTGGCAGGAATGAAGACTCATATTCGTGTTCCAATTTAAATCATCTCATCTCCTTTGTTTCATTAACTCTCCAATTATTAATAAATGAAAGTTCAGTCAGATTACAGAAGGATCATTTTAAGATTAGATGTTTTTTTTTTTATTACATCATTACAAATGATCCGGAGGTGCTACCTTACATCCTCTCAGACTATTTTAGTATTAAACTTCCAAAAAGATCACATACATCCACCTTTCAAAGAATTCTGAAGGAATCCAAATTAAAGTTTTTGTCTCTGATCTTTGGTACAGCTGGTATTATCAGAGGCTGTTACAGTGACAGGATGAAGTGCTGGATAATTATCATCAGTACAGTATGTCTGTTTCTTCCTGTCTTCTCTCCCATATTCAGATTCTGGTTATGTAATCGCAGCATGCCCGGTCTGTGGAGGCTGACAGCGTTGGATGTCAGGCTGCAGATACAGATTTCTTTTATAAACCCAAAAAATGCCTCAGTAAGCTATAGAGAGCGGTCTGCACCTGCTGAAAGTGGTTGGTCAGTTGGATCACACACATACATCTCAGAAAAGGGACAGAGTTGGAGATATTTATGGTGCCATGACTTCATCAAATGCCGGTTTTCTGTTTGACAGTGTGTATGTGAAACAGATCAAGAAGAAACAAAGTAGGTCTAGACCCAATTTCCTCAACTTCCGAGCGACACTGAAAGAGAAAACATGTAAAACAGGGTCTTCTAAAAGCTGTGTGGGAAAATCCAACGTTTTTCTTTTAAGTACTGCTGTACAACCTTGTGGGTGGCTGGCTGGAGAGGATGATTTGTTAAATGTTATAATTCATTTTATCTTCCTTGAGGGAAGACTTGATAACAAGGGGGGGGAGGATGAAGATAATGTATATGCTTTAGATGCTGGAGCCACTGTCACTTCTAGTTAGCCTCACAGACAGAAGCCCTTGTTTTGTTCTATTTAGGTAAAGAGCCATGTGCCCACAGGTGTAGAGCTGCTGCTTTACTGTATGTTTTTATGTTTGCATGAAAGATTACATCTTTGGCCTTTGTGTATCTGTTGATGTGTGTTCATAGACAATCCCATGAGTACAAATAGAAATATTTTGGAACAAATATTTGAAAAAATTTTGCCCAATCAACCAAAAGTGTCACTGACCACCTGCAGTACTTACACAGACCCCCTGTTAAAGACATCTGCCAAAGGGGGATAATATCCAATTCATGACTGTGCAAACTTGGTGTACGTATATAATCTGCATATATATTCTAGCTATACTGAGTGAAGTTTGCACTAAACCAAACTTTTTTCTATAAAATTGTGGAAGTTTGCCCCAGACCTCTTTGGTGCTGCAGAGGACTCTGCAGAAAAAATACATTTTAAAGATGCGCAAATAGCCACTTTTTAATAATGAAACAATCATTTGTACATTCACGACTTATCCCTTGCTGATACAACAAAGAAAGCACAATTTTTATCAAAGTCAAAAGTGGGAGCTTATTTTTGCCTTGAAATGAGAAAGGGAATATGATGTTTTTGAATAGCCAATGAGGGTAAAGTTAAGACAAAATCTGCCCCAAGACAGAAAAATAGTAACAAAAGAAAACAACACAAATCATGTTCTTTTTGCACCAATAATGATGTAGAAAAATAAGGGCTAAAATGCCTTTACCATGGCACATGACTTCATCACTCTTCCACAGCATTATAGGGAAGAGAGACTGAAAGTTGAGGAAAGAATAGTTAAAGTAGAAGAGGTTTGCTTTCCTTTGCAATGTGTTGATGTCACAGTCAGTGGATTTATAGACTGTAACACCTCATTATGGAACAGATGACTGACAGCTGCTGTCTCATCTCATTCAGACCAGAGAAGTACTCAGAGGTCACAAAGGGAGAACTTCAAGGTAATAAATCCAAATGTAATGCAGTATAGAGAATTGCCATACTCAGTGAGTCAACTTTTGATGCCAGAGCTCCCATGTTAACGCCCCCTGTGGTCCAGCTAATCTGACTTTACCCACTGAGAAAATGCCCTGGGGTCATGTTTCTCCTAACAGCTCCATTCCCTCTTCTCTCTCTAAGTGCACTGCTGCCTCCACCTCCTCCTCCTCCTCGGCCACATCACATCATCTTAATTTTTTTGCACCAACTTCCTAATTGTGCAGGACACCTCTCCCCTCTCTGGTGCATTAGGCGTCCACAGAAAGCTGGCCACAGCCTGTATGAGTGCTTTTACAAAGTGGCTCTGGAGGGTTTGCCCTCATAAGTGGAAGTGTTCCCTAAAGAGTCCGCGCATATCAGGCAGATCTATTTCACATCAAAGAGTCAATAACCAAGCAGTGTGATAAGACACAGGAGCAAGTGAGGGCTCTTTTGGACTTAGAGATTTTATGACCACACTTAATACTTCTGCAGCTCTGTTCACTTTAGTTATAGTGCAGATGAGTGACGTATATATGCTCACAATCATTTTTTGTCCATGTCTATGCAGCCTGACATCTACTGTCCCTCCTTAAAAATATTTTGTAAGTCTTTAAAGCATTCTTCCTGCCTGGATATTTGTAACCATTTCTCAAAAGAAGGTATTATCACAGTGAGACGATGAGGGGACAGAGGTGCAGGATGTGACTGTCCCATGGGACTCTTTGTCAAAACATGTTCACTTGCAATCTGTCACAGCTCCTCGAACATCAAACATTATCCGGTTGCTACAAAAGGATCTAAGCCGTTTATTGCTAGATGACAACAAACACACCTGGGCTATAAATACATGAAGGAAATATGAGAAATTAATTGTGGCCTCTTTGACATATCACTGTCTTTTTGGGGGCATCTTTCTATGGGTTGAATTTGATATACAATGCTGCCACCTGCTGGAGAAGAATGGGAGCTGATTTGGCAATAGAAAAGGTGATTGACACGTTTGTGAGATCTTAAGAAATGCATCGTATCAGTCTGTTTATGGTACAGAAATGTGACGTAAACTATATAGGCAATATATAGAAGAGGTCATATGTAAGATGACATTATGCAGAGATGGCACATGATAGTTTGTACATACACTGCATGGGTGTCAAATCCTGCATAAATCAAAACTTGTTTTTAACTTTTATTTAACAAAAGCTTTCATGCATGATGATTCTATTTGTAGAACATATCAAGAAAAGTGAAGTTTGATTTGTTTAATTACAGGAGTACATGGATTAGCTTTTATCAGCGTATGCTAGAAATAAAGATAGTCCTTTTCTGTCTTGTTTCCTAGCCTCTTCTTTCCTCCTTCCTTCCTGTCCTCTTTCTCTTCTCATTCCCCACCTCTAACCTCTAAAGTGCAGCTCTAACCTCATTTTACTGCGCTCCCTAGAGAGAACTAAACTCTGCAGCCTAGCTCTAGGATGAGCACAAAGAAAGTACAGCTCTTTGATGCAGCAAATACAGCCCAGCAAAGGGCAGTGAGACACACCCTTTTCTGGCCACACTGAGTTTTCTCCCATCACTCACGTCTACCGGCTCTGCAGACCCATACACAGGCAAACTAATTATTTCCTGAGTTATCAACTTTTAGAGCAAAAACATACTGGCTAGACTCGTTGAGATTAGCGATGTCTGAAACAGCATCCTCTTTTCTGGCTAGGCAGTGATTTTTGCACTGCTGAGGAACAAGGAGGGGGTGGGGTGGTGGTGGTGGGGCTTAACTGTCCGGCCTCTCATCCTCTTTTTCTAACCTACATTAAATTAAATGAGCACAGGGGCTAGCTCCTGTGTGAAAACCCGGGGAGATTACACAGTGGTAATTAATAGGAGTAGCAGAGATTACAAGACACTTGTATCCGTGTGTGTGTATATGTGAGTGTGTATATGACCCTCAAAGCTCACAGGAGATCTACAGTTGGACATAACCCCCTCTGACCACCATGCTCCCCACTGGGAAATGTCTCGCCAAAGTCCCCATCTAAGAGGTTTTCAGCTATCCTGTATTCTTTGCTCCTTTTGCCAATTATCACAATGTCACTTGTGTGTGATATAAATCACAGGATTAAATTAAATTACTAAGACTGCTTGCTACAGTGCACGTTTTTCCTTATGAAGCATTTTGCTCTGTTTGAAATTATCGTCTCGGAGAAGTATAAAGCCTCAGATGTGCTTTTATTTTCCTCATGAATGTTGTCTTCTGTTTTTGCTTTCATCCTTCATTTCAGAACACATGTTGTTGGAGAGCTTTCATCAGACTTAAGTAAGGTTTATAATTGAAACATGAGGTGGGTGGCAACAGCTTAAGATCAAATGTAACGATCCTGACAGGAAATCATTCACAGTTACAACTTCTGTGATGAAACTCATCATAAATCCTTTCCAGATGAGTAAATACAGCATTTATTATGCACCAACAGGCTTGCACACACTTGGAAAAGCAGTTGCTACAAAACAGGAAGGCCCCATAATGAAGATTACTTAATTCAGTCTGAATCCAGATGTAATGGATGTGCTGGCATGTGCTCGACGGGAAGGAGGCAGGACGTGAACAGTGAGAGGTCCGTGCTTTCATGTCAGCCCTTTCGCACTCTGATCCCACATTTCATCAGCTGTGCCCCCAAAACACTGTTTTCACCTCGGATCCACTCTTCACAGGGCTTCATGTCAGAGTGCGCAGGGGGGGAGATCAGAGGGCTGCATGGGAGCTCCCTCTCGTGGCAAACACAGGTTGCTACAAAGAGCAAGATTTATTTGTCATCAGTTGTTCTGTGGTTGCAATATTATAAAACATGTTTATTGACAAATATGCAGTTAAATTTTCCTTCTAAATACTTTTAAACGATGAAGCTGTCTTGATATGGCAACTTTCATAACGCTCAAACTTTAATCCAAAGTGCCTAACAAAGCAATTAGACTTGGGATTGATTAAAAAACAAAAATGAGCTTGAATGTTGAGGAGAATACATGCCAATACTTATCTCAAAAATATATGATAAAATAGTAAAAATCAGAAAGCAAAAGTTAAGTTAAAAGGGAAAAATATTACACCAAATTCACTTAATAAAAACTTAACTTGCAGAATGCTTGTCTTGAACAAGACAAGGCTCCTCACGGACAAACTTAGACCTCTTTTATAATAAGAAGCCTGAGTACCTGCTCCAATAATCTGCTGTCATTGAACATAAAATAAAACAAGGATATGAATCTGTTTTTGACTCATTGAAATGTTTTATCTTAAAGTTCCTGTGGCAAGTCTTAAGCTGTTGATGACAAAAACCATTTCTCTGTAAGGCCTGCAAAAGTAAAGAACACCATGCGCAACAAAAATGTTAATTACTAATGATTTTATCTCAGATGCTTGACTCCTGATACGTAATATGTATCAGACTTAATGATAACATACTGCCTAATTGTTTTATTTCTATGTTGTTGGGGTTTTTTTTTTACATTTTCCATACCACAAACTCTTAATCAGAATTGATGCGAGGGTCAAACCCTTTTTTTTGTACTGGAGCTGGACAATATCAACAGACATTAAAGGATATGTTTTTATCCACAGGAGGTGCTAAACTAACCACAAAATTAGAGTTCCTCACAGGATACTCCTTAAAAAATGTTAGATTTCTTCTTTCAAAGGGGTAGAGTTGATATCTATGAACCTTTTCGCTGATGTAGTTTATTTAGCTTTACTTCTTGCTTTTTAATAGCTGACTGGCGCAGGTTTTCTTTTTTTAAGGTGATAAATCAAATACTTAACATCTTGAAAAGCCAAGCATGGCCCTCTCTTGCACATCAGACTCCATCCTTAATTACATAATGGGATGAATTAATTGACTCGATTAATCCAGGTGACCATCTGTCGGCCAGTTTCTGTCCAGACAGTGACCGACTGGTGATAATGTAAGCCAGTCCTCAACCAACCTTTAATTCCCAGCATCATGAGCAATCTATCACACTGTAGTAGACATCTCATCAAACAGACCTTTAAATATTAGGCTACAGCCATTTGACGTGCTTTTATTTCATCCTCCACTGATTTGAAGGAAACTAAAGGGGTAAGAGTGTGTTTTGCAAGGACTTATTTTGACATGAGTGTCAGGAAAAGAGTAGCTGAGTGTACATACGTACTCCCCCGTATGAATTTCTTTCCTCAGCTCAGCTGTCACAAGGAACAAAGCAGCAGCTTTGTGTCATGTCATTTCTGAATAGACAAAGCAGCGACTTTTTTCCCCTGGAATTCTTTATTTTTTCTCTCTCTTCTCAATCTTTCTTTCCCTCACTCCAGGGGCCTTGAGCTGCTATAAACTTTAATACGTGGTGTTCAAATAGGTGCGGCTTAGAGCTCAGCACACACACTCAGCAAGCTGGGAACAAAGAGTTACCTCCACCCTCTCTGCTGCCTTTCAACTTGAAATCAGCAGCTTTATCACTTACCAACAAAGAACACCAGATTTGAATAAAGTGTCAATTCTTTTGCTTTTAAAAGTGAATCCAAGTGTCCGAAAAAAATTGAATTGTCTTTGACAGTCTCTGTAGCAAAGTCTTCACGTTGAGAATTTGTTGGTGTTGGTTAAAAACTAGCCACAGCCCTGCAATAGCTGTTATTTGAACAGAGATTCAACAAGAACACTCTTATGCTTGTCTCTAATGAAACCAGTCCACAGAGAGAGGATTAGTGGGGTTTTGGTGTAAATATAACACACTTCCTGTTTACTCTGAGCTGAAGCTGCTTTAGCCAGTGCCTACCTTTGAAGTGTCTGTGGGTGGATGCAACATGACTTGACACAAAGACTATTTTGTGTACAGCCAACTGGCACGATGACATATAATTTAAATCAAGTAAAACGTAATTAAATTGAATCCACTGGAGAGAAACGTGATGTCTAAATTAGAGTCACAGAGGTACCTTTGAAGAGAACTTTAACAGCAGATAATCAGAACTTCATATTATGTCCACCAGAGGGCGGCATACAGCCTCTGAAGGAGTCTGTCAAAGCAGATTGGCCTCAGCTGGCAGACCGTCTTTTAGTTTATGACAATTGAAAAGCTACTTAAACTATAACAGCAGACTATTTACCTGTGATTTCAAAGAACTAGCCAGTATTTTTTCTTCTGAAGGCCACATGTTATTCTAGTCTCTGACTGAAATAGTCCTGTACCTCTTATTGCATGTTCACAGAAATAACAAGGTAAACCAGCACCAAAGAAAGCTGGTGATTTTGTGGTTTCACTTGGATGACTCTCTAAGCTTCAGCCAACACTACACGTGAAAGTTATGGCACCACATACAATCTAGTATAGCACGACTATGCTTGACTGAGTTTTCTTTTTTTCTTCTTCTTCTTCTTTTGCACTAAATAAATCCTTTTCTTTCAAGGCCATAATGAGCAGGAGGCGTATAAAACTCTAAAGAGGAGGGAGAGAAGAGGCGCAGTGAGACGAGATGGGAGAAGCGAGGGGAAGAGAAGAGAGAAATGATAGTTTGTGCCAGATCTGTGGTACAGGCAGAGAGAGAGAGGGAGCGAGTGCTCCTCTAGTCTTAGCCCTATTTGAAACAGATGCTGTTTATAACCCAAAACCTTAATGGGGAGCTCTCTGGTCTGGTGCTGGCCTATGATCACGTTCCAGCCTAGCTCCAGTGCCCATCTTTTTTTCTGGTATGGGGAAAAATGCCACAGGAAAAAGAGAAAAAAAGCCTCCTCTCCCCCTCCTGTACCAGGGGCAGCTCCTGTGTGAAGCCCTAGATTTATCCAATCAAACCAAGCTCTCTGTGCTCACTTCAAATAGCCACCCCCTGACTTCAGCCGCGCACTAAAAGGAGCCCTCATCTTTCCTCTGACCACACAGCAATATGACCAAAGACATGCTTATTATTTTATAGACTGTGATCTCCCAGCACATGTAAAAGCATAACCTAAAAGTGTGGATTTTTCAGGTTACACGTGATCCCTTGCTAACAACTGCACCCGGCTCTCTGGCACACTGCATTTCACATGAGGATATCAGAAATGTATCAGCTCATACCACCATCACACAGCTGTTGGTATCACCATGTACACGTGCTCCTAGTGTTTTGCATAAAGCTAATTTTTTTTTCTGATTCAAGCGCCTCACTAAAAACCGATTCAATATTTATTTTGATTTGGTGAACCTTTTAATCTACGTCTTCCTGGTGAGTGCACAACATCAAAGAGGGAGCCGACCACATCTCATCATGCAAGAAATCACATAATATCTCTTCCATTACTGTGAAACACTGCCAGGATTACGACACATGATTACTCATGTATGTGCTTTGTCAAGCAGAGAATTAACTGGTATTTAGTTTTTGCCCACTGGTCACATTGACAGAGTAGAATTTCAAATTTGGAAAGCATATGTAAAGCAGATCAAGATGAGGGAATCAAAACAGCTTAACGGAGATCGGAGTACATTCATTTGTCTTTATCTTGACAGAACAAGCAAACTGTTTCCAAGATGTCTTTCTTACTGAGCTACTTTTGTGTCCTGTACTCAGTATTTTACATGTTGTTTTCTTGCTTATATTGTTTTATTATAAATTGATGATGAAATCCTTAGGCAGAGATGGTTATCTGGAGCAGGCACTAACTACGATAAATCTTAACCATTTTATGTAGAGCACCTGTCGATCATAAGCAATAGACTGGCTGATAATGCAACTTGTGCCTTATTTATTGACTCACTCCCTTAAAGCTCCTGAAAAAGACTGGAATTTACACAAATGTCTCTTCATGTCCTATAAAAGCAAACCACACATTTAGTCACAAGATTAGTCGTCTCTGCAGTTGCCGTCATGTATGCAATAACTTGTGGACATTTAAAAAAGTGAAGACACTACTGAAACAGACCACCAGCAAAATTTCATTGAGCGGACTTTCCAGCTGTTTAAAGGACAAGAGGAGGAGAGTTTTGAAAGAGAAAATGTGAGGCGCTATGGCCTTGTAAGGTTTCACACCCAATGAGGCTGTCCCTTGAAATCCGAAATCCCACCTGCAGCCTCTTTCTTGCATGGCACACCCCACATTCACTCTGTTTCCTCGGCCTGGGTGATATATGGATTTTATTAATTAATTCAATTTTTTCGTAGCGGACGATACAAAAAAAACAAAAAAATCAAGGTTTTTTTCCCTATTGCTATGGCACAACTTTTGTCCATAGAAGCTTCCATAGCTTACGCCTCCTCCTCATCTCCTTTTCAAAGATGCACAAACCATAGACTGTATAATGGCACAAACACGGCAACAATGTGGCTTACGCGAACGAGAGCGAAAAGTTTGTTCCAAAGACAGGAGTTGCACCTTCTTTGGTTTGGAACTAGCTTGGGTTTGTGGGAACAGATGTGGAACAAGTAAATATTTTGAATTTTGCTAAGAGTAAAATGCAGTTCATGTCATGTATCCTTGTAACTTAGTTTTTTAAACCTAGAGTTTTTGACAAAATAAAATTAAAATAATGTTTCAAATTACCTCTGTCATATGTGCTTATTGGTTTATTTAAAATGGGAAAAAAATGGGAAGAAATCGTAACCCAATTTTTTTTTTTTAACGAAAAAATCAGAGATTTTATTTAAAGGCCCAGCCCTAGTTGAAAACATGTTGTCATTTTTTCTAGCTAGTCTCAAGTGGACATTTAAGGAACTGCAGTTTGTGAACTACCACATTGGCTTTTAATTTCCACACTGGAGGTTGTTCCTTAGTATAAAAGAAGGAGATTAATCCAATACACTACATCATTGCCCCTCCTTGGCTGAGTCTTTGAAATCAGCAAAAGTTCATAACAACTACGCATGTATCTGTACAAACACACCTGAGTGTACATTGTTGGATTTTGGCATATCTACAAATCACTCATCTTGCTAAAGAGATTTTTCACTCATGTTTGGAACCAGTTAATTAGACGAGGAGGTAAAAGCTACCTTAAAATTCTTCTAACCACGTCGTACCTCGCCCTCCATTTCAATAGGTAAAATGTACACAAGCTGTCGGAGAAAGCATTACACGTTTTCTGTGTGCAAAATTTGTATTGTGAATGCGCCTGCTTTAACAATGCCAATGTGATGTGATGTGCAGGACCCTATCAAAGCTAGGATGAAATATCTCATCTGTCATGGGCATATAAGAGAAGATTTATGGCTTGTATGTCATTGTAAAGGCATGACAGTGCAGTGTAAAAGATGCCCCAGTCTTTATCTGAGGGTCAGATTATGTAGGACTGCTGACTGAGCTGCAGAAATAAGCTAATATTTGTGAGTAACAGCAGATCTGCAGCCTCAGAATGAAACAGAGTTAGAGCCTGGATTTCAGCCTGACACTACACAGCCCAAGGGCACACGCACTCTGATTTACAGCAAACACTGACAGAAAATAGGGCTTTGGGGAAATTACACTTATACGTTGCATTGAACATGAAAACACATCCCATTCAAGTACAGAGTAAACTTTGCATCTATTGTTTTTTTTTGCAGGCTGTGAAATCTTTGCTAAGAGTTGTGGAGGAGCTAGAACTCTTCTGGGGCTGTTTTCTTTTTCTTTATTTTTTTTTAAGTGTGAGGGGTAGATGTTATGGTGGATTACTTGACTAGAATTGTAAAAATAAAAGATCTAAACAGTTTCTTACTGTTTAGCCTATTCTTTGTGACAGAGGAGGAGGAGGAGAGAGAGAGACGACTGTAGAAGCATTGATGTAAACTTTGTTCTTTATATTCTCTAAAAGAATTCCTCTGCCATATCTGTGTGCTGTGTGAGGTTTGAGAGGTATTTTCAGGTCATGTCATTTGATTGTCTCATTTGTCGTTTTAGGCAGAACCGCACTGTCGCTCAAACTGTGTGATTATCCCGCTATAATTAAACGTCAGCGTCGATAAAACTGATACTGAAAAGCTCACTGATCCAACCTGTTTATTTTTATTTTTTATTTTGTGCACTGCTGACTTTTTTCCTCTATGAAAGCAGGAAAAAAGGCACTGTTCAAACATTTTGTCGCCCTTCTCCCCATAATTTACAATATAATTGACTGTTTTTGCCCATGCATTAGCCTGGGATCACAGGCCCCCGAGGTTCAGACATCTTTTTTCTCAGCGCAGATCAAATGGAGCCAGCTAACCAACACATTGAAATCCCTCGCAAGGAAAATTGGGCTGCATAAATATGGATTTTAATCACTGCCCAGTATTTATCTTTCTTCTCCACTCATCTTTTTGATGTTGCCATATTTTCCGGCTGAAATATGAGTAACATCTTAATCAGGCTATGACAGGGAACGCATTGCATTTCTACTATTTCCTGAATTTGTTGTTCTTCTAGAATAGAGATCTCTATCTTTAATTAGTTACGTAAACATACCGTGCCTCAGTTCTTTAATTCTGGGGAACTAAGTGCTGGAAGGAAGAAAAAAACCTTCAGCAGTTACTGTGATTGACTTTTCTCATGGACCCTGAGTGCAGACAAAGACTCAAAAGGGGGTCCAAGTGGGAAAGGCCTAGAAAATGTGCCCAGCAAGCTCCTTCAGTATTTTCCAGCCGCCTTTTGTAACTACAGCCACATTTCTTGAATTGTCAGTGACTCTCCGGCACCACCTAAACACATCAGTCACAGGGGCTGTCTTATTTATTTTATCTGTTGTTCCCCTCTCTTTCTCTTTGTTTTTGTTCCTTTTCTTACTGTCAGGTATTTAAGAAGCCTGCCGGTTTTATAGAGCCCGCTGAATGGTCTTGATGGACCCAAGACTCAATGGACAGCATGTGACCCATCTGACCAGAGCTCTTTTATGTACCGCCTCTCTTTGTTATTTTGTTTTTGTTTGTCTGTGAGAAAAGGGAGAAAAGAGCACTTCATTGGGTAGGAGGTTACCAACTTGCTCCATTAAGGCGTTGGAGATTTCATTAGCCACAGTCAAACAAGGCAATAAATAATAACTTGTGACCTTTTGAAGTCTTACAGACTGAAGAGTGGGAAGAGTGAGCTTCATCACTCTGAGTTGACAAAGACACTCCCCCAGCCTGTTGAGAGTGTTTGCTGGGCAAAGAGCAGAACTGTTATCCTTATTGTTTTATCGAATCTTGCTTTGGCCATTTTCGTTCCTTTACAGGAAGTCACTGAGATTCTCTGGCGTGGCTGTGTTGGTCGACTGAGTAAAACAAGGTTCATTGTGAAGTGTGCGAGGAATAGTGCCTTCACGCTCCAGCACACACATTTGCTCAGGGCTGATTAAGTGCCCCCCTAAGAGGAAATGCTGTATTACTTTAGCTACTGTGTTTCCAAGAGGGGAGTTTTATTCTGGGTTGTAGAATAAGAAGTCCACCCTGAGACTGAGCCCCAAAATTGCTGCATCGTCCCACTTCTCCATCTGTAGCCTAAAGAAGACAGATTTCTTCTGTTTTGTTCTAAATCTGCTGAGGCAAAGTGTGGGGGCAGTTTAATTAAAGATTAGGAGAGCACGACCCCCCATCGGACCTAAATTTCATTGGCTTCTTAATTTGCGTGACCTGGCCAGGATTTGGCTTTTTGCTGAGTTTCCTTATACAAAGGCCTCTGGGAATTCACTGCCCCCTCACCCACTCCCACTCCCCTAAAAGGTCCCGACATCCCCTGCAACTCAGCTTTACTTCCTGTAATCATCCCCACATGTGGTGGTGGCATTCAGCCCCCTCTACCATGGCACACGTCATTAGGCTGAGCTTTAAGCAGGTCTACCTTGCCCCGGGCCAAAGGTGTGGGGGGGGCAGACTTTCTTTATGGAAGTGGGGTGTAGTCGGTGGTGGGGGTTAATGAAGCACTGACTGATTCATACCACCTAGAGAGGTTTTGACATGCCAAAGTAGCTGCAGCGGCCTACGCATCGGCTGGCAGAAGCTCTCGTCCAACGCTGGAGCTGACTTCACGTGAAGGGAGTGTCTGTCGGAGTGTTGGGGGGGGGTCAAAGGTCAAGCTTGTGAAAGCTGTAAATCCCAGAAGGGGACAGGCCTAGAGGTCAGCCAGTCATGGCGATTAGAGGAGCCAGCAACAAGATGCGAGAGAATGGGGGGTGGCACAGAAAAATCACCAATGGACCTCTGCAATGGAGGAGAGACTCCATTGTTTTCCAAAGAGCCACTTTGACGACGTGTGGTTTATTTTCAGGATTATTGAAAGAACTTCCTCAAAAGAGAAAGGGACTCTTAAGCAAACATATGAGTAACATGTGTCAATGCCTTTCCTGTTGACTGAGAGTCTTGAGTTTTGTTTGTTTGCCTGCACGTGCACAGTTTTGTGTTAACACTTACGTTCCCTGAAAAGATGTGTAGGCTTTACATGATCTTGGTTTATTCAGTTAGAAGTAATCTAAGTCTATATCTTCTCGATGAGCTATAAGAAGGCAGACCATTAAGTATTATCTCCATATGACATCAGCAGAAATATTTCTAGTAAGAGTTCTTTTAGTGAGATACACATTTTGTGTATCTCAAAATTTGAGATTGACTTCCTCTCTCAACAAAAATTCTTTTATTGGGAAGCTTTTTATGTTGATAAGTGTCTGAAAATAGCAGTCTGCAGTTTCACAGATTTCATACTGCTGTGTGTATTCTTTGCTGGTGCATTCGCAGCCGGTCAGTGAGATTGACTATTGTCTCTCAGCAACCACTTACAGACCCATCTCGCTCATTTATGCCGAACTGTATTTCGGGGATTTCTGTGCGCTCCAGAGGCTCACTGATGTGGAGCTGCACACAATATCTCACTAACAGAGTTTCAGTTCTCTGCTTTTGTTAGCTGATTCTTCATACATCAATGCTCACAAGGGAAACTGAAAAAATAAAAGGATGTTTCTGGTAATTTTCAGACACTTTTTCTAGTTTTTCGCCATTATTCGGATCAATTCACTGAAGATTTGACTGATTCAAGTACAAAAGAGGGATCGTTTGGATGCTGTATTTCCCTCTGTGTACAATTCATTGCTCTGAAGTTCATGAGTCACCCGCAGTGAGATGCTCACACTTTCTTTTTCAATAACCCTAACCTTTCCAAGATCATTGTACTGCTCTCTACATCACTAATATATGTTGGTCAGTTCCATGTTACTGGGGCTCAAATGTTTTTTTTAGGGCCCTAGAGACAGCAATTGTCTATTAGAGCTCAAACAAACATAATACACAATACTTTTAAGCTTAATACTCTGTTTGGAGCATCATTCACCCTGGTTGAAAGCATAATGTTAGCTATGATAGCAAACTGCCAGTGAATCCCATTTTCCAAAACACTTCCCTTCCTTTTTCAATAAAGTGACTTTATAACTATAACTCATCAGTCATCTTTTGATAATGGCAGTTTTTGGACTCTCCAGGCATTCTGGTGTTAAATGATAAACGTCTTTCAACTAAGAACTCCTTCTCTATGTGTTTTCAGGATTATTTTCAACTAAAGAAATTCATGTTTGTTCACAGCCAATATGAAGGTAAATTTGCCCTGGAAAATGATATGGTATGATGCATTACTAGATGACAAGATACAAAATACTTTGCCAATAACAGAAATAACATTCCAATGCCATAGTAATTGACTTAAATATCACACGAGAGAAACATATGACAATAAATCATAACCACCAAGCAGTGATACAGAAGAAGTATTAAGCATAAGGGGAAAAAAGAGATTGTGACACATATTGCAGAGTTTCAACCAGCTCATGTAAGTATATGTGTTCAAGCCATATATGTGATACAGAGGAATGCTTTCCCACATGTCAATAAAATGAGAAATGATATTCTTGTAAGACTATGAAGACTTCGTGGTCTGTGAAGGCCATCAGTGGCAGCTGAGTGACTTCCTCTGAAGCTAAGTGTATTCTCCACCTCTCCTTTTGTCTTGGCATAAAGACCTGGATCATCTCTCTCTGTCTTTAGTCTTTTTGTTTTGAAAAGGATTAACTCAGATCCAACACCAAACACAGAACCTGGGGTGACAGAGCCTTCTCTGTCACTGCCACCGCCCTCAGGAACACCTTACTCTTACACATCAAAAAACAACTTTTTATAACTGCTTTTAATACTTAACTGCTTTTACATGTAGTTCATGATTTTGTTTTTATTGTATATATGTTTTATCATTATTATTACCGTACTATCTTACTTTATGTCTCTATCCTCTGTGAAGCATCATTGAGTGTTCAGAAAAGTGCTTTATCAATAAAATGTATCATTATTATTATTATTAACATTATTAACATTATTATTATTATGGTACCACTGTCTTATAACCCATTGTCTTCTTCTGGTATTATGCAGCTGACAGCCTCAAATTCATGTCACAGATGTTAACAAAAATTAATACAGTGGATCATAGTTGAAGCAAAATCTATGTACAGCATCTAATTAAATCTATCAGATTATCTACATTTAGCCCATATATATCAGTTACTGTCTCATTAAGGATAATTATATCATGCCTTATTAATATTTTTTTTCTCTCACTTACTGCAAATGAAGGCAGATCTGCCATTACAATGGATTGCGTCCTGCTTTTTGCTCCCCATACAGACTGTTTTAACAGCTACCACCAAGCCTGCTGATTAACCGAAGTGAGAAGAAATCAGGCTCCAGTGTCTCGCCTATGGAAACTTAAAAAAGAGGAGAGGTAACACTCTGTTGTTAGGGAAGAGAGAGAATTTGAGTGCAGTTTCTTCTTTTTCTGCATGGTTTTAGGACAAAATCCTCAACCCAAATAACTTCTTGTTTAGAAATAAAAGGATATCTGATTTTCATCCTGAAGTCATAGGTCATACAAAATACAAAATGTTTCCACAGTTGGTGTAATAACAGTGCTTTATGGTCACTTCTCATATTTTCACCTCCACCAAATGTGCAGTCCAGCTTGCAACAACTAGAAGGGTAACTGCCTCAATACTTTTCCACTGACTGGGTTTTATTAAGGTCAGGCGAAAATCTGGTGGAGAATAAGAGAGAAACAATTGCAGTTCTAATTGTTTTTACACACTCAACAGCCGTGTCTGTTGCACTACAAAAAGGAGGTAAAGCTAGTGTAAACAAAGCACAGAGGTTAGCGGCCCTGTTAGAGTGACAAGTTAAACGATAATACACTCATAATCTGTACACAATGTTCAAAACAATGGAATGCTTTGCAATGCTAGAAAATAAGGTTACTTTCTGATTCATTGTGTATTTATTTGTGCGGATCATAGACTTACAAAAACATATCTTGATCTGTTATGCAAAAAATGCTTTCTTTTCTCTGTGCCCATGAATCTGCAGGAATTGCATAATCTCCTGAATCTAACTGTGATTGTCACTGAGGGAAACCCATTTTATCACTCCTCATTTTTCATTGTCTACTTTCAGGAGAGTAGTTTCCGCTTTAAAACTTTTATTTAGCATTAGATAGCACTAAGGCAATGCACTGAGTAAATCAAGGTTGTTCAGCATAGTTGTATGTCTTCGTGCAGCCACTGCCTGGCCTCATAGGACAACCTTGCTGTGTCAAAGGTTGCTACATGCACTATTGTCTTTGGACCTGTTTGCATTACATTTGCTCAACTGGTCACTCTTGAACACTTGCCAGGGATGCTCCGGAGTGACAAGTCAGGGTTAAAAGAGTTGACTAATCAAGAGGCAAAAAAAAATGACCATAATAAAAGTTTTATTCATCATGGCTGAATACCAGATCACAAAGTCTGAGGGGTAAACTGTGTTAAACTGAATTGCCAAGAATGGCTAACATTAGTAGAGCTAGTACCACCAGCCTCTGGTTCCCCTGTTCAATATGTACAGGCGTTTGCTGGGTACACTTTGCTCCTGTCAAGTGGTTACATAGCGCAACTTAAACTCCATCTTTCATTTTAAAATGCTGTCAAACTATGCCACTGTTCTTAGGTGGTAGAGCATTGTAGCACTTTCACAGTGGCCATGAATGCAGCCTGAGCTAGTGGCATGTAGCTGGGTAACAACTGAGGAAAGAAAAAATATTCACTCATTTTTATTTACTGTTAAATTTTTAGGCTATACATCATGGATATTTTAAAATATGATCCAGTCCTGCAATCCAGGCAAGGGTTGCAGGACTGTAAATGACATATCCCTAAAGAGAAAAAAGATACACAAATATTGACTGTTGTCTGTTCATTGAAATGTTAAGTTTGATATTTACATGTGCTACACAAAGGAGGATTAGACATGGTGGGACTACCAAGTATAGAAAGAGTAGTTAGCATTTTTCACTGTACATTTCTCTTCTTAAATTAATTAAGTTTTCATTGCATCAATATTTAGAGTCATAATGTTTATGACTTAACTCTGCAGCCGGGTGCTCAGGGAGATATTGCTCATCCTACAAGGATTCACACGACTGTCTATTCACCGAGTATTACCCTCTACACATTATTTAGTCCAGCTTCAGTTGTTGCTGAGAAACACTACCTCAATTCAACTTCCAAAAAAATGTTACATAATTAAAGATTCATTCAAATATGCAGAGTCTCAAGGGAAAATTATTAAAATATGAGAAGGGATTGTGTTATTTTTATCCACAGAAATAAACACAACAAATAACTTACTGATACCACCATATTATGACTACAAACTCTAATTCATCAGTTATATGGCACAGCAACTCTCCCTCCCACACAAACAGAGAGGTGTCTGAGGCAGTTTGTGTAGGAATGACACGTTTTAACCCAATTATTGAGGACACAAACATTTCACTGAATGAAACACAAACACTCTGAGGCGCTCTGCTGCGAGTTAAGTCTCTGCTATTGTCCACACAAAGGCTATAGATCCTTCATCCTCTATCTAGGAAGCCTACGCTCCTCTTCACACTTTCACCGTGACCTCAATCACCTCCAGACAAGTTAACTATGCCCCCTCCCACACACACATTCTTACCCTTGGTCCAAACCGAGGAAGGATGAGTGGTTCACCACTTAAAACGAGCCAGCTGAAAAAGAGGCGTAGCCATCACCTCCCCACATTCACAAATACCCCCTTAAATGAGGAGAAGTCAAAGACAGAAATTCTAATCACTTGCCTTCCCCTCCTGTTTTGTCCGTGGAGATAAATAAAGAGTAGAATACGATTTGAACCCAGGCCAAAGGCAGGGGAGGCTCTGAAAGTATTGTTGGATGATCTCCACTTAGAGGAGGCAGGGGCTGAAAAGAGTGCTGTCTTGTTAGTTTGTGTGTAATGAACAACTTTCACAAGCCAGTTGGTCAAAGGGAATCACAGTGTTCTATTCTTGCGCTCTTAGAAATTCACATTGAGGATTGCTGGCACGTTACCGACTCGCCTTCAAACAAATAATGAATGGATTAATACTAATATCATGATAAACAATTCATTTCTATCTGCTATGTTTGTCTCCTATTGGTCACAGGAGACCTGAGCTGCATCTTTCATGTAGCTGGTTAAAAGGAGCCAGAGTAGATGCGTACAGAGGCTAAAAAGGAACCGCCTCTGTTTGGTAATGGCTCTCTCTCTCTCTCTATCTTTTCATATGACCAGACCTTTCATTCCATCCTTTTCACCACAAAAGAAAAAGAAAAAAGTTTGTCAGTCCCCTGTTCCTTTTGTTGTGTGCTTTCTTCCCCATGCTCTTTCTACTTTTATCCTAATCCCAGCCATGCATGAGCGATCAGTTGTGTCCTGTTGTTTCACTGTTCTGCTAGTTTTCAATCAGTAGGGTTCCCCCTTTGTTCCTTTTCTTTTCCAAACACAGAAAAAAGGTGAGGAGAAGAACAAGTAATGAAATCTCTTCTGTAGACTCAGGCCTTTGTATCCCTGATCAGGATTTTTAGATATAGTTCTGACTGTAATTAAGGGGGATTGTTGCTGTGATGCTGCTCTCGGCTGCCTTTCCTGTTGCTCTTTGGAGAGTTAAGGGGAATGGCTGCATCAAAGCTAAAGCTGGAGTCCGGCAATCATAGAAACCACACTGTTTTGATGTATAAATCCAATAAAAAACAACAGCAGACATCAGAATGTGTTGAAAAACCAGAAGTTGACAGGCCGAGACGTGACTGTTTTTGTCTTCAAGAGACAAACAGACAGTAGAACATCTGAAATTCTACCAAATACCAAAAACTGAATTATAAACTGACTCCTGCAAGACAACATTCTAGGTTGCACCAAAGACACCTCAGCAAAGGCTTTGATCCTTTTTAGCACATTTAGATAAAGATTAAAATCAACCTTTTTGCTCCTATACTGAAGCCCAAATGAAGGTCTACTTGTCAATGACTGATTCTGACTCCCAAGAACGCTGTATTTTTTAAATATTTGCATTCAGAGTGATCTACAGAACATGGTGTCCAGTGCACAGACTACTGCTGTGTGCTTTTGCTGAGGTGATGGTTATTAGCGTGATCATGGAGCTATGCTCTCCATATGGGCTCAGTGGGGACAGAGGCTGAGGTCTGTTCAAAGGGACAGTCATTGTTACAGGCTGATCTCTAATCTCTGTGGTTGTCTGTCCTAATTAAAAGTCTTGTGGGTGTGTAGGGTGCCTGGGCCTCTGCTCTGCAGGAAATTATGATCGCAAATGTCTTCCTGTCAAGTCCTGCACTTGGCACTACAAAGTGACGTGGGCCGCCGTTACCTGAATAGGCTGGAATCAGAGCAGACAGCCGCATCATCCCAGCTCTTAGTCTATCAGGCCGTGCACAAGTGGCCATTGTTGACGCCAAAAACGGGATTAAGGAGGGTCTTCAAGGGAATTGATTTTCATGTGAGAACAATAGTGGGGCGCAGAACACTGGGGCCTGGGTCTGAATCACACGGCCAAAGAGCTTTATGAAAAGGGGTGCGCCGCGAGCACTGAGATTAAAGCAATCAGGTTCTTTACCCCCACTCTTTTTGGATAACCCCCCTACTCTTCCTCCTCCCTACTCCCTCCCTCTTTCCTTGTCCTCTCGGCTCCGTAATTTTAGCCCAAATAATGACCACAGAGGAAGAAAAAGCAGGCACAAGTTGTTTACTTTTCCACCACATTTCCTTTTTCACTTTGGCCTAACAAAGGTTCAAGGGCCATCCACAGGGCGGAGGTATGTGGATCTGATTTTCAGAATGTCTGAGCAGATCCTGGACACTCTGTCCAATGCCGCTAAGAGCCAGGCCAAAGGCTGATCTGTGTGTATAGAGAGAAGCTGTTGGGAGTGGGCTTCTGGGCTGGGAGGCGACATGGTTCTTTGGCGGGTACTAGCGTTGGGGTGAACATGACGTGTCACTGAGAGGGGATCAGGGGTTACGGATGAAAGGGACGGCCGCCTTGTCTTCTGTCTTTGGCCGACTGTGTGCAGCTGTGGGCACCATTGTGGACGAGCTCATTTGCATACGTTTGGCAGGAGCTCCGGGAGGCAGCGCAGTCCAAGAGGAGCGGCCCTGTTTAAAATGGAGGCAAAAGGGCGGGCAAGTAGACACCCAGTGTATGCAGATACATACCCATACATTATGTGCCCTACAGTACACACAACAGCAGCGTCCAAGAGAGAAAAAAAGGCTTGTTAGTTCAGTGTCAACATGTAAACACAAACAGAAGAGTGCAAGAGTGTAAGTTGTACTTTGGTGGGTGATAAGGCCGTGTCACCCTGATGTCATAATGACAGAGTGATGACTGAAGGAGTGTGCTGTGTGGGGCTCTTGGCCGGCGGCAGAGGGGTGTGTCCTACCCTGACTAGAGACAGGTTTATTGGGCCTGATGAGTGCTAAGCTCCTGTGCCTAGCCACAATGGAGCCTGTGATCTCCTTTTGTGGCTCATTGGGAAGCACTGGTGCGCTCGGCAGCCCCCGCTCTGTCATTAGACAGATTGTGAACAGGCTGCACAAGGCCTAGCCAGGGATGACGGAGCCACCAGCCACTTCATTAGGGGCATTATGAAGAGGACTGAAGCTTTCTTCTCTCCGCCTGTGTCCAGAATTCACAGGTCTGTTTAATCACATAATTCTCCTCAAGTGCCCCAAGGAGGCTGCAGCACAGCAAGGGCCCTTTAGACCCATGACAACTTGGAGGGATTAATTATATTCATCTTTTGGAATATCTGCGGCATAAGAGGGAATTTGATATTGGCCCGCTTTTATTTTTTCTTTCCTCTCGTCTTTTTCCAAGCAGCTCTTTGATGTCCTCCTGTTATTGTTGGGGGACGTCTGTGCAACCCTCTGCTGCTGGAGCTTTGATATGCTCCAGCAGAGGTTAAGGGTTAGCGTCCAGAGGTCCAGGCCAACGTCCTAACTTCTGTCTTGAAGAGTGCTGACCTCTAGACCTGAGGGTTGGTCAGAGAGACTCTGAATTCAGCCTCACTTTGATGCGTGTTCTTTCACAGCAATTAATTAGCTGGGGTGGCTAAACGTTTAGCCTGAGTGTGAAAGAGTCTGCGCTAGCATGTGTGTCCAAGACATTGCCCACTTTTTTAGTGTGTGTCACAAGGTCTTTTGAAACAATGTGATTCTTGGAATACGTGTTTGCATTGGGTAAGGGGTGAATGCTGCAGCCTTTTCACTGGAGCTAATTCACCAGGATGAGTTTGGAGAAGGCCTCTTTTCTAATGAAGAGAAGTCCTTGACATTGCACTGATTTCCACAAATCATCAATATGATTTCTCATCTCTTTTCCAGGTCTTTGTTTGCCCTGTGTTCCAGGAATCTATCTGAAGGAGGCAGAAGATGCTCTTATCTGACAAGTGCAGATAATGCATTTTTCTGATCCACTGCTACATATCTCCCCTGATCTTCACGCAGCCTTTAGAAGGGTGTTAATAAATATTTTTGGCGGATTTGACTTTCATCAATTTCTGGTGAGCAGTCAGGGCTTCAAGTAGAACCTGATATTCTCAGCCTTCCTTCAAACCACCGCGGCCAGAGTGGTAGCCTCAGCTGCAACATGATGGATTCATCACTGCTTAAATATCTGTTCATTGCTTCTGCACATCAGGGATAATAAATTCCCCGTGTATCAGTCGCAAAATCGCGAATAAAGCTTGTTTGTTCTATTTTGCAGAAGCTGTAAATCTCCCCTTTTCCTCCTGGCCCAGAGTAGAGAGGCCTAAAATAACAGCCTTGAATCTTATGTGCTGCTGACATGAATTAAGATAAGAAATCCTTGTGATAAACACATCTGCACCTTGACCTGTAAGTACAGTAAGTGATTAAGCTCCTTCAACTTGTCTAAGTTTTCTTTTCCGACTGAATCTTCTTTAGCCTAAGGCAACCTTCAATCACTTGCCCACAGAGCAACATCAAATAAAATTTCATTTCATGTTGTTTGTGCAGGGGCTAGAGGGAGGAGGGAGCCAGGTTGGGTCTAGTTGATATTGTAGCGATATTGATCTGCTATTGAGTGCACACTGTGTCCAGACAGTTTCCATCCCCAGGGATCCCAGCGCTAAATCATTCTTTCATTTTAAGCTAACATGTATGCCTGCAGAGCTGCCAGAGCACTCAGAGTAGAGACAAACTTTTAAGTAAAACACTTTTATTCTTCCTGTCTGTCTGACTCTCTGTCTTTAGCTCTGCATCCGTCTCCCACTCGACCTTGTATTGATTCAAGCGCAACACCAGCCACCATAAACTATGATCTTAAAGATGTGTTCCCAAACAAGAACCTTTTGTCTTAACAAGCATGAAAGGATTTTCGGAGATTTACACTCTGTCTGTGATTTAAACATCAAGGCTTAACCTATTTCTTTATGAGGGAGTTTCAGGGATGGGGCTGCGCTCAGCATATAACTTGATGATTCACCTATTTGTGGATATTGTCAAGAGAAAAGCTTTCACTGTTTTGTATCCTGCATATATCTTGGTCTTCAGATCAACCATGATATCTGTGACTGATTGTGTGACTGTGCTGTAAAATGGCACTTTTATGGGTCAAAAAGTGTATTTTGAGCACATCTAAGCAAAGACAATAGCTGAACAACCATAATGCAAATGATGATGCATTGTAAACTCTTGGAGGTTGTTACTCAGTTTCCAAGAAACCTGACACCCCACTGTCAAGTTTCTAACTCGACTGTGTTCATGTCTCTTTTTTTGCAGCTGTTTTTCGGTAATCTTACATAAAGTTATCAGATTGAAAAGGCATTTTCTATGGACTTTCATCCTCTAACCTTTTTTTTTCGTATCCTGATGATGGCTGGAGCTTGTAATCCTTCCATGTGTGCTGTTTTGCTTGTGTGACTGGCTCTCTCTCTCTCTGTTCATGTGTGTGTGTGTGTGTGTGTGTGTGTGTGTGTGTGTTTGTGTTTGTGAGTGTGCAGTTTACTTGGTAGTCAGGACAGGTTTTGTGCTGTTCTCAAGCTTTGGCCACCTGCAGCTGGGGATCGATCAGCGCTCTGGCACTTCAACCTAACTACCCCCACTCCCTCCTCCTCCCTCCCAATCAACAGGCCCCCACCCCCCAGAATCCCTTCCCATTCCTGGCTGTATCAAGCAGACCAACAGGGGGCTGCCTGTTTCCTCGCTTGTCTGCTGATAGGCAAGTTCACTTTCATGCAATGTCATGGCTGAAGAGAGGACAGCAAAACTGATACAAGTTAGCACAAAACTCTTAGAACCGATTTTCTTTCTTTTGCAGAATGAAGAACAGTTCGTGAAATACCAGATATTATGTAGACATTAAACTTTTTATTGATATTTATCTTGGCACATTCATGGTTGAGTCAAAATGAAAGCATTTTTATCTGTCAGATACAGAAAAAACTGCAGCTTCCCTGTAACTTTTGAAGTCTGTTGTGGAGTTTTTTTTATCACTCAACCAGTCCTGTAACATTGCCAAAGCCCATGCTGTGTTGCAGTTTGTGTTTTCTTCAATTTAGTCAACATCCCTAGCTGATTTTTCTGCTGTTTTCAGTTTTTAGCTTCTTTTCTCTCCTGGTGACTGGTCAGACATTCCCTTAAGCTTTTTTTCCTCTAAAAATGAATTGAAAGTAATTTAATGTATTATGAATTTCCTTCTCGTTAACAGGTGCTACTGGAAGATTCTTTGTCATGTTTTTAACAGGCATGATGTGTTGGAACTCCTTTCGGCAGATCGATTTGATGTATGTGACATGTGATCAGGTTGCAGCATGGCCCTTTTTTGTTCTGCATTACACAACCTTTGTCAAGTGGTTCTGAACAATCAGAGTCAAGCATTAAACAAAGCTGTGATCAGTGAGGGAGCTGGGTAATGTTGTGCTCTATGTAGAGGAGGAAGATGTTCTTTATCAGCCCCAATGGGAGATGAGTTTCACACTCACTTTCACTCTGTTGTTGAACATGCTGCACACGCATAGAATGAAATGTCTAACACATGAACAAGGAGGATCCTATGGACGTGTATTAAAGGAGAGGTGTCAGAGGGCCATACTCAGACTTGATGTGCAGTTTTGTTGGGACTTAGACCAGTTAGGTTTGGATTATGCTTTCTGCACGAACGTGACCCACAGAAATGAGACATGCTGCAAGAGAGAAGGCGAATGGCTTTCATACTTTAAAACACACTTTCCATTCCCAAACTGCACAGGGTGGTGTACCCCAAACATACATCTTCCAAAGTGCTTGACTGGAATAGAAAAAATATGTATTTGCTTATACCCATTTTGACCTTTTTTTTTTTTTTTTTTTTAAATCTCCATTTCTCTTCTGCAGAGTTTGGCCACAAGGAATTGTTCATCACATGGTTATCATGGTGATCTCTGTGAGAGGAATAATATAAATGCCTGTATTTTAGTACTTTGGACACTGGGAGCTCCTATTCATTGGCCATGGCTCTGCCCAGCAGTTACAAATTTTCATATGTGTGCTACAAGAACATTTTCTGCTTGAAAAGAACCGTCATGAGAAGGTGAGGTTGCTAATTAGAAGTCATTCATCTGTATTCAGTCATGCAGACCTCCTGTTCCTGAACCAAGTCCTTGCAGACTGACTAACTACTGGTACTAAAACAATCATTATTGTTGTTTTTAGTTTGTTTGGTTTTTCTTTTTTCACTTTTTTACAACTTTTTTCTTGTGTAGGTATCCAAAACAGGAGTGAGTGTATGAACAAAACATGACAGTCAGATACACTTTAATCATATAAAATATGTCTGTTATATTGTCAGGTAATGCACAGTGGCACACGTAAAAGTGTGTGCTATAAAGTGTATGTAAATGTATAAAGTAAGCGTACACATTGATATGATGTGATGTGTTAAACATGTATTTATTTGACAAAAGTAAGAAAGTAAGAGGACAACTCTCAAAAAACATTTTCACATGCACTTGTAACACACATCTTTCCTTACTATGTACATAGTGCCATTTATAGACACGTAGTAAATAAGGTAACAGAGCCCAAGTAAACTGAGCCTCTCCTTGTTGATTCTAAACCCTGGAACTAAGACACAGATTTGGAAAGCTGCTCACTCAAATCCCTCTTATCTCCCAACTCCTACACCTTGTCAGCCTCATCATGGCACACGAGTTTTGACAAGAACAAACTGGTCCTGCTGGAAGACTGGAGGTTGTGCCAGACCCTTACAAGGTGCTCCCTGCTGCAGATCTCCAGAGGAGCGGAAGAAGTTTCCTGTTATCAAGGCCTTTTCCTTAATGATGAAAGTAAACAACATGAACAGGAGTGTTTAATATTTCATGGCCCACCCACAGGTGCAGCGTTGTGCCGGGAATAACACATACATCCACACATGCCAGTGTAGGTCTGATTAAGACAAGGTTGCTGTCCCCTGCTGCAGTTGGCCACATCTCATGTGTGTGAGTGTGTGTGTGTGTGTGTGTGTGTGTGTAGGTGTGTGTAGGATCCTGATCATATTTGCTGCCTCAGTTTTTCCCCTCCCTTCTTCCACCCTCTCTGTGGTGATATATGGAACATATGGGAAATCATTGTGGGGTTATAAAGGGCTGTTGACTCCATGAGACATGCAATAAATTAGGCTGTTTGTGCAGGGGAGGAAAAACACAGGCTCTTTAGGAACACTTAGTGCAGATTTCCTGAACACACTCTCTCTCCTCCTCTTACCCCTCGAGCTCCTGGTCCCTGCATCTCCTCCTGACTCCCCTCTCGCCATTGTAACAGGCCACAGCACAAGCTCATTCTGTTCTCCTGGTTGGTGGTAACACAGTGGGATATATCCACACAAATTACACACATAAAACTCGTAAAGCCTGGAAAATATTTTAATAGTTTCCGCACCCCCTTAGCTGCAACGAGCTGCATGTGCAGAGCCGGTGAGCGGCACCAACGTTATTGGTGCAATTAAATGTGAAACACAAGAGAGGGACACGGGCAGGGGATGGTAGTCTAAAATGGCTGTAAACAAGGAAAATGACACTTGACAAGTTGTAATTCATGGACGTTGTTTCAAAGAAGAGACTCACTGTTCCTGCACTGGCAGAGGAGGGAGAATAAGGCACAAGGATCCAGGCATTAGGGGAACTATGCACAGAATGTTAGTGCATCAAAGCCACACAGAGACAAAAAAAGGGAAAGAGAAAGCTGTGACTTCAAAGTGGAAGCATGATGAGCAATGCACAGAGAGAGAAACCAAGAGAGAGGCAGGAAGTGTGTGTATGTGTGTAAAATGTGTGCAAAAAAGAGAGAGAGGGAGAGAGAGCTTGGCAAAAGGATAGCACCCAAAGCTACCATGGGATGGGGGGTAGGGGGGCACAGGAGTACTCTGCTCATCTCAAAGAATGCTAAATCACGCACACGCACACACACACACACACACACACACACACACACACACTCTCATACTGTCTGGGGAAGGGGAGCCATTAAACAGAATAGAATAGGACGGGAGCTCTCATACCCCAAATCCATCTAGAAACAATCAGCGTCACCATTTATGTGTTTACTCTCCCCAAAATGAGGACAAAACTGAACCGAAACAGTCACTGGAAATAAGCAGGCTAAGGAAAAACATAGTCCTAGTCATGCTTGATGAAATTGTCAAATGTTTCCTTCAGCAACAGCAGCCAAGGCCAGATGTTTCCTGTGATGGTTACACACTGTAAAAACGCTTGTTTAACTAAATCACAGTGCACAGAGTACAAGAGTGCGTTTAGATTGTGAACACTGTGATCCAAAGCAATCTAGTTAATGTCTTTTTCAGAGAAAAAGCATTTGTAGATGAGTGGCATGTCATCCCAGAGCGCTGCATTTGCACCACTTTGTGCCACTCTGAAACTTTTACCTAAAGGTTCCTTAAGCTCATCGTTAAGTCATTTTTTTGTTGCTTCATCGTGACTGAGGGCCATTTTCCACAGAGCGCACATCACTTACCAGCTCTCAAGTTTCTTATCCACTCTAAAGAGCAGCATTCAAAATCAACTGAATAAAGACATCTAATGTAAGTGTGGCACTTATTCATTTTAGATGGTAGACCTGCTGAAGGTGCTGAATCATGAAAATAGTTTAGTTTCAGCAAAGAGCTCACTGCCCAAGACAAGGCTGCTTCTCAAAAAATTTGATCCACTTGTACTGCTGAAACTCCACTAGTAGACCCAATGAAGTAATGAAGATGAACCAAAATGTGAGTCTTCTCAGCAGTCATGGAAGCCCCTCTGCAACATAAATATACAAGTTAAACTGGCAGTGTAGATATCTTGTAATTTGTGAAATGACAAGATGCTTGCCTGATGCACCAAGCACCTCCAATTGCAGCTCATTAACTCAGTCAGGGGGAAGCGTTCTATAAGCACACAGTGAAACTATTAAAATACTTCCATTAACTGGAAGAATAAATATCCCGGTTGCAACCCAAAGTGTCTTCATTTGGGCTCAAATGCGAGATATGTCGTTGCTATGGTAATAAGGCAATGGCTGCAGCCCTCCTCCCAGCTGTTGGTGGTTTTTGTGAGAGAGAGAGTGAGAGAGAGAGAGAAAGAAAGAGTGTGTGTGTGTCTGTGTGTTTGAGTGTGTGCACGCATCCATTGATGCTGCCTCCGTGCTGTGTTCCCCCTTTCAGTCTTCAGAATAGTGTCTCTACTAATCCGTGAAAGTTGCGGCGCTCTGAACCAGTGGCCAAGCCTTTTCCCACTGAACCACGGCCCAGGGTCTGCGCTCGGCTTTACACTTGATTGGTCCCTCCCGTGGCAGGACTCCCCTCCCTGCTGGGCGTGGGCCCGTCCCCCTCGCTGGGCTGCTCAGCACTGCCTAATCGCCTTCTCCCCACCATAATTACCAGTGCTGAGCCCAGGACTCACCAACACACCATTAAAGCCTGGCCAGCCAGTCCTCGGCAGCCCTCACACTTCCAGCTCGTACACAGGCCCAGAATCAGGCCTAAGACCAGGCCCGGCTCCACCAGCACAGCACCTGTTCATGCCTGGTGATGCCCCGCAGCACTGTGGACTTGGCTGCTGAGGGTGCTGGGTAGGAAAATGAGAGGGGGTTGGCAGCTGTGCTGTTGTCCTCCTCCCCCTGCAGTGGAGGTGATGTGTTTATTTGGGCTGGGATGCTGCAGCGAGAAGCTGTGAGAGGTAACTATCTCCTTGTTGTGCTGTTCAGAGTACCAGAGAATCCACCCTGCAGAGACAGAGCCCTTTGATATGTGACCACTTCAAAACCACACATACCACGAAAGCAGTGAGTGGTGGAAATAGCCAAAGTTGACGTTGTGTGGGCAAGGTGGGACAAATTTGCTTTGCTGCAAACTAACCTTGAACTTTATTTTCCTAAGTATTTTCAGCAGAGCAAATACAAAACATTTTGTAGATCCAGGGCTTTGACAATCTTTGGAATGTGTGCAAAATCAGAAATAGGAATACTCCCAATTTCAATTTGGTTGCAGCCACCCAAGGTTTTAAAATTTCAGGCGATTGCACCATTGCTGAGAGCATATGGGACAGGCCAGGTGAAACGCAGTGACCTGGCAAACAGTCCAAAGACTGATGAGAGTCGGGTACACGTCAGAAGGCACTGGGTGTGCTGGCACAAACAGTACCCAGAATGTGGATCAGACAGACACCCAGCACTCGTTAGCTTATTACTCTCTTATTAGGAACATTTTTGCCTTGCATGGATTGGCAGAGTCCCGCTAGCCACCCTCTTCACATGGCCCAGGCTCTGTCAGAGCTGATCAAAAGACATTTCTTCACATCTCCAGACGCCAGGGAAAAAAGGAGAAGAAAAGAGGGAGAGAAGAAAAGAGCCAGAAGGGGGCATACTGCTCTCTCTTTACTCTGGTCTTTTGGTGAATGAGGACTTTTTTTCACAATGCCCTCTCCTTTTTCTTTATTTTTTCATTCTTTCATTGGCAGAAAAAAAAGAAAGGAAAAGGGGGGAAAAAAAGAATATTTCCCATCGCGTTTCGGCAAATTGTTTTTGCCATATCAAAAACAATTGTCCTCAGGTGAAGAATGTGCCTGCAGAATTACAACCATTCCAGGGGGAGAAAGAGGTCTTCACAAATCTGACTGGCTTCCAGGCAGCCAAGACCCCCTCGAAGTGGTAATGAAAAGTGTAACTTTAGCCTCCCAGCTGTACGTCTCAATCCATAATCCTTCCCCAAAAACCTCACCGTAGAGCCGCCTACCACTCCCATGGCGTTCCCAGCCTGTGCCGGGCTGGGCCTGCTCTGATTTATGTGGCAGTCCCATGTCATACTCTCAACCTGAAAAGGATTTGCTCTCCTATATTTACCAGGGTGGTCAGGGCAGCTCTCTGGAAATACAGAAAGCCCAGTGTCCGGGCCTCTTCCCCAGGCAGCCCTCTCACCACTCTGTGCTAATAAGGTGGACGTTTTGGACCATACCAGAATCAGACCGGCTCCAGTATTTCCATAGTGGTGTCTTTCATCAGTGCAGAGGTGAGTCTGAGTGGGTGTGTTTTCTGTGTGGGAACAGAGCTGTGGACAATAGCTGATTTCATACCTGAAACATATAGGCACGCCATGGAGGATTGGTGTCATGGCCTGTTCAGTGACAGCAGGCCCACACATAAATCTCTGAAATGCAGAGACAGTCTAAACTGCAGCACGTTTTTTCCTTGTTCTGTTTGATCTTTGTGCTTCTGCGTGGTCATTTTCATTTGCTGTTTCATAACAGTGCAATAATTTTTAGGAAGATCTTGTGCATGAAATTGTCCAATCTTCATCATTTCTATTTCAAGTTCAGAAAAAAATGTTGGTAGCCCAAGCCAATTGCGACTGCGAAACACTTGATTAAAAATGCATTGATTTCTAGTGAATAATTCTGGCAAAGTTAAAAAGAAAGACGCTAATTGGTAGAACTATAACTAATTGATGACGTATGTGTGAATCGCAGATTTTCAAAGAGTTGAAAGACATTGGAAAGCTGTCTGCAGCTGCTCCGTCCATCACAGTTTTTCTTCTGTGGTGCAAAAAGTACAGATTGTGCTACTTACCAGTACAGCGTAACTAAAGATGCAGTAAGAGTTGCGAGCTGCATGTGTGTGGGTCGGTGAGCTGCTGTGGGTGAATAGCCGGTGGTCCCCTCTGCCACTGTGCATCCACTCCAGTCAAGTAAACAAGCCAAGGTGACCTGTGGACAGCTGGGTTTATACATCCTGTGGCTGGATGTCTACGTAGTGTGGCGGTGGGAACAGCGGGTGGTTGACGTAGACTCTAAGAAAGGGATCAGCTCATCCTATCTTATGTGAGTGTGGGGGGCTGCGTGTGCTTGTGTGCGTGTGGGTGTGGGTTGTCCCTCATTGCTATGTGTATGCACGCAGATGTGTCTCATGTGCATGTACATTACTGTGACAGCCACGTGGTTAACACTAAACACTGTCTTGTACAGTCAGAGCAGGAAATGAAAGGATCACTGCGGAAAACATGCAGAGCGGACGCCTCGCGAAAATCATATTTTCCAGCTTAAATTTCAGCAAAAGACTCACATTAAGAGATCTTGTTTCTGTAAAATGTCTAGAAACTGGAATTGCAATACCACAGCCAGAATTTCACAGAAATGTGGCATGACCTGAAAAAAAAAAAAACAATATTTGGCCCAATGCAGACAAAATGGCCGCTGTTGCTAAGCTAGCAGGGAAAGAAGAAGATGGAGCTGGAACTCTTTGATTGCTGTTTCAAGGCAGAACAGTCATCTTTAAGAACACAATGTTCAAATTCACAGCATTTTCATTTATCATGATGCTCTTGAGTAACAAAACCCTCAGTTTGAGTCGTAAAATGTTTGCTGGTTATATGACAATTCATTCCCCTGCACTGTTCCATAGTGACTTTTAAAACACTTGATTTTATTTTCCTCAGCATCTCATCGTTCATAATTTAAAGGAAAATGGGTGTATTAAAATTACAGCGAAAACTTTAACAGACTTCAGAATAAGAATGTGTGATGACTCCGTAAATATTTTCAGCCAGAATAAAAGTTACGCCATGAGTAAAATGTGACAGCTTCATATGAAAGTCTGTTTGAGTCTTTACAGTTGAAAGGCCTCATAGTATGACACAAGGAAAGCCTTCACTTTTTTTATCCCTTTTTTTTCTCCCTATGCGGTAACTTTGGGAAATCATGTGAGAGAAAGATGCTTCTGATAACTTTTTCCTTTACTATACTTTCTCCCCACTCATGTCAAATTTTTTGAGTGTGGATTACAAAGGTGGGTATACTTTGGGAGTTTTAAGGTTTACTTCTTAGTTTTGATAGATTTTGTGCTAAAGAGAAAGTGAAATTAACAGAAGACAGAAAGCTGTTTTAAGCTACAAAACGTAAAACAAATAAGATCTTTCTCAGCAGCTGATTCTTGTACGTTTGCTGTAATCAGACTTGGTGTTAAAAAAATCACTTTGATATTAAAGTAGTTAGCTCAAGTCAAACGTTTGATATGTACAAGTTTTTCATTAATAAGAATTTTTTTATTGTTCTCACCTACAATACAGTCGATAAACTGATGTGAATAGAACACAAAAGGTTTGTAAAGACTTGTAGGTTTGTGTTGTGTGGATGTGTAAGTGTCCTGATAAGTAGGAGGGACTCTGCTGACAGTTCAATATCCTCTCTCCATGAACACACCACAAACAGATGGTCTCTTTTCATTCTGCAAACTGAGAGAAGTTTCCATCTCACACATCTGATTCGACTCTGTTTTTGATCAGAAACTCTGCTTCTTAGTTATCATTGCATATTATTAGAGTGTGATGAGAGCCTCTCGTTCCTGACGGTGCCCCTTGAAGAAATGAAAAGACTTGAAATAAAAGAATCTTCTGCCACTTAGACGCCACCTTGAAATGGAGAGCTAATGAATTTCATTGTCTTTTGATGCTGCGCACTAAGTTTTGCAAATAGCAAAAGAATTAAAAGATTTACAAAGAAACTTACAAACAGATGGCTTCTTCAACAAACAACTAAATAAATACAAAGTGTGCATAATCACATCTCCATTGTTCTATCGCACAACATTTGTCTGACATAAGCTTGAAAAGTTTATCAGTGTTTGCAAAACTTCCTATCTCCATCTGCTGAAATGAAAAACAATATATATAAATATTTGTTTGTGGCGATTTCAATTTGTGTAAAAGTTCCTGGACATTTACAGAAGTAGAAATAGAAAGACCTGTATTGCAATTGTACCGGAACAATGAGATTTTAAAAGTTACAGCTGTCAGAAATATACATACAAAACAGCAGATATCCCATAAAAGCTGTATTAAGAAATTCACATACACGCAATACGAAAACATAGAAAGCTGTTGTAGTCAAAAGAAGTTTAACAAAAGTTGAAATTTATTCTTTAATTTATTTTTCTATTAAAACAGGATGTAGCTTATTTTTTTTTTTACCTGAGGCATTTTTTCCATCATACTAAATACACTGCGGAAAAATTCTGATGTTCTTATTTTAAATTTTAAAAAATCCCTTTGTCAACTCTCCATTAGTGAAACAATCCATCTTCTAAGCCTAATTTTCAGTTTATTTTGTACCAAAAAATGAATTTGAAAAATAGCACAACTCCTATAAAATATACAGTATTGTGGTCATAATTATAGAACTCAAATCATGAAAATAATTTATGGTTGCATCTTTAATATAAGAGAAAATGAAGAAATCATCAGCAAAGGATTTGTACAGGAGATGTTCATTTCTTTAAATTCACGGAAATATATCGCCATCTAATTTTTATATTTTCCTTACGAGTTAAATACGGTACTCGTAAAAAGTAGTGCCGTAATTTTACTTTTTACAGCTCCTTCATACAACAGAGCAGTATAATGCCGTAGTAAATGTATTTTATTTTCTCAATTTTGTCCTACTTAGAGATATACACTGTTATTTTGCGTCATGATCTTAATACTTGTAAATTGCAAAGCAGATCTGGTGATAATGACAATGTTAATGATAGAAGTGATAATGACAACGACTGAGAGTACTGTGAACTTATTATGCATCCGGAGAGATGGAGGGAGGAGGCCTGCTAATAACACAGAGGCCCACTTTTCATTCTTTTCATTTAGTCGAGTCAAATTGATTCACCTGAAGGTTCTGGTCACAGTTTTTCCTTAAATGTATCCTCAATGAGTCTAGTCATAATTCTAGTGTATAAAAGGAATATGTCGCAGTCAGACAAATGATGAAGAATAAATAGGTTTTAGGTTTTTGTGGATGTTCTTCAAAGGAGCCCCAATTTTGCCCCGCCAAATTGAAGGACCCTTGTATCTCAGTTTTATGTGATCTTGCTGTTTTATCTCCAGGCTTTTTTATATGCAAGCATAATGGAGGGAATCTGAGATATTTTTGAGATAAATTGATAAAATAAATAATTTAGCTGTTTAAAGATTGTCAGATATTTAAATGCAGTGTTTGAGCCTAACCTACTTTTTTATTTTTACTTGAATATTGATTGATTGACACGCTTTCCGATTTCAGGTTTTCTGCACTTTTCAGCAGTCTCATTCAAATGTGAAGACATGCAGTCACATCTAGGCTGCTCTTGAGTCATGTCTGATATCCATCAATACTTTATTTTGAGAGCTGGTGTATATTTTCGATTAGTATTTGTTGTCTGTGGAGTTGTCTGTCCTGCCATCGTGTCACATCCCAACACTTGTCTGAGCTGAGTACTCTCATACAGCACGTTCTGTTCTGTGAGTATCTGCTGCACGTCACTCAATAGTTACAAAGATGTCATACATGATATGTGACCTGTGCACATCTTTCTGCCGGAGCTGACACTTTTTAGAGGCATGTAAGTTTGAAAGAGCGCATGCAACTAACAAAGCTAATTCAGCAACCTCTGGCTTGGAATTTACTTTTTGAAACACATTTTTGCGGCTACTATCAGTGGTAGGAGACATTTGACATCTAAACTGCGAAATGGGCAGTAAAATGGTGCCTGTATGTAAAAGGAAATGCCAAACACATTTTATCGTGGAAAAAAAACTTTATGATAACATTTCTGTTTTTAGAATTTAAAATAACCAAATTCCAGAATTCTGATCAGTGCAGCACGCTTGAGTGGGACGTAAAATCTTCTTTTCAGTAAAAATGGGTCATCATTATATAACCAGGAAGTTAACTGCCAACATCCTGCAGCTTGTTTATGGTGACATCTCACTACTCAGTCAACAGGGTCCTACCAGTGTGTGTCCTTTTTAGTGTGTACGGAAAACTGGCGTGGCATGGGCCGCCCGGCAGCAGCCCTGATCCCTCCTCTGTGCCCCACCTTAGACTAAGCCCTGGATTTGAAGGACAGGCTG
Organism: Thalassoma bifasciatum; assembly: GCA_008086565.1. NCBI lineage: Eukaryota > Metazoa > Chordata > Actinopteri > Labriformes > Labridae > Thalassoma > Thalassoma bifasciatum. Next base: position 710,505 of record RPOG01000086.1, read on the forward strand.
CTCTGGACAGAACAAGTGCAGCACAAGCAAAGTGTAAGCAAAGCTTTAGAGCTTAAAGCCACATTCCAGTGTATCTTTCCTGGACAACAAGAACACCACACATAACACTTTAAAAAGACTGTCACAGTTTATGCTTCATGTGCCATACACACGTTCCAACCAGGAGAAAGTTAAGGGGCAACAGTAGTAGGCAGATCTTTAGACTAACAGAAAAACACGGTGGGAGCACAACATTTTGTTTCACCATGAAAATGATAAAATATTCACACATAACAAACAGAGAGTGTTATTACCTCTAAAGTGTTGGCAGAATTTTGATTCCAAGAGGAAGAGTTTCCTCGCGGGGAGCACCAGGAGGTGCTGTAAAGCAGTTAGCCTTTGATAGCACAACACCAGTAAAAACAAACATGGCTGATGAAGGGGGCAGGGCTGACATTAGGATATACTGCTTTAGATAGTTAATAAAACATTAGAGTTGGGGGAGCTTTTGGAGCCCAGAGCATCTTTTAAAAAAAAAAGAAAAGAAATCCCCCGACATGTTCTGCTACCTGGGGGGCTGAGAGAAGACTTGCACCCTGCTATGACCTCAGCTGAAAAATGTAGACTTCTGTTGATACTGCTGCTGTTAGCATGCTAGCTAATTGTCGCTTAGAAAGCACTTACCACTCACGACAGCAAACCTGGGATGAACTGACTGAGTGTTACAATTTTAATCCCCATTTGTCCGTTAAAATATCAACGGGAGCAATTTTTTTTTTTCATGGTAGCTTTTTCTTTTTGGTACACAGACATCTAAGGAGAGAGACACAGAATAAGCAACAGTTTCAGCTTGATGTTCGTGCCAGATATGACCCAGAGCAAAACAGACTATCAGAGATTCAACTTCTTGATGCTCACCATCCTCGCCACTGGCTGAACTCAAAAAACGAAGCAAAAAATTTACAAATCATTTCAATCATCATTTCAGTAAAAAAAAATGCTCCAAAGTGACTTGCTCCAGATTCTGAAATAGTATGTTTGGTTTTTTTTGTACTGCATTGCATTTTATAACTTAGACTTTGCGACCTGTCAATCAGAAAAACAATTTGTAAAATTGAAAATGCATTGTTTTCCTTTTTTTCCATTTTGGTGGCAAACTGCTGGCTCGATTGAATTATGTTAAAAAATATTGTGTACATAAAGTGAAAAATAGATGATCAATAATTTCAGGTAGGGTTCAATGCTTTAAGGTGTATGATAAATTCTGGAATATCCTGTAAAACTACCTCAAATACCCAGTTTGTACTGTACTGATGATTTAGCTTTTATCTCCTGTGTGTATGTGGCTTTGATATGCACTCTTTATGTGAATAGTCATTGAAATAACAGTATTTCTACAACCTAAATTCCAATGAATAGGGACGTTGTGTAAAACATAAACAAAAAAAGAATACAGTGATTTGCAAATCCTTTTCAACCAATATTCAATTGAGTGCATTCCAAGGACAAGATACTATCGTCCAAACTAATAGTTTGTTGTTGTTTTTTTTCTCTTATTTTGAATTTGATGACTGCAACACTTTCCAGAAAAGCTGGCCCAAGGGCAACTATAGACTGGGAAAGTTGATGAATGCTCAAAAAACACCTGTTAAATACATTCCACAGGTGAACACACTCACTGGAAGCGGATGAGTGTCATGACTGACTATCAAAGCAACATCCCCAAATAGCTCAATCGATCACAGCCAAGGATGGGTCGATGTGAACAACTGTATGAGCAAATAGTCAAACCGCTTAAGAACAATACCTCTGAATATGCAATTGTAAGTATATCTACAGATCACAATACCATCAAAAGATTTACAGAATCTCAAGAAGTCTCTGCCCATAAGCATCGAGGCCAAAAATCAGCATTGGTTGCCCATGACCTTCAACCCCTCAGGCGACACTACATTAAATACCTGCATCATTGTGTAAGCGATATTATCTGGCTGGCCCAGGAACACTTCAGAAAACCATCGTCAGCTAACACCGTGTGCCCTTACACCTCCAATAGCAAGTTAAAGCTCTACTGTGCAAAGCCAAAGCCAAATATCAGAATGTCATATCATATCAGAAATGCTGCTGGCTTCTATAAGTCTGAGCTCATCTGAGATGGACCGACTCAAAGTGGAAAAGTCTGCTTAGTCTGACGAGTTCACATTTCAGAATGCTTTTGGAAATCATGGATGTCATGTTCTCTGGGCCAAAGAGGAAAAAGACCATCCGCACTGTTCCCAGCACAAAGTTCCAAAGCCTGCATCTGTGATGGTGCAGGGGTGTGCAAGTGCTTATGGCATCATGGGTAACTTGCACATCTGTGAACACAGCATTAATGCTGAAAGGTACATACAGGTTTTGGAGCAATATGCGCTGCAATCCAAGAAATGGCTTTTTAAGTTACGTCCCTGCTTATTTCAGCAAGACAATACCAAGCCTCATTCTGCATCTGTTACAACACTGTGGTTTCGTAGTCAAAGAGTGTAGGTACTAGACTGGCCTGCCTGCAGTCCAGAACTGGCTCACATCGAAGTTGCACACCAAGTAAGAATGGAAAAAAGTTAAACACTACAAAGCTTCAACAATTAGTGTCCTCAGTTCCCAAACGCTTATTGAGTGTTGTTAAAAGGAAAGGTGATGTAACACAGTGGGAAACATGAACCTGTCCCAGCTTATTTGGAGTGTATTACAGGCATCACATTCAAAATGGGCAAATATTTGCAAAGAAGATGACAAAAAAAATAAATAAAATGTATCTGTTTGAATAATAAATACCTTGTCTTTATAGTTCAGTCAGTTAATTATGGGTTAAAAAGAATTTTCAAACAATTGTGCTCTGTTTTTATTTAGTTTTATACAACATCCAAACATCATTGGAATTGAGGCAGCTTGGTAGATCTCATGGAGCTATAAGAGACTCTGCTCTGTATGTCAGCAATGCTCATATTAATTGTAAAATAGGAAATGTTTTCAAGACAATGCTGTGGATGTCAGAGAGGAAATTTTCAATACTTGCTACAAGTGTGGTTGTTTTCAGTTTGGAGAAAGTTTTGCAGGTGAATATCAGCATGATTGACAGCAGTAAAAAAGTACTGACTGTTTGTTTCAATTAGTCCCAGATTAGGCCGATCAGAAAGTGCTAAACTAAAAGACGAAGCGAGGCGACCTGGTCCTCCTTCGTCCTCATGTGAAGTGCTAAACCTCACCCTGACTTTGTAGCGCTCGAGCTTGTGAGTCACAACTGTGAAGATATAATGTTATTTCAACCCAATCTGTCACCAAATGGAGTGAAAAAAAGAAGCTTGCCAAGTGCACAAATCCAACATCACCACTTATGAGACACACACACACACAAGCACACTGACACTCACACACAAGCACACACTAACACACACACACCTCCTTATCCTCATGTCATTACACTTGCAGAATTGCCAATTAATAAAAAGTGATTTATCTGTCGTTGTTGCTCTCAAAGGTCAGGATTGGCATCCAGAAGTAAGTAACACTAGTATCAACACTATCAAATGACTTAATCTGACACAATCATTTGAAATAATTAGCTCCCATAACTGCCAGGTCATTTCAGATGGTAATGTGACAGAAAATCAGAAAATATTTTCTCGATGTGCTAACATTGATAAATGAATCATTTTCAGCGACGAAAATCTCGGCATATCTCTTGGGTCTGAGTTGTTGCCTCAGCGCGTGACCCATTTTGCCTCTTAAATGCACCAAAAATGTTGCTAATTTTGACAGCTCAATACGCAACCCCTAACAAGTCTGCCACCTTCTGCAGCTTTATTAGAGATGGTGACAGACAAGGAGCAGTGGCGTGTTGGTGCCCTGGTGGTGCCCAGGTGGTGCTGAGATTGCATGCTGCCACACTCCCTGATTAATGAATGGATGGATGTTGACTTGTGGTGCCATGTGGAGACCAGAAAGTTAGTTTGTATACTGTCCCTAACTAGCAAACACAATCCTTCAGTTAATGACAAGAGCAGTGTTTGGTCACTTTAAAGTAGGGAACTTAAGGCTTGTGCTGGTTTTAGAGCACCCTGTGGATAGCACAGAACTTGTTGTCATCGCTGATTTCCTTGCGTCCTGTTATGACATACATCATATGAATTACGTTTTTTTGTCATTACCTCCGTGTTTGTTTTTGAATGAAAAATATCTGACAGCCAAAGTCACAGGAGTGAAAGTTTACAAAATAAAACTAAAGAATAAATGGGGTGACATGCACCTTTGACTTTTACGGTTTTTGTCTGACCTGGGGGTGTGGGTGTTCAGGTTTGAGCTTAGTTGGCTCAGTTTTTATTCTCTTATTGGAAAGTTGCGATGAATAGTCAACGTATTGCAGATTAAGTGACTAAAAAAATTCTGCTATGAATCAACATTTTCTGTAACAGAATTTTTTTTTTTTTTAAAAAGTTGAAGTTTCTGTGTTCACTCATCTTGTTTTATGTAATTTAATGGTACATATTCAACAACAGATTTGTAGTTTTGGGAAAATTGATTAGACAGCAAAGATAATTATGTAAATTTTCTAATTGCTGAAATTGAAATGTTGAACTTTTTCAGATATTCTCTCAGGTTAAGTGAAAGTTTATGGGCTGAAGCATCTGTTGCGTATTGAAGAAAATAAGCCCTGTTGCAGCTCAAGTAACATCACTAAAAACTTACATATTTAGATTACATCCCGACTCTCATCTGAAGGAAAATTGGCGTTAATCATGATAATAAATGTTGTTTGTGATGAAAACATTTCCTCTGTTTTGGATCACAAAATAATTTTTAAAAAGCGCAGGATCATTATGCATAGGTGCCTGTGTTGTATTAAAACATCCTTATTCACATTAAACACTAAAAAATAACAAGCAATTTTCTGGATTTTATTCCTCCTATTCCTGATTCTGTTCTTCATGTTTTCTGATGGAGAGTTCAACTTCATTTGTATTTTGGTCACAGTTTTTGTGACTCCACATGAACCAATTCTGGCAAGCTTAGAGCATTATATAACTGCATCTCTTCAGGGAAAGTGATCTTATAAACCTGCTCTTTTGGTTTGACTTTGTCTTCATGAAGGTCAAAGGATTCTGTTGAATTACTTTCTCATGGTTTGTTTAAATCAGCAGGTCTGCGGTATAATAGAGTGGACTAACCCTAAGAACATTTGGGACATATCATTCAGATGTATGAATCCAAACTGCTGAGGGAAGCGCCGTTTGCAACCTCAGGCCACACTAAGAACCACATCAACATGGCTGCTGGGCTTGAGAGAATAATAATAATGTGAAAGAAAAAGTTATATATTGGCAAAATGGGGCAGTGCGCACGGTATGCAGAGTGTGCACGTAGCAGTGGGCCTCTCTATAAAGACATCTGCTGAATACTCAGTTTGAGGAGGCCTAGTAGAGAGAAGCCTAGCAGGGAAATGTGTAAAGAGATTGAGACCACACGACGGCTAAAAGAACACAGCATTCGGAGCCTCACAGCCAGTCACTGTGAGCATGACGCTATAAAGACGTGAAGCGAGAAGTTTTACACAAGAGGACCCTGGCTGCCCAGGGTGGCAGAATAATATCAGGCCCCCAAAATCCGGTCAAGGGCTTTCAGTTTTTTTTCAGGCGTGCACAGAAAATATCCAGCACAGACCAGATTCAATTTTTCCCTGTGGAGACGAATCCTCTTCTTGATAGATTAGTTTATAACGTACTCTGTGCATATGTCACATGTGCTGCCTTCACCTCCCCAAAGATGGTGGCAAAATGAGTGTCTGTCACGGCCGATGGTGACAGGTCTTCCTGCATGATGCTGTGTCTGCTCTCTGCGTGGCAGGTGGAGACAGGAATCTGTTTTATGTGGCCCATATGCTGCAGTGCAGCACCACCCCAGGGAGACAGAGCCACAGCACAGCACCAAGAGACTTCTGCTTGACAGGGTCAGGTCTCTGGACTCCAAACAAGCCCCCGCAACCTTCTGCCGCACTCTTTTAGATTCCACATTGATCAGTTCCAAAACCTACACATATTTAATGACTGTCATCAACTCAGTCATGCACCCCTGCACGTTCAAAGTTGACCAACAGTTAAAAACTGGAGATTGGTAAAAGTCTAAAGAATGATTTAAAAAAAATTGACCTGAATTAGCATGGCTTGATCCTGCAGATGTATTTCAGATAAACCAGTCAAATGACTGAATTTAAGTTATGTTATATTGAACTTTATGACAAAACAATTTTGAACATTTATTTGGTATTATATCACTGCACCTGTGTTCTTTCCATGGTTTCATGAGACTTCAGTTTGGATTCTGGTTCGTTCCTCACAGGCTCCACAACTGACACACGGATCCAGAGCAGAAACAGACGGACTGGAGAGAGTCAACTATCTGTTCTTTGTTCTTTTTTCTTTCATCACATGTCTATAAATATTGGCTGGAACAACCTTTCCTCAGTGGGCTTCAGGTACTTTTGTTCAGTGAGAGTGCTCATTACGACTAAGCCCAGTGTTATTTTTAAAAGATGGCAATCTGAAACTGCTATTTCATTGTAACTGGGCTAATGTTCTTATCTGGAGATAACCTGATAAAAGCATAGATATTGTGTCTTAATTGAAGCTTTTCACAGATAATGCCTGGCACAATCCACTCTGTGGCGACATGTTTGCATTCAGCTTATGTTTCATCAGGACATCTGAGGGCATCTGGTTCTACCTCAGCCTGTCTGTATGCATCCCTCTGATCATGTTTAGCCAATGCGTCCTGTGTGTGTTTTCCCTAAGCCTCCTCTCTCTTCCTGACCTCTCACCCCAGCTCCCTCTTTTTTGCTTTGTTGTGCAGGTCAGAGTCCATGCACCCGCGCCCACGCAGCCGCATGGCCACATTTTGGTATGCAGATCCACAGACGCAGGTAAGTCTGGTCCAGGTGCTCCCTGTGGTGATGCTGACCTATTCTGAATCACCTCCCAGCTCTCAGGTCAGGCTCAGGACCCAGCAGGCTTCCAGCACAGGTCACAGAGGGCCTCAACATCTCTGAGATGAGACTGGAGACTGGCATGAAGAGCAGTGTTTGATGTGGCCCTGAGCTGGGCTATGTTACCACGCTACTATGGCTTTAATTAGCTCCAGCAGCTGCTGTTTCCTGGTTGGCAAACTACACTGTCTCTGTAATCTCTTACAGGTGACTGTCAGTTGCATGTCAACATCTTAAAGTCAGGTTTGAGAGCTTTGTAAAGCTACATCTCTGCTTACCAAGCTAATTAACTGTGAAGTGACTGCAGACAGGATTTGAATGAAAGAAAAAAATAAACAGCTCACCATGCTATAATGACCACAGCATGTTTCCAAATATGTTATGCAAATGTCTCGTGCACCAGTCCCCTGCTCATTGTTTGTTACAAGTTACATGTCTGTTTCCTGAGGATGCAATCATGATAAAGAGACAGCAAAGTTCTCCTGGTGACAGTAAAAGTGTCACTCTGCATTCTTTATCTGGATTTCCAGCATGCACAAAGACATCTTAACCACTGGAAATTGCCCTCAGAGGGCTGACAGCTAGAAATTGATCTCAGATTAGATGAGCGCACCTCGTTCCCAGCTCCCCTTTGTCACTCCCAAGTTGGTGGATCTTTCCTTAAAACTGCACCAGAGATGAAAAAAGGGAGACTTCACAGCTGGCTATGGCATACTAATACCCTGGACTCATTAAATTAATGGGGGCCAGATTCCCCTCACTGAATGTGCACTGATGCCCTTTGAGTTTGCCGGGGCTAGAGGCTGTGCAGCACTTTGAAAGCCCTGACCGGCATATTGAACGTGTTTTAATAGAAGCCTTTTGAGACTCCTGGTAGGATGCACACTAACTCTTTGCCTTTAAGTTCCCGCACCTCTCCGTGTGATCTCGCCAGATAGCCACTCTATCCTCAGATTCAGTGGAGGGGGGGGGGTGTTGCGCGTTGAATGAGGCCAGAGGTGTCCATAACGCAGCAGAGGCCATTCTTTCCTGGAGATGTGGATCTTTGAGACACGGTGCTGAGCAGGCTTTGATGTGGAAAGGTGCTCTGCGTAGGACTGAAACTGGAGGCTTACAGGCCAACGTTAGTGGGATTCCCTTCAGGGAAGAAGAGACGAGGAGAGTCTGGCCGCACATAGGACAGCCGTCCATTGAGTTGTTGATTGAACCGCTCCGTTCTCCTTTTACCTGCGCACCAAGGCTGCACTATCCAACTGACTCAAACCAATTTAAGGCCATTAAGGAAGTCAATTAATGTGAAGACAAACCACCTTATTCTAAAGGTGATCCTCAGAGGCATCCAGTGGAGACATTTTCATAGCCAAAGGTAGCAACAGCAGAACTTCAGGGTCTAAAGGGTAAAGAAAAGATGTTGTTTTTAATGGCAATATATGGAATAACTCTCAATTTAATGGGGGAAATAGAATATTAATATGAAAATTTAGCATATTTGCCCGCCAGCAAAAAGATGAAGTGATAAGAAAAGAAAGCAAGTGAATTTGCATGACAAAAAAAGTCCTCTTTAGAGAACTAATACATCCCCCTCGTGGTTATCAGAACCACGAGAGCTGGATGTTATGATAGTGAGAATTTATCACCAATGAAATTAATATATTAGCTGATTAACTTTTTAGCTTTAATGATTTTTATATTGATACAAGAGATACACACCATTTGCCTCCAGCTGAAAGGACAACTTGATTTCTTTGCCCTGTCATCTTTTTCACATGCTCTTGAAAGCCCCAGAAAAAAAAACATGGCTGACATGATGAAATTATGCACAGTCAAGAATGAGGAAGCGGGGCTCGTCCTTTTAATGTCGCTAAATGAGACAAGCAGCTGGCATCTACAGGACAATACTGACAGGGAGATGCCAGGAGACGAGGCGCTAGGTGGTGAATAAAGCGAATAAACAGAAATCCAGTGGAGCTAAAAATGGCTGACTCAGATGCGCAGCAAAGGACATACCACATATCTTGACTGCGCCTCGCTCTCTCTCTCTCCATCGTAGCTTTGCATGTGACAAAAAAAGCACCTCTATACCTCTTACAGGAACTCATGCGAGGTAATCATGTGGTGCTATGTGGCCAGCTTTTGACAGTAATGATTTCATATAGCCTTTGATTTTAAGCTTGATCAGCATGGCTGCGACATGGCTGTAAATCGCTCCTCATTAGTGATTCTATACGCGGCGAGCGTCGCAATGTTGCTGTTAGCCGCTCATACTTACATGCCTCCCACTCGGAAGTGTACCAGTAATTTATTCTCCTTCCATGGTGATCATCATCATCATCATCATCATCCAAATGCAAGTCACACAGTAACAGAAATATCTCTACAGTATCTGGTAACAAAGTGGGAGGGGGGGTGAAGGAGAGGAGGGGATCACGTATTTCGTGAACACAGAAGGGAAAGGGTGGTTACTAGGCAGGTTTCGAACATCCATTAGCATGGCTAGAACATCCTGTGATGATACAATAAGAGCAAGAAGGTAAAAAACAGGAGCGATTTGATCCAATGTAAGCTATCTTTTTTTCCTGCCAAAAGTTTTTTTTTCCTCTCAAAGTGCAGCTTAAGCACTTCAAAGTTAAGGAGTATATAGAGAGTATGATTCATTTGGCAGCTCATATTGTCCAGCTTCAAAAAAAAAAAAAAAAAAAAAAAAAAAAAACGGAACAGCTAAAGCTAGCCAGAGACACACTGTGGGCTGTTTTCAGCTTCAGAGAAGAGAAAAGAAAGAATTTGGCTTGAGCTTATAGGCCGCCCATCCCCAATCCAGAGATGGGCTCTTTTTCATCTTATCGTGGTCTTAGCGCGTTGGTGTGGTGACTGTGTGCTTCACAGGTGGGAGTCTGCCTCTGTCAAATAAGCCAGTTCACTAAGGACGGGATTTGCCGCTGTTATTTTTCTATTAGGGAAGAATTATGCTAAGCCCTTAGAGGCCATCTTTGTGTTGCTATGGCAGCCCATATTTCCTACCGGGTTGAGACCTTGAATGACTACAGTGCAAAGCCAAGTAGCCCCCAAAACCTCCTTTGAGGATTAGAACAGGGTCTCATAGTTATGCTAAACACCTCTGATATGACTGAACCTTGAACAGTTGAATGACAAAGTTTTTTGAGATTGGCTCTCCTTTCATCTGATTATAGTCATTTGATTATTCCCAATCACTTGGCATGGCTTCAAACAAAGCCTTCCAAACAGCATTTGTTTGGAACAACACTGGGAACTTTTCTACCATGTCCACAACCTTATATCTTTAACTACTGAATCAGTCTGACAGGAATGCATGATTCATGTTGAAAGATATTGATCAGAAAGGCGTTAGTGTCATACAGATATATAATAAGATGCTTTATTATTGTGTACAAGATTACAAGCAACGATTCTTTTTACCTTAGGCAGTGCTTAATTTCAATTTATTGACTGTCAAATCCTTATAATAATTTCAGTTGCAGCCCATTAGAGGTTTATGATTCAGTCATTTTCTTCCCCACAGTCTCATTCTTTTGATTTCAGTTGTACAAACAAAGCATCCCTTTTGAGCACCTTCGAGCACCCTGTTTTTGCAGCCTTCAATAACCATTCGATTTGCAAAATTGTCAATTAACTTTCTATTGACTTGATCAATCAGGTAAATCTTTTGAGCAATAATTGCGGTCAAATCAACTTGCTTTTTTTCCACAAACAAGGAACTGCTTTCTGCTCACTCTGGCAACAGTATTTGGGAAAAGAAATAAAAACTTTCACTATCATCTTACAATATACAAAATATACACATATTTTGCCTTGAATGCAGAACATAAAAGCATAAATATGTTTTGAGTAAAACAATGTATATTGCACAATAAATATTGCATAATACACAGAAAGCAATGAATATTTCATTGTTTATAATATAACGTTTGTTGCGCAGCACATAGTGTTTATTTCTTGGTACATAATGTATTGCACACAGGGTAATGTTAATTGCACGGCAAGTAATAAGCAAATCATAATAGATGAAGCACATAGCACAGTTAATAACGCATATCTGCACAGCAAATTACATGGTTAGGACTGCTTATTGCATGCAAAATCCTGTCTTTTACATTGTATCTGGAGTGATATGCATGGTGAGGCACATTGCACAGCGAGGAATACATTTGCACAGTGAAAAAGAGTGCTTTTTGCATTTTCCTTTTTGTTTTTTCACTATGAATTGCACCATTAGTAATCTATAATGAATGGTTTGGTGTACATGACACAGTAAATTAGGCATGTTGCTCATTAAATTATGCATATTGCATACAAGATCATATACCTCACACAGTAAGAAGTATAAGTTAATGTATAGTTAATAGTGTTTCATATAGAATGTAGATAATTTGAACATTAAAAATCTCCAGCAGGATGTGCCAGATGTTAAAGAGTTTCAGAACTTCTTTTCTTGCAGTGCCCACATTGTTTTCCAGCACTCAAACTTCAGACTTGTAACCATCAAATATTATTTTTTTCTAGAAGAGCAAATTCACAAACCACAGGTCATATTTTTCATGCAGCCAAATCAATAAAAATATTTCCCCCTTCTTTAGATTGTGTCATAATAGTCTGAACTGTTTTCAGAGCTGCCATGAAAGCCTTAGCTCCACTCGCAGACATGTATAGACAGCTACTCAAAGCTGACACTGAGATGAGGCTTTGAGAGAACGAGATTGACACTATTGTGGTCACAAAGCACAACAGGAAACTACTTTGATGAGGGAAAGTGCTTTGAGTATCGGATTTTGCTCTCCAAACAGTGGCCGAAGACGAGCCGGAGTATTAGACTTTGAATTGGTGAACATTGGATAACAAAAACCAGACATGTGCACCATAAATGCCACTTTAGTGAGGAGGTCCAGACAGAAACGTGAGAAGGTTAGATACACATACACATGTAAGAGAATAATTTTTCTTATCAGGAATTTGCTGCACTCTTCTCCTATCTCTCTATCTTGGGATGTTTCAGGCGTATGATGCAAATAGAAAGTTGACAATATATCCAAGTGAAATGTACTTTTTTTCTTTTACCTCATGAAATAAAGTGCCGCTATCAGAGTCATGTCTTTTTTGGCAGTTTGGGAATTGATCAGTCTCAATCCCAAGCTGCATCCTTGTCAGCTGGCAGGTCTGCTGGAGATGACACGTTTTACTGACAGTGCCTTGTCAATGACTGAGTTTGAGTGAAATCCCCAGCTCAGTACCAAAGTGATATCTATCATCTTATTTTTGACAAATTCGTCACAGCCATCTCTCAATCTAATTGGTCTTTGAAGATCCTGTAAGACAAAGCCTGCTAATCTTGGTGCGTGTCTTTGAGCACTTGCCATTGACTACTTTTCTCCTTCTTCTTCTTCTTCTTTGAGCTTGAGAAGTTTCAAAAACATGACAGTCACATTTTAGGTGCTCTGATGTCACACAGTCTTTCTGGCGTAAAAAAAGTTCACTCGATATGAGGTTGGGTCTGCTTTGATGTGAGGGGTCTCTAGTGATACCATTTTAGCATGCTATCTGCCTCTGCTGTTCTCTGTCACCCACTTCTGCTAAGACTGACATGGGAGCTGCCAGAGCTGAGACTCAGCCTCTTTTTACTCCTAGTGACTACAAATTAAAGGTACGAAAAGAAGGTAAATTCAGGCAGTGCTGTGACAAGCAGAATGTAAAAAACTTAAATCTTGAGTTTGGCTGTGATCAATCCTATTTGGAGCAAAATATTTTAAATCCAAGGACTTGTACATGCTTGAAGTCTCTTTTTTCTTCAAACAGGAGCAGAACAAAGACATCACAGTTATTCTAATACACCTTCCAGCTCATTTACATGAACAAGCTCACCTGCTCTTAAAGAAACCCCTGGCAAGTTTATTTATATCTCACTCATTTGCGTTCAAAATACCCACCCCTCGAAACATTTTAAAATTCATTTCCTGCTCATTATGCAACATGTGGATGTGAGATGATGGAGTTGCTGTCCTGTGAGAGGGGGTAAAACGCTCCGTGATAGAGATCTACTAATCTTGTTTTATGCTTATGACGGTGCGAGGAGATCCTCCGCCCCCTCCACCCTCCTCCACCCCCCTGCCACGCGGTCCTCGCTCACCTGAAGGAGCCACCGGAGCTCTGCAGGACTCCTCCGTCTGCATGTCCTGACAATTGGGATTTAGCGAGGATTAGAGCAGAATATTTCAATTTAGCGTCAGAATTTACCTGCCTGTGCCAAAGTAATTACCCAGCCCCTTCTGGGAAAAAAAATGCAATTACTAAGGGAGAAAAACACACGTGCAGGAAAGGAGGAAATAAAAGGGGTCTAAGACGAATAAACTGAACGTAAGCTTTTTAATGAAAGCAATTAAAGGGAGTCGCAGCGGCCAGACGGAAATGTCAATTTATTATCTGAATAGTCGAAAAGGTGATAAAAAAAGAAAATGCTGAATCCAGTGTTAAACGTTACTGAATACAAAAAATATCTCGTTGCTGCTTGAAGATAAGAAAATATTGAATTAAAAGGTAATTCCAATCGTTGTTTGGAAAACAATGGGGATTTATAGGCAGTATTTCTGGTACGTTCAAAGCAGCAGGGGAATCTGTAAACTGCATTCAATGGATATTTTAAGCGCAAGTTACTTAACAATTTTATACCATTTTGTAGATATCAGTAATTGATTTTTAAGGTATTAGATAACGCCATTGAATATTTTCTGTGCAACGATTACACATGAGGTATACGGAAATAAAGCAAAATGTGCATAAAATACAGCAAGATCGTAGATGATATGGTTAAATATGATGTCCTCACAGACAGGACAATTTAAGACTTCGTTGTGGCGCTATTTTAATAATTTGAGGATATGAAGGGTGAGAAAAGGCTCTTTTTCTGCTTAAAAATATTGCAACTTCCAGAATTTCAGTGTTGTAAAAGTACCATAAAAGTCACGATTGTCGATGCACTTTAGTGTTTTGGAAAATAATTTAAAAGTGCGCTTTTTTTTAGTTAATTTGATTAGTTTTAATTAATTTTTTTATTGGAGTCCGCGCTCAAAAACTATAAGAGCCTCCGCTTATAGAAAGGTGTACTTCACATCTTTGCACGAATCCATCTGTGTGGTGCGTTCAGGTGCTACTTCTTTCAATTAACTTGTTCCAAATGAAAGGCCTGAACACAATGGGTTGCAGTGGTCACGCTTGTTAATTCGTTACTCACCGTGATGTCTTCTCAGTCTATTCGGTGGCTGCACTTTGTTTATTGTTTGTTTGTTTGATTGCTTTGGGCCAATACTTCGTCTTCTAACCATCTACCTCTGAGCCGAATCTAAAAAAATGAAAGTAAATCTTTAGAAACGGAGGCTTTGTTCATCGGATGAACATGCAGGGAAAAAACACCCAACAGGCTGTGTGAAGATGCTAATGTTCCCTGAAAATAAATGTTTATCTTGCGCCACATTCTCTCTAGTTTTGTTTTGAATTTTATTATTCTACCAATGCTCATTTAGTTTGCCTTTCACTCCCACACGACAGAGGGAAAAACATCTGTAGTGCCTCTGTTCTGTCCGAGATGCTGAGAAGAGGAGGCAGAGGCCCTATGTGGGTATATCCCATGTAAACAGGGCCCTGTGCATTGTGTAAACGAGGTGGATTAGCCTCTGCTTTTGTTGCACATAGTGGGCACGCACGGACACTGATTCAACTCTCTTCAAGCCACTTTGGCCCTTACAACTTAAAGGAAGTCTGACTCAAACCTGCAACCCTGGCTCTTCAAGAGAAGGACGGTATTTTCAAGGGAAGGATCAGGGAGGGTTTCACCAAAAACCATGCGAAAGTCTCTGCATCCAGTTCAGTTGACACATTCAAAACATCTGATTGGTGACTTGAACTTTTTGAGTTTATAGCTTTTAAAATAAAACTGTGATGAAGACCTTAGATAATCAAAAACAAGAAGGTATTTTCAGACGCTGTTTTAAATAAACCACAGAGATTCGTCAGAGTAACATGATATTAATCAGGAAATATGGAGACTCTCGTGTATGCGTATGAGCGCCTGCTTGTGAGGTGTGAATCTAAACATTTACACTCATTTATTAATAAATCTTCTCCTTGGATCATTTGCACTGAATCATTTTAATTGGTGCTTTAATAGCTTCGTCAACTTTTGACTCTTCCAGACACATTCCTTCTATCAATCAGTCATCCTGACACAAACGGATCAATTACAAGCAGATATGTGTAGTTCACTGGCCCGCGTACCTTTTCATGCCAGGTGCGTTTCGATAAGTTTTGTTTTATTATATTCTTCCACATAGTTTTAATTTGTGCTAAAATGCTGAATGTATTTTTATTCATCCGCTACTTTTCATTCAAAAAAACTTTATTTACACTCTTCATGTCTGTTTCAGAGCGTATGAA
The DNA here is from genome assembly GCA_008086565.1 of Thalassoma bifasciatum. Classification (NCBI taxonomy): domain Eukaryota; kingdom Metazoa; phylum Chordata; class Actinopteri; order Labriformes; family Labridae; genus Thalassoma; species Thalassoma bifasciatum. The sequence continues at coordinate 725,956 of RPOG01000086.1, forward strand.
ACGCTGAGGATCTCTGAGAAGAGAGAGTAGACTTTATTAAATCGGACAGCAATTAAACCTAACACAGAAGTGATCAAACGTCACGAGGCTTTGATCAGAAGAGTGACTGAAACAGCTGATTGGAGAAACAGACTCAGTGCGGGATCTGTCTCAGAAACTGAGTGACCAAAGTGAAGCAGGAGGCCTGCAGGCCCTCGCTGTCTAACTGATGCTTATTCTTTTTTTCTCTCTCTCTATTCATCCACCTGTGGCTCTCCACTGTTGCGCCTTCTTCTGCTGAAAAAACTCCAAAACAAAATGAAGACTTGTTTTTTTTTTACAGATTTTGAAATAGTTCAAACATCTGTGGCTTCTGAGTTTCTTCATAATTAATAACAATCATGACGTGTTGCATTTAATGCGAACTTGGGAGGTTGCTTTTATGTCTTCACAGTGTAGTTTTTAATCGAAAAAAGCTTATTTTAGATGGAAAATGGTAATAAAATGCATCCAGGTGCCACATTTTGATACGCACTGCGCAAAATACAGATAGTTTTATTGCTACTTATACTTAGCCTGCTGTAATTAACTATGCGAAACACCGACGGATGCAGACAATCCACAGTGCAATGACATAATTCCTATTAAGATTTTTTTTTAAAGAGCATTTTATGCGACGTAATTGTTCATCATTCGATTTTATTGAAGTCATAGTAAGATTAAATTAAAACAACTATCGCCACTCTTATCTATGACTGAACACAAGAAGTGCGCGCTGATAGACTTTGATGATAAGTATTCACAATTAGTTGAAAGATGACGTCATCTCCCAGACACGAGACCTTTCTTTCATTTTCTTTCTATATATCTTTCTCATATATTCTTTCTTAAAACATTCGAACCCCTTTCTCTTTCACAAACGTTATCCAGCGCGGCTTCTCAGGTGTTTGAAAGTTAAGAAAAACTTTAAAGTTTCTAAGTATTCAGTTTACTAATGTACAAACCAAACACGTTGTGCCTGCTTTATTTAGACAAAATGTAAGCTCGATGCGAAGCTTTCATTCGTCGTCGTGGAACCGAATTAAAAAGAAAGCTTGATTTAGAAAAGAAACATAAATATCTGCATCCAGGAAATCCTCTATTGTTGTGTTCAAGCGTTCAGCCTTTTTTTTCTTTTACATAGTTTATATGTGCACAGATGGTTGTTAAAAGTGAATCTCCCCCTGTCTTTACATGTGGTGCAAGGTTTTAATTATACAACACTCCCTCTTTGTTTGTGTGAGAGGCAGAATGTCTCACTATCTGGTCCTCTGAGATACACGCACTCCTGTCCAACAATCTGGGGAAATCATAGTATACCAGAAACTTCTTCAAACACCTCATGAGTCACTGATGCAAAAAGAAAAAAAAAAACATTAATTTTTAATCTTAAGAGCATGTGCCTCATCTATTACGGGCAAAAAGAGGGCCTTTTTTAAAGTGAGAGTTTTTTGTTGTTTTGATATTTTATAAGGATCCAGTTTGATGTCCAGAAAAAGATTACCCACAAAGATGTCATCGGTATTGTATATAAGCTCTTATCATAGCCAAATCAGCAACTAAGTGGTGACAGTTTTTCATCACTTAGTCCATCTGAAATGAAACTGAAGCATTACATTCAACTGATGGCAGAGGATTATGGGTAACTTTTGAAACAGAGACACTGAAAAAGTTCTTAGCCTGTTTTTACATAGTAATGAATTCTGTATTTACAGTCAGGGTCATTAAATTCATTAGTCTGCTGAATAGTTATTTCTACATGTCTAATTTTTGAAGTATACAGCATGTCTGTGGAGTTAATTGTGCCTAATTGTGTGAGTGTGTGTGTGTGTCCAGGAATGTGTGTGCTTGTCATAGTTGTCTTTTTGTCTTGCCTCTATGTGCCTATGTGCCAACTCTGCTCCACTGTTACTCTGCGCTTGTGTGTATATATGTGTGCCCATGTGTGTTGTATGCAGCCTATTAGTGGAGTTTAACCCCAGTGTTCAGGGAGTCACATCCCCTACACACACCAGTCTCCATTCTTGCAGCAGCAGCACGTTAACATTTTACTCCCCTCCTTCCCTACCCACCCCCTTCACTTTTGTCCTAAGAGGGCAATTAAGGAAACAAACGTTTTCCCCAAGATAAGCTGGCTGCCAGCTTTGCATACTAATGCAATGCCAAGTGGTTACAAATAGTGAGTGCTCTAATTACCGGCACTGTTTTCAATCAGAAATTGCTCAATTTCCCAGGATGAGGTCTCCATGGCTGGAGAAAAAAAGCACAACCTGACAGAGGCAGGAGACAATCATCTCTACTTGGAGTGTGGCTGATTTTTATGTGTGTGTGCACGTGTTGGTGCAAATCAGCTCATCTGCCCCTCTGTGTGTGCATGAATATGTGTATGTGTGTAGACCCCAGTACAACCCTCTCTATCACTACTGCCCTTGACAAGTCAAGAAATGGATCCTGTCAGCCTTTGCAGCATTTGGCACCACAATTATCCCCCTTTCACAGCCCCACTGCATTAATGTAAACCACACCAGGCTACTTAGTGATGAGCACAATGTGGTGCACCATCTCTGAGCGCGCAATTTGATGCAATTGTGCTGTGTGTGATCATCAGTGCAAATCAGGGCCTGCCTATTTATTAAGCAATTTCGTTTGGGGAAAATTAGAAGGAAGGTGCTTTTAATTTGCCGAGGGATAGTAATATCTCTAAAAGCAACATAATGTGGCTGACATCAAACAAAAAGAGGGAAAAAAAGAACATTGCAGTGATTTTTTGCCTGAATCAACATATCAGGGAGGGGTTCACTATTCTTAGAAAGATGTCTGTGGTCATGAGGAGGAAGCAGTGCAGACCAAAGTGACAAGGACTCACTCCCTGTGTGTGAGAATGACTCACTCCACAGGACGTGCACGCAGGACCCATCCGTTGGCCTTAGCTGACCTTTGGCTCTGACAGTGGCTAATGGAGGGCTGGCCCTCGATCAATGCACCGAGAGACCTGGCTCCCTGTCTCTGCCCTTTTCAACCGGGGCCAGGAAGAAAGGAGAGATGGTGCCAGGAGCCACGCCGTGGATCCATCGACCCTGCCGTTCTCCCATCCTGCGGGTGACAGCTGCAGTGCCAATGGGCCTTGGGACGCCACGTCGCCCTGCCACGTAGGAAGGACAGCCAGTAACTCCATCTCTGTGGTGGATGGAGGGAGAGAAAGTCACTGATGATCTGCTCGTGAATGTCAGATGTGTGTAAACAACCCTGGAAAAGGCTTTGGTGTGGAGTAGATATGACAGCTGGGGGAAGTTTTGGAAACCTTGTCAATAGTTGTTTTTAACTGCCAAGGATTTCCTTCTGGTCAGTATTTTTCTTTACCTGTTTTGATATTATTTTCCCAACACGTTTACACAAAGTTGCAAAAAAAAAGCCACACTCTTTTGAATGAACTTATATATTGAAAGAAAAAAGAAAACTGTCTTTCTCTGAATGAATGCTCCTTTTTTTAAAGAAAAACTGAATAGTTTGACCAAAAGCCAAAAAAAATCCATCCAACCTTTGACATCACAAACTTGAAGGCTGACTCCTCCTCATCCCTCGTCAGATGTAAGAAGCTGTGTTTACATTCTGAGTGCTCTTGGCATTTGGTGTTCACTTAAAAACGTTACCGTGGGGAATAAACTTCCTCTTTCAGCACCATGTTCCTAAGATGTGCCTGATGTTGTGTTTGCTGCTTGTAACCCAGATGGTGCACCACTGTATGCCTTTTATCTGAGCTGCCTTTTGTCAGAAGACAATACTTGCATTAAAACACAAAACAATATTTAGTGTGCATCTCAATTGCAGAGACCTCAATTCAAGATTCAAAACAATGACGGATAAAACACTCGTTCCATATGGGAAGAGAAGAGACGAGAACATGTGAGAGGCTTAGCGCAGATTGTTCTTTTTATTATCATTAACAGTAATGTGATTCTGAAGCCCCCTGTGACCCCCGCACAGCAGCACCTCATCTCAGCAGTCATTCATTAGAACAAACAGAAGGCAGGCAGAGAGACAGCGAGAAAAAGAGACATGGGGAGAGAGCAGAGTGTAAAATAAATTAGACTGTTCTTATTACATGTACCAGTTTTCAGATGGTAAAAAAAACAACAGCATCAGAAATTCAAAAGGATATCTGACAGTACTGCATTCGTAGATGAGGAAGTCATGGGAAGCCCGTGATCCAGTTGTTGGGTCTTGTGCTGTGTGTGTAATCACAGTCACACTTACTGTCCACTTTGGATTGTGAGGCCTGCAGGGAGCCGTGAAATATGGGCAGTGTGAGAAATAGGCGTGTGTGCTTATGTGCTTATGTGTGTGTGTGTGTGTGTGGATTGAGATTGAGCTCTAGTGTTTCTGTGGACTGATGCGAGCTGTGGTGAAACTAATCAAAAAGCCTCTTATGTCTTCTTCCTCTGATATAAATGGATTGAACAGTCTTTCCCTGATGATTCGGTGCAGTGTTTACTGAATACCATTTTTTACACCGGGGTGAGAGTAAAGGCCACCCCTCTCAATTAAGCCCCCCTGGCTCTTTTTCTTACAAGAGCAGGCGTTTCTTCATATCCGCCCCCTGGTGCTCCTTATCTCTGCAGGCCCTGTGGAGTAAAGGTCCAAATGACCCACCTCTATTCACGCTCATGTTGATGCACACATATGTGTGGCTGAAATAGCAGGATTGCACACAGTGGTCAGAGGCTCTGTTTGGGCTGGGGTGACAGTGGATGAGGAGGAGATGTGGGGTGGAAGGGAGGTTTGTGGGGAGAGAGGGGGGGTTGAAGCGAGCCGTGTGGATCCTTGGAGTGGTGTGACAGACTCCCCAGCCTCCTGGTAGGATTTGTTGGAATGTGAGAGAGGAGGATTTTAGCACCAGGCGAGCCACGCCAGAGTGCTGCAGACTTCATGCCATCTGTCTCAGCCTCCATCGTCTCTTTGCCAAACTCGTCAGACCTTTATTTCCTCTCCCTCCAGCTCCTTCTCATCCCTGTTCACAAGAGGAGTGGACATACTGAGATCTGCTAATGTATTGGAGAGGAGGAAAAATGGCTGGGCTTAATAGACGGATTCAGAAAATCCTCGATTGATTAACATGTATTCTTGGAGCCGATTGTCCGACAGCCCTCATGGAGATAAAATGTGTGTTCGATAGCCCTGCCATTTGTTACTTGACCAACGGGGGGAAGAGAGAGAGGGATTTTCATACCATAGTAGCTCTGTTGATCAGTTATTAATAAAACATGTCCCACAAGAAGCCAAAAAGTTCACTTACTTTTGTGCGTTTCTTTCAAATTATTACCATGAGTGATTTTTGTCTTATGAGGTAAAGCATGAACAATGATCTATCCTGGATATGTTTATTACCGCACCAATCTACCTGACACCTGAGAATGAGGAATAAGAGGTCATGAATCTCAAATCCACTTTGTGTTATTGTTTTTCTACACGATCTCTCTGAGTGGGCAACCTGGGAGGAAGAACTCGGAGATTACAGGGAGGAGCTGCACCTACACCATGTCCTTAACCTGTTCACAGAAGGACATCTGAGGGTTGAGGAGGTGGAGTGCAAATGCACCATTTTGTCTGAAAAATGGAGCATTGGGTGGCCGGAAGAGGGCAGGGGGCCTCTGAAGCTGACCCCCGGTGTCTACATCAGGAGGGCTTCAGCAATCGATCTGATTTGGGGATGGCCAGGAAGGTGAGTCAGGTACCCCATAAAGGACCTGCAAGACCTATTATGCAGATCTATCATGGGCATGGTGGAGAAGAAGAGCGGAGTCACCACTGCTCCCAGTCATATCACGGCTCAGACAGCCAGAGTCAACTGGCTGCATCCTAACAAGCAGGCAAACACTGACAACAGTCTGGTGCAACAGCAAGATGGACGGACACGTTTGTCATATGAAAACTTTGCTGAGTACTGCCAAATCTGTGTGGAAAACATTGCGTAATGTGTATGAGAACATATACATGCAAATATGGTATGTGTGACAAATTACAGAATACAGCCACAGACTGCATTTTTAAAAAAATCAGAGAAACTTCTGCAGTAGTCGTGGGTTGAGAGAGATTATAATGAAACAATGGAAAACAAGATTCAGTGATGTTATTCAACAGTAAGAGGAAAGAAACATCAAAAAGGAACACAAACACCAACAAAAAACAGAAAATTAAATCAGCAGATGTGATCGTGGGGAGCTGCTAAGTGCTAAATTGCAAGCATTGCTTTGAAATCAGAAGAAAGAAAAAAAAAGAATCAGCCAATACTGAGCAGCTATTGTAAGCTTTGGGATGCCTGTAACACTAACACAAAATATCCTGTAAGAAAGCTGAAATAATGAGTGAATTCTGAGAGAAATCCATATCCTAAGTAGGTTTTTGTGTGTTTCTGAATCATTCACAGAGACTGCGTTCAGCTGGAACACAAGATGAATGTGCAGGCTGCTCCAGGATGGTGTGTTTTGTCCAGCTTTGCAGGAGGTGAGTGCTATCAGTGTCTTTGCGCTCATCCCTCTGTTTCTGCAGGATGTTTGCCGCACAGAACATGTAAGCAAACACACATGCACACACACTTGAATGCACAAACAGAAACTCTAATCCTGACCCCCCCACCCCCTTCTTCCCTCTTCTTCCTCACTCTGCTTCCCTCCCCAGGCGTGGAAATGAAAGCTGGGCTCTCTGAGTGTATGGCTGGAAGAAATGAAGACGTGTCTGATTTTCATGGCAGCCAATGACGATGCAGCGCTCCCAACTCTCTGCACTCTGATAGGTCTTTGTTGCTCTCTTCATCTTGGAGGCCCCAGTGTCATCCCTTCTAATCCCCCCCCCCTCACTAGCACCACCACCACCTTCCTAAACACAAACAGACCAATCCTGACACTCAGCTCAGGGGCCGGGGGAGGGATGAAGGAGGCTGAGGCATGGCAAAGGAGTGAGGGATGCAGTTCAGGAGGAGAGAAAAAGGAGCACCAGAAGCTGATGTTTGGTGTAACAGGGAGCCTGTGTGTTATTATTAATAAAGCATTAAAAAAAGTGAGCACATCAAAGCATACAGGGGCTATGCTATCATACATGAAAGTGATGCACTATGGCTTAATGTTTCCTAAGGCATGTTATGGTGACGCTGCTTTGATTTGAAATGCATTGTGTGGAAAATGGATTTACAGGAGTGGGGAGAGAAAGCCTGGTGTGGGTGCAGACCATAATTTAAAACCTGACCTCATAGGCTCTTCAAAGTCTCACTGAGTGTGAATATGTGGGACTTATGTACTGTATGTGTGCAAGGCTTATACTGTAGCAACAAATACATGCATGGACAGAAGTTGTGGAAACCTGTGAGAAAAGAAAATGAGCAATTACTGTCACACAAAATTAAAAAGGTATCATCTCACTTTCAGATCATTAACAATGATTGGAACTAATTTTCAATTTTTCTTTTCTTGTCACCTGATTATAAAGCACGTTCCCCCTCTTCTTCTTCCTCAATGGAAGCCCGCAGGAAGAGAGAGACATCATCCTCATCATTCCCCCGTGGCCAGGTAATTATCCTAATCTACCTTCCTTCTGTGCTGCGGCTCCTGTGCCACACTGGCTCAGACCACCTCTGTGGCTTCATTATCAGCGGAGGGACTCACTAATGGCTCCTCGGCCTCGCTGTGCAGGCTGCTGGCAGAGACACACCATGAAGGGGAGAAAAGAAGAGGTAAAAGAGAAGAAGGAGGAGGGGAAGATCAGACGTTAAAGAGGAAGAGGCAGCCCTGAAGGTTAACATCTCAACCAGGAGAGACAATAATGGTGAGACCAACAGCTCATTCAAAAGATGATGATGCACGGGGCCAGGTCAAAGATGGAGTCAGGAGATCATCTAGAATGCTCTCCTAATATTAAAATAACCATTTCATGTGTTTGTTTTTGAGGTAACAGGTCGCCATGTCCTCATGTGTGTCCTGTACACACCCCCACCTTGTCTGTTTGCACCACTTATAACCTCACAACATACAGACGGACTGGGGGTGGGAATTCTGTAGTTTTTTTTCTGATAAATGACACCCTGACAGTTGGAAAAAATGTTGGGGTCCCTGAACAGATTTCTCAGTTACAAAAATAAAAAGTGTGGGAGTAGACAAAGACAGACATTTTTACATTCTACTTTTGAACCCCAATGAGAGCACTGACAAATGCCACCCCACCCCCTCTCCGTCTGTGCCATGATTGTTTTTCCCTCTCCAGAAATGTCATATACTTAAGAGGTGATAATTCTATATGGCACAAACAGACAGTGACTTCTTCCAAGTGTACATAGCATATATGACACAGATTGAGATGGCGCAACATGTCTTTGCATCACTCTAAATAACCATGAGTGCTTCACTCACTCTTTCTGTGCTTAAGAACTCAAGTGGAAACTTTTCAAAATGGAAAAGGAACTCAGGCATGATACTCAAAAAGAAAATGATAAATATATATTCAGATGTTAAATTTACTGCAGTGTAAGTGATGTGTGAAGTATATAGAAAATCTCCCGTTTCTGTGTAGGTGGAGCAGCCTACATGTGGAAAACTGCATTAATAAACAGCATACCAAACCCCCTGAGAGCTGGTGTTAACATATTCAGTTTGGTTCGAGCAACAGCCAACAGATCATATGTTAAATACATATTTAAAAAATGCTGATTGACGCCAGTTTCAGCAAAGCTACTGTTGCCTTTTTCTGCTTCCAACTGTTTCACGAGCCTCTCTCCCCAGATTAATATGACATTTGAATAAAGCTGTAACGTGGTGGGTTTGAGTGTGCTTAGGCTGTAAATGTAAGGGCCTTTGAAAGGCCAGAAAGGATGCAAACATTATCTGTAGATACTGCTATAGTGGACTACATTCACGGGTGGGGTTGCACCAGCCCAGTATACATCCCATAAAATGCAAGAGAAAATTAAATTGAACTTTTTTCAGCCTATCAAATATGGAAACACAATGATCTGTAGAAGAGAAGAGGGAGGCAGCAACATAGCTCTTTAGGTAAAGCTACTGTGAGTAAATTTAAGTTTGTGATAATTTGGGTGAACCTTATGGATAAAGTAGTACCTCTCTCTGTCCAGTATGTCTTTTAACCAAGAAGACGAAATAATCATTCTTGCCATTGCAGCTCTATTTTGCTTGTATAGGTCACAGAAAGGCAACAGGATTGACTGGATTCTGCTTAATTACCAGGTAAAAACTCTTCATTGCAGTGACAGACGTTTAGGATAAAGGGTTAGTTCACCTAACTTATAACAAAGCTAGATTCAGTCTCCTCTCTTGTGAAACCTTGCAATGCAGCCTCAGCACTGAACAGAATTGGTTCCACCACATATAACAGTAGATCCGCTGAAACCCTCAAACAGTGATGTCTAGATTCCACAGAATAACAACACAGACATCCTGCAGAGAGACTCTGTTATTGGTTTTCTTGAAATGCAAATCCTATTACATTTTACTTCATCCTATTCAGTGTGGAGGCAGAAATTTTGAATATGTATATCTCAAAAATTGGCTGACTCAATCCAAATCTTACTGCATACCTCTGGAGGAGAATGGAAATTATGGGCCTGTGCTTACTTCAATTTGGGTAAACATTCGAATGTACGACCAGGACTCGCTGTCCATATTATCAATACTCTCATGTGGGTCCTGCTGGAACTCTATGGCTGTCATATGTGTGTGTGTGTGTGTGTCTATATATATATATAGACACACACACACACACACAAAGACCAAAATGTCATTTAAGGCAAAGCATAAAAAATCTATGGAAGGCGATTGCTGCCATCTCACAGTAAAGGGCTGCATCAGTTTGTATGAACAAGTTGCTTAATACATCATAAGATATTTTTTACACCGTTGTAACACAAAACTATTGCGTTATTTTCCTAAACATTAAGCCTATTATTGATCGTGAAAGTTTGTAAAACATGATTGCACAAAACTTATCTTGTTATAAAGTTAATAGTTTCAAGTCACAACAAGATAAAATTCATAAGAACAGCAAGAGAAATAAAATATTGTTATTAAAGAACATCAACATGTTGCATCTTAGAGTATATTGTGAAAATGTCTTGTTCAATGTGAAAAACATTTTTCAGACAGGGGACTATACATATGTAACAAGTCACTGATTATTTCCCCCTGCTTGGCTACCATAGTTTATGTTTAATTATCACAAAAGAGACAAAGAGGTGGATGAGTTTGTTGATAGAAAATCCCAGCTCCTGTGATGAAACTTGCTGTTCAGAGTGCAGGGAATGTTGTTCTGCAGCATATGCTCAACTGCAGCAACAAGTATTAAAACTCAAATGAGCGTTAACTGCTTCCCTGTCTTAGCTAGGAAATAGCATGTCCTTGAAACAGATGACTTAGGTTCGATTCCAATCTGTTACTCTTACTATCTCCCCCAATTTTCTACTCTATCCTGTGTACAAATAAAGGCACCGTTGCACCAAAATAATTCAAAGAATCACTAACAAGATAAAACAAATCCATTATAAGGTTTAAAAAGAGGCCAGCCGTATGTAACAGCACTTTGGAAGAAGTCGTTGGAATGGTATTTTGAGGTGAAATTATAAGCATCAGCCTAATTCATTGCTTTCCCCACAAACACTGAAATGATTCCAATATGAAGTACATTTTAGGACACATATATCTGGTGAACATACAAACGAATGATTTGAGGTGACAGTTAATGTGCATGCTCAGGAGGATATTAATATAACCTCCACCCCAATATTGTTGTCAGGCTCAGATGGCACATATGTGCAGCTCTCAGAGGGGCAGAGCTCTGTGTGGGGTTTGATGCAGACAAGCATGAAGACACGCTTCATTGTTTTTGTCAGGGGGTAACATGATGATACTTGATGCTTTAACTGTCTGTTTGCGCATGCCTCTGAATCAGAAACATGCTACGCCTATAAATAAATATGCTAAACTGGGTTTTGGAGGGTTACTGGGATAGAAAAAAAAAAGTCTGCTTCAAATGGATTTTTTTGTGTGTGTGCTTTTACTTTGAGGGGAGTTCTTGAAGGTGAGGAAGCAAAGGAACCTCTTTTGGCCTTTCAGGGTCAGAAGTCTGCTTCTCATTCTCTGTAGGAGATCACAACCTTTCTTTATCATCCTGTGTCATGTTACTTTCAGCTCCAGGTCTAGTGCTGAGCAATGCCACTATGTAGCCTTGGATATTTGAATTTTGTAAGGTAATGAATGTATCACTTGTCAGTGTGTTAAGTGTATGCAGGGGAGGATACAGGCAGATGAAGGCAGGAGAGGGACCGTTTCTTCCAAGTATTTTTCACATGTAACAACTCAACACAGTCACTTCCATAAATGCATCATGGAGGAATGTGAAAAAAAAAACCTGCTCCTCTTCTGCAGCTTTGCTTTGACAAACCAAAATAGGCCCCAGCTAGTAAGGTGAGTGTTCCTCACAAACAAGCATCAGTATAACAGATGAAACATGGGTTTTCTGCTCTCATAAGGGCGCTGAAATGTACACAAATAGCACTTGTGCGGAATATAGTTGGCAAAACATTGTCACTGAAAATGTTTTGCAGTATTTTGATTAATTGCAGTCTGTGTGTTTATGTCTGCTTTAACAAAAATATGGAATTGTTGCTAAATTGCTGTTGACATGTTGTGAAAAGTGTCTTAAACTAGTGTACAGAGAGGAACAACAAAGCCCATGTAGCTCCAAGGGAATGCTTTAAAGTATTTTTATAGTGTATGGAATCAGATTTGTTCATCATTAAAACTCCCTGCATGTAAGGATTTACTGTGAATCTCAATAAAAATAGATGTACAAAATAATCTTAATTTCCCGCGATATCTTTTTTTTTTAGTGTGAGAGCTTTAGAAGGCATTGGATTCTATCTAAAAATATGTCACTTCATTGAAATTCAGCAGTAATTTCTGATTTTTTGTCTGTTGCAGCAGTTCTCATGTAACATACTTGTCTCTTAAGCTACTGTGTAAGTGGGAAACTTGTGTTGCTTTGTTTTCACTTTGATGCTCAGTTTTCAAATGTCTGATGTACCTTATTATTGCAGTAAACTATCAGGCTTGTGCCAGAGAATGGCATTTTTGTTCTGGCAATATCCGCCATAATCTTTTTAAAATAAAGCAAATGCAGCTCAGTGTTAGTCTCCATGCCAGTCTGCGTCATTTCTCCATCACTGACTGTTCAAAACCAAGATGTGAAAGTACTTCTGATATCAACTTAGGCTACAGTAAAGGCAGAGGTTGTTACAGAGGACAAACTAACCACAATATTTTTTTCAAGCTGTAATTTCAAAGTCTTGAACAACAATTAACGCAATAAAAGTTCTACATTTTCTTTGTGGAGTCCCCCTAAATCAGGGAATACTGTTTGTGGCCCTTAATTTTTTGCAACTTATCTCATATTGATAAGGGTTATATGATAGAAACTCAAAGGAAACTATAAATCACATTTTCCAAACTTCTTGTGCAAAACCAATGGTTTAGACCAAATCTGGCGTGTTGCCCCCTGTGGACAAAGTGTTACCTGTTTTTTCTCTGCAGATTTCATGATTTCTGTGTACAATTCAGATCTGTCAAACATATTATCTACCTACCACAAGAAATGTGTCAATAGTCACATGGTTTATCTTGTTATCTGATGTTCTTGTGGGTCAAAAATAGATATCAGAATCAGTTTTACTTTGTTTCAGAACCATTTAAAAATGCCTCAATGAAGATGTAAAAAATCTACTCTTGTCTCAATTACAGTCACCTTTATTATTCAGGATCATTTAAAATTTCTATTAAAGAAATTATTGCACCTTTGAGCTTTATTTTTTTTTTAAGTTTCAAAATATGAAACAAAGGTATGGTACACAGTTTAACATGGATCTGTTAAAACATGATTCACTGTGGTGGTTGAACTTCAATAACCAAAAAAGTCATTAAAGTCAGCTGTGCTTCAGTTAATTCTAACACTAATTCATCTTGCAGGGTGTTGCATCAGCATTATTATCTAATGATAAGAAATATAACCCTTAAACTCTAACATGAGCCATTTTGCTGCATGTAAAGTGCATACACATTAATGATTGTGAGCACAATTTGTTCAGAGCACTTCTGTGCTAAATTAAGTTTTTATATTCATATCTGTCTTTTGACTCCTTGCTCTTTTTTATCCTGACAAAGAGACTGAATACTTCTTCTACAAGGAAAAGTCAATATAGAGTTTTCCAGCATATGTTAAAATTAGATTTTCATAATAGAACAAGGTCTTACTCTGCTGTTATGTCCAGGTTGTTGATGTGTTTTCCAGTCAGTGTAAATGATTTCACAAATGATTTTACAACGAGGAGTATTCTGCTAAGTTTAAGATGCTCACTAAACCCAGCTCAACCTAGACCCAAGTTATACAACTCATGTTCACTCATTCACGCTGAAAGAGAACTTGTTTATTTTTGCTTCATTGCTTCAGTGAGAAAACAGTATAAAACCTACTCTGATCCTCATCTTACACAGTGTGCCAGGTGTGCTTTTAGCTTTGAGAGGAGACTGTTAGTCAAACAATGGGAGAGCATTAAAACATGCCAATAGAGCAGTATTAGTCAACAGCCTGAGTCAATACACCCCACTGGGCTGCATGTCTACCTACAAACACAAGCAATTGCTTTAGAAGGCCTCGGCACTGGATAGAAACATCAATTACAGTAAATTACACCAAAACAGTGTGTAACACTTCAATTTGTTAAAGCTCCTGAGCTGTTTGGGCTGTTTTGGATGAAAGCAGAGCAGAGCACTGGAGTAAGATAACATTCAATAGCCCAGAGATACATTGCCCTATCAATCCTGAGTGCTGAATAGAGAGAGGCAGTTATTTACATTTTCATCCCTGGGACTTACTTCGAAAGCTTGGCTAAGAACCAGATCAAATTATCCTTTTTCCTGTGCACAGCCTAGTTTTTTTAAACGTACACTTTGAAAGAAGAGCACTCTGTGGCAACCGCATGACTTTTTTAAAGCAGCATAAGCCCCAATGTGTGCCCATTTTTTTATGTGAGCACCGGCACTTTAAGGAAATAAAAGTAGAATTTTTCAGTTTCTTGAAGTTTATAGAGTTTGAAACCTGCAAAAACAAGGTTAAAGGCAATTCACGTTTTTATTAAGGTTTTTATTTCAAAGTCTTAGGACAGAGGTTGATAAATGCTGCAGTAACACGACATGAGACAAAGGAACAAAGGATAAAAACACCATTTTAGTTCACAGAATCACTTCCCTGCAGAGAAAAAAAACACAAATGACAGCCTACAAAAGGTAGCAAGTCTGCTCTGAAACCTAAAAATGTCCATTTTCTACCAAACTTTGTAGTGCTTCAATGACTTCCCTTGCTATGGTTGATTATCCAGGAGGGGTGTTGGTTGCTGGGGACAGATGAAGATTTGGCTGTTTGAGGGAACATTTTAGGAGGGGGGGCTGGTGTAAATGAAAGACAAATGCGAGTAGTGCCCACTCAGCTATTTTCCCAGTCAAGATCAAAGGCACGCCGGACTGGCCGCTCCACGGGAAACTTGAGATGGGTCCTGCCTTTGTTTGCTGTTGCTAGGAGACCTGCAGAAGGCTGAAAGTGTTTGCAGTGGGGTACAACATCAAAACCATTTCCAATATAAATTTTTAAGACAGCCATGTATTTGTGTCCTGGGCTTTCGATTTACAGAGCACAAAAAAGTGACTCATCCCTCTGTTAGTCATGGAATCAATTCATTGGTGTTTGTTTAAAAGGGGAAAGTCGTTACACGAAATTACACATGCAGAGATTTCAAAAAGCACTTGTCAGTAGCTTGAGTATCAGTGTAGTATTCGTGCTTAAGCAATGCTACGATGAAGCATTGCTTCCACCGAACGGCTGTTAAGGAAAGATTATTACAGTTTTTTGGCCCAGTGCAGGAGCACACAGCATGTAAACAACTTAAATATAGTTTGATATATTTATAAAGCTCAGCTTCAGCTTCCCAACAAAGCTAATTATGATGCTGCTATGTATTAATGGGCCCCATGATAGTAAGGGTGGCTAGACATGTGTCACAGAGAGCTCATTACATATCATTAGTTCAACACTCCAATAATGTCTACACCTGCTGAGCAGCAGATAATGACTTGGCCCCTGATATTTGCAGAACTATTGTCTACTGAGCGAAGTACCACCAAGAGGATAGGTGCACAGGCTGGAGAGCTGCAGGAAAACGGATAAAGCTATACTATAAGGGAAGGTGCATACTGTTTTATTTGTTGTAAGCTACAGTAAACATGGCACAGTAAAAAAGGAATCAGGATACATTTCTTATTTCACAGAATAGGGGAATAAATGTAGCTCATTAATTAAAAAATGATGGCAAGCCTGGAGAAAGTATTCTTTTTGTGCACAAATATGGTTTTAATCATGTGGTAAATGCAGAAGAAGTAACTTATCAAACAACCTTCAGCCACTTCAGCTGGTTGTTTTTGAGCCTCAAACCAGGCTTGTAAAATTCCTGATTTCTTGGTCAATGGAGTGGCTCTGGCTCTCTCAGTGTTGCATAACACTGCTCAAAACATGCATGAATAGCTTGACCTCAATCTTTCTCACTTGATTTAAGAAGAAAACCCCAATTCTATACTGTACAGGGGTTAATCTTTCTCTCTCTCAGTTGAATATGCATATAACCAAAAGCATGGGGCATCATGTTCTACTCTGTTTAGATTCAAAGATATATTTATTAGTCCATGGATTACGTCTCGAGACTAATGGGACACAATCTGCAATAGCCATAGATGTGACCTTCGTGTCTGGAACGATGAAGATTAGAATCGTGCTGTGTCTGCCTTGTGTTTTCACTACTTGAGCCAACTGGCACAGCGCTAGCGTCCTCTCCCGGGCTCCCAGTCTGCCATGATGACAATGGCAACCAGCTTCCGCATGGCACGTAAAAATGACAAAGCAAGCCAAGGGATACTTGGACGATACAAGGATAATACAACACAACATGATCAATCGCTCTGTTAAGAAAGACGTATTCCTGGACATTGTTATTGCTGTCCATTTTGCATTTCGAGGACATCAGCCTCTTCTTCCAAGTTGGGAGTGCATTTTTTTTCAATGAGCTGTAAAAGAGGCAATTTCTAGCTGGAAAGAAGAAATTAGGTTCTTTGAGTGTATATCCTCTACAGGGTTGAATTTCTTCAAGAAGAAGAAGTAAAAAAAAAGTGGCCTACATTCAAGAGTGCCAGCTTATCTGCTGTGTCCTCCCGTAACCTGCTCTATTCAGTATGTGAGCTAGTGAAGCCTCAGCAGAGAACAGGCTCTGTGACAGGGACAGGAAGAAACTGATTCAACATCCTTACATTTGTTTCACTGTTAATCCTGCTGTTGCCTTCTCCAGCTTAGGAAGACGTGTTGTCATCTCCTGTTGCTAAAACCAGAGTCCCAATACGGAGTTACGTGAATGTAAACATATGGCTGCAAAATCCCACATTTAAAGTTTTTTTCTGAGCCTGAGCAATATTGGATTGTTAACACCAATACTGGTGATGATTTTAGCGGAATTACTCAAGTTGGGACGCAGATGTAGTAAATTGTGGTGCTAAAATAAAAGAAGACCATTGCAGTTTGTGAACTTGGGGGTAAAATTAAAATAAAGCAGACTCAGAGCCACAATATTTTAATCACAGAAAAGACACTAACTTTGTGGAAACAAACAGATATAGATATTTCTCAATGACTCAATGTTGGCCTGTTATTTCCTGTGCATACCAAACTGGATCAACTCTTCTATTTATACATGAATTCTGTATAAACTTCTGCCGCAATTTTTCTCTCAATAGCACAATTCAAACATCACTATCGCTGATGCAAATAAATCTTGATGGACAAATATTGGCCCAATAATTTTCCCCTAAAGGTCAGTGACACTCTGCTCTTAATAAATGTTACTTTGGATATTTGCAAAGCTGCTGCATCAAGTTATCATAACAGCAAACATTTATTCTAACACAGGTAAATCTACATGGATCAAAATCAGTCAGATAGTATTGGCTCAACAAAAATATGTTATGTTCCAGTCACTATACACTTCAAGCGATGCGTTTTAAAAGTTTTTTAATAACGTTCTTGTTTGTACCTGATACAGAGATGTCTTATTAGATGATTACCTGCCAGATAATACTGGCTGATGATGTTTCTGTTGCACTCTGATCTGAGAACAGTTTTACAAAAGTGTTAAAAAGCTGCAGCATTATCTGAACATTGTGCATTTATAACTTAAGAGTACTTGAATCAGTTTTGACTGAGAATGACTCTTTTTCATTTGACTGCCACTTGCCTCTTACCGACACAAATACTCCACTCACAACACAGACTCGTATTTGGTCTGCCTTTTTAAAAATTTTTACTCACTCTGGCTGCATTCATGACTTCACTGCCAACAGGCTGTTTTTCTGGTTGGTTTAAAAATTGTCTGATGAAATTGTTTTATTTTTACTTTTTCATGATTAAGCTTATCTGAAATCAATTGTTCTTTTGGTGTCCTTTAGCTGTAAAGGGCAATATTGTGATTAATAAATCATCTATGAAAGAATTCATGAATTATGTAGACGTATGTACTCATCAGAGGTTTGCATTTATAAAAGGGAGCAGGGCAACAGAGTCATAGGAAAGCTTTGAAAGGGGTTCTGAAAAAGTTTAAAGTGAAAAACAATTCTTATACATGAATGTTCTGAGGCCTCATCTTAGAAAGGTTAAATCTTAATATACAGTAGATAGTTTTGAAAGTCCTCTTCTGAACTTTCATCAATTATCGTTTTTACATCATGTTGGTGGACCATTATTTATATTTAATTAAGGGTAAATATTGAAACCTGCATCACAAGTGTTTTTGTAAGATAAACTATCTTTGTACTCAAATGTGTGACCTCTGTAGAAAACATGAAAGAATCTAACCTGTGTCTGTTATTTGTGTGTGTGCATGTGTGCGAACACTCCTCTAAAGTCTGGACAGGTCTGAATGACAAGTTAGCACAGTAGCCCTGTAGATGCTTCAATTAACAGTTCACCTCTGTTTTGGGAATGACTGCTGCCTGAACTCTGTTCCCCCACAGAGACAATAAAACGGCTGGATGACTATAGAACAAGCAGAAAGGCCGGCAGTTTATAACTCAAGAGGGGCAAAGCTATGCAACCCGTGTGAAGATAAAGATTTAGTAACGCTAAGAGATTGGAATTCTCCTCGTCTGGGGTCAGAGGGCCAAAGTTACCTTTACACACTCCCCGAGGGCGTATGAGGAGACCCCATGCAGGAGTCGGAGCCCACAGTTAGATCCCTTCAAACTCCAGACAAAAGAAATGTCGCAGTCATTAAGAGGACTCATCATTCCTGCCAGTAATTGCTCACTAAGATTGTTAATGGGATCTACTATCTTCGGTGAGGGGAACATTACAGTTCGTCTCCAACATTCACTTTAGTGAACCTTTTTAGAGCGAGTAATAAGGACATGTAAGAGCACATCATATAATTCATCCAAATGGCTGAAATTCGGTTCATATTTAAAAAAATAAATGTATCAACAGGTCTTTAACCTATATGTTAGTCTTGAGATTTTGGATTCGGTCTTGTTTTGAGAAGGTTAAACACGGAAAAAAAGAGTGCATATTACAAACATTCATTTGAGAGAACTAATTAAATAAAACAATTTTGTGAAATTTAAAGGAAGCAGTAACGCCCCTTGGAGAGTATGAACAGTTGCTTGAGGTATTTTCAAGATAAGTGTTATGAAAAAATTCAAAAGCATTCAAGCAACTTAATCAAGGTTATGATACAAATTTTCCTGATCATAGAAACAATTTTATAACTTTTAAATTTTTTTTTTTTTTTTTTTTTTTTTTTTACAATTTAAAGCAGTGTTAAAGAGTACAATGTACTGTCTTTATGTTTAAAGCAACCCAAACTTTAAAGCTCAGAGAAGCATTATGCTAAGAGTGACTGGTACATTATGATATAGGACTACTTTAAAAGTCTTGATCTTTTCACAGTCCCAGAGAGCACTGTTATTGGAGAGGATTTGCTGTGAGATTCCCTTTTCATTCTAACGGTATTAAAAAGCGTAAAGACTGGAAGACAGAAGAGAGAGGCTGACGTCACAGACCAAGAGTCACCCGCCGTGTGTTCGGCGTCTCCGAGTAAAGACTTATCTGCAAAGAGGTTTGGATGGACAATGTGGGTGGACAGGGCGTGAAACTACTATCATCATCAGTTCTGAATGAAAAAAAGAAAACATATCTTCCACAAAAAAGGAGGCTCATTCCAATTCAGCTGCGTTGTTAGGACAACGAGAACCATCCCTCAGATGATTAGTTCCACTTCAAAAGAATTTACTTTCCGCGGTGGAAACGTCCCCCTTTTGTGTCCTTACACAGGGCTTTCTCAGCCCCAAAGAAGAATCGTATGTTTAGTCAGCCTGTTTATTATTCCTTCTGTTCACACTACAATTGTATTAAATAAATAGAGTACTGCTAACAAAGGCCTATTAGCTCATAAACATGTCCCAGTGCACACAAAAAGGCTAAATCACAGTCCTTGCAAAAGAATTAAGATACTCCAAGTGCAGGAAAAGGCACAAAGTACATATGTGTGTAAATGCTGCCAATTCAGAATATGTTTTTACTGACAACATAGAACATGTATGTTATGCTGCACATCTTTTCTCCAGAAGGGGACTTGATGTGTGGCTCCATTTCAAATTGGAGAGATGTTGCAATGTTAAAAAAAAAAAAAAAACCCTGAAACACTGGTAGAGATGCGCAATTTTTGTTGCGTATGTTTTCAAAAGGGTGAATGGATAAAGAATACTATGTGACTTATTGACATAAAGGGTCTTCTCTCTTCGTCTTTAAGTGGTCCTCTTAAAATAAACTCCAAAAATATCCCAGACATGATATATGAGGGTATATGTAGTTTATGAATTTGATTTCTTAAACTTATTGAAATGAAAAAATATCAAAACACCCTAAACAGTTAATTATAGGTAATTAATTTAACTCTGATGCCATAAATTAGGTTCAAATTAATGTGACTATTAATGTGCCATTAGAGCAGCAGATCAAAGAGAGTTACAGTTAGCTTGAATGTTAACCTGACTTCCTTGAGATTTTAATGACACGACGTGAATGCTAAAGAGGCTCAGCTGAAGATAAGCAGACATCTTGCCGGAATCAAAATCCCAAAAGGGGCGGAGAAGAGTGTGGTGAACACACCTAAACGCAGATGAGTGGAATCAGGATGAAAAGTTTTTTTTCTTTTTTTTCCTTTGACACTGCCTGCAACTGGCAGCTGTGACATCCTGGTTACTTTTCCTGGATTTAACCCCCTTTTTTTCCACTTTTCTTTCTAATCCCAAAATCAGCCAGGATTGCAGTTATGTTTGCAGACCTCTAGGCAACATGCTTACAGTCTATCAACAATAAGAACAGTTTAAATGTTGAAAAATCTGCTGATATATAAAATTAAACCATGTAGTATATAAAAGAATCTCCTGTTGTCCTCCTTTTTCCATGTCTTGTTTTTGTAAAATTTTCCAGCTGTAAACTTGTGCCTGATTAAAAAGAAATGCCTCACACCACTTCAATCATTCCAGCAGTCCACTCCTCCTCTGTCTTTGATGACTGTATGTTCCAGTATGGATATTGACTGGAAGCGTGCCTGGTGTGGCTCAGGAGTATCTCTTCTTCCCTTCATGATCTGTGATGAGCCTCCTTGTGACCTACAGTATATTAATATGCTCAGCAGAAAGACGCCTCTTGGCACAGGACACGCCAGCAGCAACCCTTTAATGTTGGCAACTGTCAAAGCTTTGATTTCTGATTGATGAGTAAGGTCGGTGCAATAACAGAACTACACTACTGGTCATCTTACGCCTCTTTTCCAAAACAGGGAACTTATCCTTTAACACAGCACAGCAGCCCTGCGCCTCAGACACCGACAGCTACCACATCATTGTTTGAAACTGTGTAAATAAGTGCCTCAAGGCTACCAATGTACAGAATAAACACTATGTATGTAACACGTATTGACTGAGCAGGGGGGAGGCCTACAAGTGGGATGAAAGTTTCTTTTTCTGTTCGCTAACACGGATAAAAGACTGAAACTGCAATGTGTCAGGCAGTTTGTCTACAGTTTTCTCAACTCATCCTATTCTCCCATCAGACAGAAAACCTTTCACTGAACACTTTTCTTTTCTCTCAAAAAATAATATAAAACTATAAGAGCACTGAAGGGTCAGGAAATCGGATTAAAAAGACAATCAAAACCAGTCTAAAGCAGTTCTAACAGCAACCCTGCAGCAGAGGTTGCCTCAAAAAAGCTTTTTCGAGTCTTGGTTAAAGCGGTCCAAAGTGATGCAGATTTATGTTTGGTCATTCTGGCTTTGTTGTAAATCTTCTGTTTTATTACATTATACTGTATGTGATGCTGTTATGTCAACAAGAATTCCTAATATATGAATGAATATAGATCATATGTCCTTTTCCCACTGACATAACACTGATCCTGGATTTATAGTTCTACATATACACTGTCAAGTGTTAAAAGTTTTTTCAATTTAAAAATATGATGTAGTTGATTAATAAAAATATGATGAAGTTATCTTGATTAAATAAGATGTTTTGTGTCAACCCTTGTCTTGATTTGGTTAATTTAGATGAGTTAGTTAAGTTAACTTCTTCAGGTAGTCATTTGAAATAAATCATCTACTTTGTCTTGATTGGACTCTTCAGTTTTGTAAACCATGGAGCTCAGTCAGCCAGAAATATCACATGACTTCTTTCACTCTCCAAGTACAGCAGGCCCACTCATAGTGTAACTGTCAGGTTACAATTTAGACGATCTGGCTGTAGCTTTACTAACAGATGGGAGGGGCTAAGGTGATTGTTAAGTCAATATGAATTACTGATTTATTTGGACATAAACTTTCAAGTCGAAGTATACTTTGTAGTTGAGACAATACTAACCTATAATTAAGTGTTATCACAAGAAATTCAGTTATCTTTTGTCATATTAACATAAATAATACAATAAATGTGCAAAATCCCATTTTACAGCTTAATTAAAAGTAAGACAACAAAATAGAAACATGCATGAATGTTTATCTTTTTCCAGCTTGAGGCATAAACCCAAGGAAATGTGCCACAAAAAAGCAAAGAAAGATAAAAGCTGCCCTCACACAGTCCAAACTGTTGGCTCTGATAAAGTTTTGCCTCTAAGAGGGAGTATAGCTCATTGTAGTTTCTGGTTTTAGGACTCCACCTTGGATTTCTAGCCAGGATTCAGGGGTCCCATTTCACCCCTAGACCCCCATCTTTGGACTCGTCCCTGGAAAGAATATTTTTGGGTGGAGAACTTGGATGGATTTTTCAAACAGGATTGTGAGTAGAAATTCATGTTTGAAAATGTGTGAATGCACAGATGCGATGCTAAAAAAACATGCAGTTGTAAAAGAAGTTGTGATTGTTATTTTGAGGTATAAACTTCTCTCTCTCTCTCTCTTTCTCTCTCTCTCTCTCTCTCTCTCTCTCTCTCTCTCTCTCTCTCACTATCTCTTAGTCCTATCTTTGTTACAGGGAACTTAAAGTTTTAAAACGAACTAGTTATGTTTAGCTAAGTTGCCAAATGTAAAGAGCCTTGTAAGGGAAAAGAAGTGTTGGATGCTGTGTTGTTTTCACCACAACTTATACCACCTCTATCAGGGAAACTATCATGAAAATACTTAAACTGCACAATTTATCAGCTCATTCCAGTAAAATCTTCTAAAGCCCTGATGGAGGCTTAAGCTTTGATGGTTTTATTGATTGGTTTTTATTCAAGAATGGACAGAAGAATTCATAAGCTGCATTCTCAAATGATCATAGCAGAAAAACGTATCATTTACGTACGCTATAGCTCATGCTGAAAATGCTGACATGGGTTATATTCTAATGCAAAATTCTAAATTTGAAGAAAGCAGCATGTTTATTGGTTGAAATACATTATCATATTTTTATCCTTTTTCATCGTTTTTCATCAATGAGGACAAGCTGATTTGGGAAAAAAAGAACCTAACCAACTGAAACTAATTGCGTCTTTCATCTATCCAATTAAAAGCAGAAATTTAATCAAAGTAGTCCATTTCTTGTTTTGATTGCTCATCACATGCCTTAGCCTTTTAATCAGCTCAAACATAAGTATTGCATATTAATTCAGCGGTAAGGGATGAGATATCATACCAGCAACACTGCTGATTTCAACCTGGTCCCACAATGGCTGGGCCTAATTGACAAATTGTTTTAGCAAATCCGACCACTAACTGCTAACATTTCCAACCCATAACCACTCAGGTGTGTATGTGTGAGAGAGGGTGTTAGGAAGTTGTTAAAGTGGTGCTGAGGATCAATGGAAAGTTGTTGTTAGCGAGAGACCTTTCAGGGGAAACATCAGTAAAGGTGGCATCACAAGTTGTCATGTGTGATGTTTGTGAAATGCATCTGGATCGTCTCCCCCCTTCAGCTGCCTGTATAAACAGTCAGCAGCAACGGCAGCAATCAGCTCCCTGGCACTTTTTTTTTTCTGTGATGAAACAGCTCACTTGCATGAGGTAATCTCACCCTTACCCAAATGAGATGGTAATGCCTTCACTCAGGGAATTCAGCAGCACCTAGAAGAAGGCTGTGCAGCTCAAATGGGACTAATAATAGAGCCTGCGTTCTCTTAACTCTGAATCTATATTATACGCTTCAAAAATGAGATCAACTATATGGGTCAGTGGGATTTCTGCGAGAGGGAAAAAGAACAGAAAGGAGCAACAAAAAGGAAATATGCTCCACTGACAACAGATCTAAGGAATGCAGCAGCTAATAAGAAAATTATTTGGGCAGAGCAACAGCTCAGAAGTTTAATTAACAGAGCTGGTTTTTAACTGATTGAAAGGGAATACATGTCCACACTCATGTGCATGCGAGCCTAATTATTTTCAACTCCTTGATTGTCTAAATAGGCTTTATAAATAAAAGCACAAGTGACTTGGAAATGTTCAAAGGGACTGATTTTAGAAATGAAAATGATCAAAGAGCAGTCTTTCAGAACTCGTGTGATCTGTGAGCTGGAATACACGGGGACTTCAGTCGTCCACGCTGCTGCGGCCTAGGTTTCATTTTAACTTTAGAGACACTCACACACACATACACACACTCACTCACTCAGAGGAAGGAACATACACACCCAATTCCACCCCCAACATCTGGCTTTCTCAAAGGACAATAAAGACATTTATTAGGCTCCATCCTTGCTCAGGAGGCCCACAAAATAAACTGTACTTGTAAAAACAGAATCAATGTGTACCAAAGTTCAGATCTAATCTCATGATTGGTTCATCATCTCAATGTACAAGCATCCTGAATGATGGATTTACAGTATCCCAAATCAGCACTAAAGACTTTTCTCTTAAAGAGATGAATAATGAAGCCAGTTTCGATAATTATGTCAGTGTGTTTGTGTCGCCCCTGGCATCTTGTTCACATGTGTGTATAACTAACATCCCATGCTGGCTCCTGATCCATTTATTTTTATGTAACTCACTTGTGTCTTTACTTAGTGTGTTGGTATAAGAAAAGCAATGCAGAAAAAGAGAGCAGTTTGGTACTTACAGTACAGAAGCTCCGTTATAATCTGTAAGAAGGTAGTGGCTTCTTCTTTCCCCCCTCTTGGGTTCCTCGGCATTATTCATGGCCCCTCAGTCATGAAACATTCTGAATTAAGTTAATGTACAGAGCATAGTTAATGATGTGTTTGATCAAGTGGGAATAATACAAGTCAAATACAGTGCATGCATAGTTTTCGGTGATTAATTTATGGCTGTGATTGTTCTACTGGTGCTCTCAGCAGTGTCATATATAATGTCCAGAAAAAATACGGGAATAAAAAAAAAACAAGTTAACTTTCTGTTGCATCAAACTAATTATCCAAGACAAGAGTTTGTTCTGGTGTTGATTCATCCGTCAAAGCAGGGTGGGGACTGTGTTTTTGTTGTACTGCAGGCATAAACTGCATTTCCAAGGGAATGTGTTCTGTTTTGTTGCAGATTCATATTCCTGAGACACATCCCCAGTTACTCAGATGGATTGCATAATTCTGCCAATTACATAAGCGAAGGAATTCAATGTCACCCGCACCAGCAGCAGTCCCCCATAATCTATCAGACAGCAGAGCGGAGGACAAATGCTAATCACCTCAGTATTGCATATCCCCCTTTAATAATGGACCTGGAGGAACTATATGTCGCACCCTGTTGGCGCGTAGAGGATGGATTTTCGATCCCCTGCCTCTTTTTAGAAACCTAGAACACAGCATTATTCCCTGTGGACTGAAAAAGATACAGTCTGTTCTTTTTGAAAGTCATCTGTGGAAGGTGCAAACTTCACAGGATTATAAGTCAGCAGTGAGCTTGGCATTGTACTGATCCTGGGACAAAATCACTGCAGCTGTTTTTGATGTGAAGCGTGCACAAGAGCCCGCACACACACCTACGCAGTCACACACATCGTACATCACATTAGCATATCATTGTATACATCCAATACAGGGTTAGGCTGCTCTATTGATTATGAAGAAGATAAAGGGACAGACCATATTTTCTTTTTTCAACTTTAAGTCCCATACCTGGGCTGCTCAAAACTGAGCTGACACCTTATTACCTCTTCTCATGCTCCTTGTGCTCCCGTTAGCTCGTGCCTAATGATAAACTACCGCCATCAATAGTTCTTTAACCTCACGGGGACCTAAATGACACCCAATTTAGAGGCTTTATTGATGGCTGTAAATTAATAAAGACACATTAGGTAACCCTTTGCTTCTTCCTGTTGCTGTGTGTCAAGCACTCTAGGGTCAACGCAGCACCAAATTACATTTGTCGCCTCCATTAATGTCACAGCCTTAAAGCAACATATCATCACAGTGTGGAGCTTGGTTTAACTGTAATTGAAAAGGCCCAAGGGGAATTCCTGGCTTGCGTGGGGGGCCCCTCTAACTCTCGCTACCCTACATCCATCATTGTAGAGTTAGGCCCTGGGGTGTTCTTGAATCGCTGAAGGTTAACAGTGAGATCGCCATGTGTCCTCACTCACAGCTTCTTCAAAAATGTGGGCCCTGAGCGCTGCTGCAGACAGTGGAAATCGGCTGAAAAACCACATACAGCATCATGTCAAGTACATATTAATTTGACGGCCACATACCAAGGAGTACGAGCTTGATCCCGTCAACACATCCATGTTCAGCGAATGGATGGACTTCAAAAGGCATGTGATCAGAAACAGAATCCTTCCTTCAGATGTCGAGTTCACAGGCTTGATTACACAGCCGCCTTGCAATGCATACTGCAACAGATAAAATTAAACACTTGCGATTACTCACTGCTTTGAAACACCCTGGACCATGATCAATGTGATCCCTTTTTTTTAAGTTAAACCTCAAACGACACAGATTTGAGAAATCACACAGAAAGTACAATTTAAATGCTGTATCTCACAACAGAAAGTGAATTGTTGTTAATGAAATGTGATAGTTTTGAGAGATGGCAAAGACAGAGGCACTTAGAGACTCTGCAGTGTTTTTTTGTTGTAAAATCTAAGGCATTGTGCTCTTTAGGCGTCATGATCAAAGCCTTTTTGACATTTTCTAACAAACGCTTCAAATGCATTCTGTAAAATATGAATCATTAAGCGGAGGCTCAAAACGTAACTGATAATTTCTCAAAGATCACATCCCGTAGCACTGTGAGGCAGCTCAGATGTAGATAAAGGCAGGCATGAATTTATGCTCCAGCGTGCACGTTTAAGCATATTCATCTGGCCCTTCACTTACATGAAAGCTAGCAGCTGCCCTTGCCAGCAAGCGTAGGACATTAAGGCTCAGCCTGGTTGATCTCTGATGACAAGGGTCTGGAGGAGGGATTAGAAGCACAGGGACCAGAGTTATGGTCATTCCCTTAAAAGGAAGGCATTGCATCTCATAGGCCTGGAGCTTGCAGGAGTTGTAAGATCTTCAAAGGTCTTCTCACCCCACACAACCCTCTTTAACTCCCTAAAAACCTTTGCAAGTTGGAATTTCAAGATGTGGGCTTGTAAAATATCAATTAATTTCCTTTCAGTTGCAGCAGACCACAACACATGCAGCTGGTCATGTATAAAAACTTTCAATTTTGGGGAATTTTTTCCTCCTAGTATGAGCTAATCACTGTCGCCAGCTCACAGGAGACCATTAAAGCCCCCATGATATCCCAGAGACTGCCTCATCAGAAACTGTCAAAATATCTGTTATGTAAGGCATGGATAATAAATGAAAAAAGACGTCTTTTGAGAACCATCCACAGGGGTGGATTGCAATGCATCAAAAGACAAATATGCATTAGATATGAGGGTGGGTGGGGCCTTCTTCGCTATTCCTGCTGGATATTGGCTGTGGAGTGATACTCAGTTTTTGGGCAAATTTGACAACAATGGTTGGAGAGCAGCATCTTGGAGGGGCTTGGGCTTGAATTGACAGTGGAGCGCCCGTTGGGGAGAGTGAATAGAAGCCTGGTTTAATAAGCCCGGGTACAGGCTGGACTACACTGGGGGCTGGCACCACTGACGCCAGAAAAACTGCAGCAGAGATTAAGACGGGAAAGAAATGTAAGAGATGAATCTGTTATGAACATAAAAGTACAGTGCTGGATTTGTAAACACACCAAACGCATGCATACTATTATGAAGATGCTTTGTCTTACATAAGAGCCCTACTTCTAATGGCGGGTACGAAAGCGTATTAATTGTCAAGCTGTCAAATTAATACAGACTCAGACATAAAACAGATTACCTTTCTAGTGTATTCATTTCTCTCCTCTGTTTCATCTTATTAACATTTGGATTGTGTGGTGCTCAATCTTATACATTAGGATCAATCTCTCCTCATTGTTACAGTTGCCCTCATTATGCAGTCTTAGCATCAGTGGTGCCTTGATGCCAAACCCTTTAGCAGCTTCTATTCTGAAAGTAAAAAAGGGGAAAAACAAAGCAGCTACATCCAGTTTAGCATGTGTGGTGGCAGTCATCCATGGAGAAAGCAGCAGAATGAAGAGAGAGCAAAAATATGAGCTAAGTTGCATGCATGTTTGGGGGTAGAATCTGGCGTAGGACACCTACTGACCATGGCAGCGCACTGGCGGAGATTAGGGGCCCATTATGATGGAGCCACAGAGGGTGAGGATAGCCAGGAGCTGCAGGGGTAGAGATAGATGAGACGCAAGAACAAGAGAACCTGGCAAAAAAGAAGGGGAAAAAAGAAAGGGAGGAGGGGGCACAGAAGGGTGGGATGAAAAGAAAGCAAGTTGAGGAGCAACAGCACCATTGGCCTGACCTGGGGAGGATGGGGGGGCTAAAGCCAAGAGATCCAATTAAAATCACACCCGGCTGGTCGGAGTCAACACTGACACAGCCCAAACCGTAAAGCATATACGGAAAGTGCGGGAGCCGCAGAGTGGAAGTTACACAAGATGTCACGCATGGTTATGATGATGCATAAAACCAAAGAGCTGGTGTGACAAAGCAGCCCACCCCCCTGGTGCACGCAGCTGGGGCTCCACCCAAGAATGGCATAACAGCTCACCATGCAGGGAGGGCGAGATCGCAATTCATCAGATTCCGCAGTGTAATGGATTTATTTATATTAAACCAATGTATGAGCTTTCCAAAATGGTGCCTGTGCTTGTTGCTAGGCAGAGAGAGCGGGAGTAAAGATGGCGGCGCACAAGTGGCGAACCGGGAAGCAGAGGTCTGATCAGTTGTTACTAAAGGGGGAGGAGGGTGTGGCAAGGTTCAATGGCTAAAGAATATTACCAAGCACTGGTCAGGAAATTCAACTGAAAGACACCACACTGTACAAGAAACAATTCACAGATTGGGTCGCCTCTGGTTGTATCCCCTACATCCTACAGAAAAAGCGTTTTCTATACCCAGATACAGGGACTTCTCTGGGCACAGTATAATTTTCAGTTTTCTCTATCATGTTCCCTGAAGAGAGATTTACTTTTTTTCTTTCTGGATAAAGCTAAAGGGATAGGATTGTACAGTTGAAAAGTATATAAGATGAGCTTTGAGATTGCGCAGAGCCAATACTTTAAAATGATGATCAGGATCAAACCTCTCGATGGGACCCATTGATGAAGTGGCATTACAAGAAGAAGCTAACTGATAAATTTCAGTCCACCGTCATTGAAGTGACTGATCAAAGCCAAACCAATTCACCTCAATTTGGAAGAAACCCTCCACTTTTTTCCACACCAACCACTTTGACTGATCAATTCAAGACTGTATCACACCTCTGACAACAAAACCATCTAAAAACTATCACATTTTGCCTAAGTACAGCAGGGGCAGCAAGTGATTACTTATTTATTTATCTATTTTTTGTGTGCATGTTTGTTTCAAACAGTGCCTGAAATTATTGAATTGTATATGAAATATAATATATACAAGTGCTGTCCCAGGTGTACTAGGCTCCATGTGAAGTGTCTCTGTGACCCTACAGGTCAAACGGCAACATGAAATGATAGGACGAAACAATAATTTACTCATTTCAACCAAAGTATGTGAAATCCACATACTGTGACTACTGGATTTTTTTTTCCTCCTAAAAGATGTCTAAAACCTGAAATTAACTGTGGTCAAACTCAGGAGGGATTTGCAAAAATGCATCATCAAAAAATATCTGCCTCTCCCAGATGAAGTTTCCCCATGAGCGTTATGTGCAACACACACTGCTCAGTTTTTAGCAGGATAAAGATGTAAACAAGTTCATCATAGCTCTGCACCATTTCAAGAACAATTACACTGTGGGCGCTTACCGTGCATGTTTCGCTAAAGAAATATAACAGAAGATTAGACGAGTCTGGGGATTTCTGGGGGTTTTTTTGCATCTGGAGAAATATAGAAAAATGAATATTGTAAAGGGCCTCTTGCGCTTATATTTTGTCTTACAAATTACATTAAATTTAGCAATGTAGCATGAACAGGTTTCTGTACTTTGATAGAAACTGCATGGATCAATATAATCAACACTGGAAATAATATCCTCTCATAGAGTTTTCACCCCATGTTTTGAAGCCATTCAGACAAATGCCCAGCCATCAGACCCTCTTACTGGAATAAAGAAGATCTCTGTTACAGCTGGTTAGCTATCAGATCCCTGTCGGAAATATTTCAAAGAAATGTAAAATGAATGCACTCTTGACCTGGTTTCTTTTTGATATGTGTGGAGCAAATATATATATATATATATAATGGCAGTCATCACCAGCATCTTTAATCATATAAAATGCTGACATCCATACATACAGGTACAAAGCAGAAAGCTTTTGCTGCTGGCAGTGGAGCAGAGTCTTTTTCCCATTACCTTATTCATCATAATTGTGACCTATCTAACCTCCGCAGTAACTACTGCAGGACAAGAACAGATTTCACTGTCATCATCTTTAGCTACACCCTATTAAATGTCCCATTAAGTACTTCAGCCAGGTCTCTAGAGTTTCATTTCACATGCTTTATATTGTTAGACAGAGGTCTAATTTCTGACAAAGGGGGCTAAAAATGTCATAAATAACACTAAAAACCCAGCATGTGAGTTTCAGCTTTGCACTAGGATGATTGGCAAAACTAGATGCAAGTTCTGCTGTGAAAGGAAACAGACTTCAAACATTGCTCCTCTCCTCCAAAATAATAAGGCGTTTGTGTAATTTTACATTCCTGGAGGTATGAAAAGCAAGCAAATGTGAACAAATATGTCAGACGTTCCAGATGACGGGAAGCAACCATTTTACTAGCAGCAATATGCATCCAAAAAAAAAGAGAAAACCAACATCTCTCTTTCATTTTTTTCAAACTTTAACTTTTTTTCAACAGCCAAATGAAACTGAATGGAACATATCTGTTCCCTCTGAGTAGAGCTGTGATATTTTAAACTGTGAAATCCTGCAAATCTATTAACTCAGAGTCAGAGTGAGTAGCTCAACAGTCTTTGAATGTGAAAGTCTTAGTGGCAAATAAATGCGTTCTGTTCGTGTGAAAAGACTGATAGAGTGTTACTTATTGGGATTTGAACAATACATTTGTAGGAAGGACTGCTCTAAACATGTGTGTTGCTAGCTTACCTTCAGAGTAACAACTTTTAGTTTGTGTGCGTTTGTTTCTCCGGCAGAAGGGAGAGTAGAAATCAAATAAAAGATGGATTAATCCGGTCAAAAGATGAGCCAAATTGATTTGAAGTGAGAGCAGAAAGCACGTTTCAACTGGCAAAAAGAATCCGCATGACCCTGAGGTATATGCACCTGTGCCCCCCTGAATGCACGCAACTGTGAAATAAGAAATTCACAAGTTTTTATTCAAAATCAGACGATTCTTGATCAAAAATGTTTTTATAAATTAGAAAAAAAATTGAAGATGATAATTTTTGTTATTTTCATTTATCTATGTATTTTTGCAACATTAGACATAGAGGTTGCACGACTTTTTTTTTAAACCAAGGGTCGCCTATACAAGTGAACGGTTTGATGATCGTGGCGCTGAAGGCCTGGGCGGTTTCCTTGTGTTCGTCCTGTGTGTGAGGTAAACCTCCATTATCGAGCTGAGGTAACATTACCTTGCACAAAAACTGCAAACCTGCAAATATGGCGCTTGGAAATGATAAAAATATATAAAGGAGGAAGTTTGGGTGACGGGAAAAGAAATTAAATACTTTTAACCACACATGCCTTATCAAAGAGAATATAGACACTTTAATAAAATATAGAATACATAATTAATTATACAGTGTGCTTATGTACAGTAGAACTGTATGCTAATTAAATGTGTTTTAACAGTATCACGAACAAGCTTGCTCACGTTGGGCTTGTTTTGCACATAAATGGAAAATATACACAGAACACAAACAATGTGGGATAAAAAAAAGACTGGAAAGGGAATCTTTATAAAGGGGAGTAAAACTAGACCCTTTAGTCTTACGAAATTATAATTACAGACAGATCATGCTGCAGGCCCACTGCGAAGGCTTGGTATGCCTCACAAATGTAAGATCTCTCTGATATTTATTCCATCTTGTGACAAACATACATACATGAATAATGCTTCTATTCTTCCCACATACATTACACCTATTTTACATTCAACAAAAAGCCCTAAAATCAGAGCTACATTCAGCATTTCTTTTTACTTTTCAACAAGAAGTTCAGGGACCAAACACGTAGATTTAGCTACATGAAATAATTTGTCTTTTTTTGTCCAACTTATGATAGACATCTTTCATAAAAATGCAAAAAACGCGAACAATTAGGCATAAACACTTTTTTAAAGGTTCCTATAACCCACTGTGGGCGGATGGAGCTACAGCCTGAAAGCCACAGGAAACCGAACAGGCCTCACGACAACAAATAAAGCTTGCCACATTTCGCAAAGCAACATTTTCAATATATGACTCAAGACTTGCCACAAAATATCTGATACAACATTCACAGAAATACAGAAAGCAATAGAGATACAGCTTTGTGTTTAATGGATCAACATGGAAAAAATAGGCCCAAAAATTCTTCCGCCAGAGTCCGAGCAGAACCTCAGAGAGACGGGATGTTGTTACATTGCTTTGGTGGGAAGGAGTCCACACCGCTGTGGCATGTGTACCACCCGTTCACAAGACTTTTTTGAAAGGGGGAAGTGGAGGGGAAAGTTCTGGAGCTCTGGGCAAATGTGTGACCCGTCTGCCCACCGGGGTACTGGGAGGACTGGGACCTGTAGCTGCCTCTCTGTAGCAACAAAGGGTCCAGGAGGGGCTGTGACCTGTGTGCGGAGTAGTCCAAACTGCTGTCAAACGTGTGATGGAAACGTGACCTCGGGGTCGACTCGTCTCGACTCTCTGGGGACAGCGGGACATCTTGAGTGGAGGTGGGGGGCTGAGGGGGGCTGATCTGGGTTCCATCAGGGAGCCGGGTTGACCTGGGCTCCGCAGCGTGACCCGAGTCTCCAGGGTGTGCGTCTCCGCTTTTAGAGACGTGGACCTTGTTGCAGTGGAGCTTCATGTGCTTCCGCAGGGAGCTTGGATGGGTGTAACACTTGTCGCAGCCCCTGACCTTGCACATGTAGGGTTTGTCACTGGAGTGCACGTGAGAGTGTTTCTTTCGGTCACTGCTGTTCGCAAACCTCCGGTTGCAGCCCTCGAACTCACATTTAAAAGGTTTTTCACCTAAACGTGCAGAGAGAGAAATGGCGGCGTGTTATGAAAATGCATGAGGCCTGCATGCATGCTCAGTTGACCCTATGATAATAGTTGTGCAGCTTATCAATGGAGAATCAATCAGAAGTTGTAATAAGTAAAAGTAAAATCTTAACGAAATCTTATCTGAACTTCATGACAATCCGTCAACACGAGTAAAGTCAGACCGCAGAAAATCAAAACAAAAAAAAAACAGTAAAATGAAAAAAAACAGAAGCTGATATCTTTCGTCAGCCGTGATTACTGAAGTTAAAAAATGCTTCATAATTGAAAGAAGTAGTGCTTAAAGTTTATATAAGTGAAACAGCTCGACTATCCAAAGTTGATGAAACTTTTGTGCACCTCAGACCGCAACAAGTGAATCTGCACACTAACTCAACAGGAGAAGTAGTTACGGAACAATAAATAATATAAATAATG
Organism: Thalassoma bifasciatum; assembly: GCA_008086565.1. NCBI lineage: Eukaryota > Metazoa > Chordata > Actinopteri > Labriformes > Labridae > Thalassoma > Thalassoma bifasciatum. The sequence goes on from RPOG01000086.1 coordinate 759,758, forward strand.
TTGGACTTGCGACAGCTAATATAAAGATTTGTTTTAATGAGTTACCATGCACAGAATATATTAAAGCTATCAAAATGCTAATTGATCTGGCAGCACAGCTGCGCACTGTCCCTACTGCACACAGATGCAGCGCGCTACACTCATCAATATAACTTTATTTTCTTAAATTAACAATTTAGGCATGCACCATAATGGATTTTACACTTTTCAAATTCGAATCAAAATTGCTAATACATTCTCTGACTTAAATGAGGCCTAAATAGAGACACATGACGACGCATGTGCTGTTGAGTCATAACAAAGGTCCTTCAGCGCCTGTTCCTGTCTCTATTCTCATAGCTTTCATTACTAAAACAATTTCAAAGAACATTAAAAGGTGGCTACACAATGAATTCATTTTTTTTCATAGGGCCATTCACTTTATTAGGCTATGTAATTACCTTCAATTAAAGCACCAATATTGCAGGATAAATACACTTTGTGAAATCACGTTAACGCTCCCTTGTGCGGATTCCAGAATAAAAAAGTGAAATCTTCACAGTAAGAAACCATTTAAAAATGAATTGAAATTCAATAACGTGTTTTTTAAAGTGCACCCTGACCAATAACAGCAACTAAATAACTTAAATCAAAGTGGAGTGGGCCTCTCAAAATGCGTTTTATTTTTATTTATTTATTCATTAATTTGATTCACTTTGATAATTAACACATTGATGAGGCCATCAGTGTGCTCACCTTTTATTTGTCACTACCTCCCTGTGTGCTGAGCTCCCTCTGCTACAGTGATCCTGAGCAGAGGAGATGAATCCCTGGGAGGCAGACACCGCGTAACGGCTACGTCACAGCTCTCCGGTGTCCCGGCAGTTATTTAATAATTTCTCTGAATGAAGTGGGAGAGGCACCCAAAGCACCAGGCCTGTAGACTACTGTCAGTTGTATCTGACTTAATATGACACTACAATTGCATCTGGGGTCCCAATATGGGGCATAGGCAGCCGGGTTTTCTTGCAAAATTGAGGCAACAACAGACACGGAGAGGACAGCTTGACAAAATAACGATTTAATACCTATGTAGGCCCTGAACACTAACAGCAAAATTTACAAATGAGAAAACATACTAGTAGATTATAAAGCAAAAGAATTTGCAGTGTGTCCATGATAAGTTAAATAATTCAATCAAAATTATTTTCACATTGATTTAAAAAAAAGAGGAAATCTTTCACATGTTGAAATAGTGTGGTAGAAATAGCAGTTTTTTATAGAATAAGAGTTTGCACAAATGAATCATATTTCAGGCAATTTCCCCCCCAGGAGTGTATTATATTTTATTATATTTTTTATCAAAGTGTGTGTGATTATTAACTGACCTGTGTGGGTCCTCTTGTGGATCTTAAGGTTCTCTGATCGTGCAAACACTTTCTCACAGCCGTGGAAGGGGCAGGGAAAGGGCTTTTCCCCTGTGTGCACTCTGACGTGGTTCACCAGCTTGTATTTGGCTTTGAAAGGCTTCCTGTCCCTCGCGCAGTTCTCCCAGTGACAGACATATTCGGAGTGCTCGGGTCCTCCGACATGCTCCACTGTCACATGGGTGACAAGTTCATACATGGTCCCAAAGGCTCTGGAGCAAGGCAGCTTCCCGGCCCCCTCTTGGCCGTCACTCCACTTGCACACCAGCTCATGCTTCACGGTTTGTTTGGAGCACCTGAGGAAAGCGTCGCCTCCTCCTCCTCCTCGCTGAATTGCCATGTTGAGAGGTTTGTAAAGACCCAGGAATTGTGTGACAAGTTGCTGGCTGTTTCCCTTGGGGTTAAGAGCTTGGCCATAGGGGTGAGTCCGGGTGAGGAGGTCGCCAGGTAGACCCAGCATCATCTGGCTTCCGAAGTCCCGAGACGCGTCCGTGGAGGCGTGGGCCTGCTCCTGGTAACTCGTGAAAAAAGCATGGCTTCTGTTGTCTCTGCAGCCAGCAAAGTCACGATGATACCTTCCAATCCCGCCATGTTGGCTCGCTCTTGATGCCAGTTGATCAGTGACGGGTGGCATGCCGGCTCCAGAGAGATTGGCTCCAATGATAATGCCCCTAGGGCTGTGCTCTAAGCGGTGGCTGGGGTATCCAGAGTCTGCAAAAGTGGGAACCGAATGGTCAACATATGCACTGGACCTCGTCTCGGGGTAGTCTCGCAAATTGTGCGAGGGGCAGAGTTTTAAGGAACTGCCAGTGGGGTGTCCCATGTGCTCTCCTGCCAAAGGTGGCAGCACCACGCTGGGTTCAGTATTGCTCTCCCCGGGGTTGACGCAAGAGAGAGGGCAGCCACTAAACCTCGAAAGGCTTGTCATGTTTTGTTGTGAGTTAGAGGCTATGAGCTTTTTGCAAAATCAACCAATTCAGCACTCAGGATGCACCTAGAAATGCAGGCTCCATTCTCCCTTGTTTGTATATCATCTGCATGTGAAATTCTTGGCCGTGAACTTCGCAGAAGTAGGAACCAGACTCAATTTCGTTAAAGTTGGTGTGAGTCCCATGCCGTTCACTTTGCCCTCTTGATTTGTGGCAATAACCGTGGTAGTAAAAATGCTTCGAAACAGGCCATGGTGCAATATAAAAGCACAGCAGGCAAACCTGCTTTTAAAAAGGGAGCGTTGGGATTGGTTGGAATGCGCTGTGATTGACAGGCGCTGGGTTTGTTTTAAAAGGGACACGCAGGCGTTCACTGCACGACTCCGTTTTCAAATATCGCACAGAAAATGCTTTGAAATGTGCCGCGATACTTGCAAATATTGCTGCCTCTTTAACTCCACGCATTCTTAGGGGACACATACTCCAAAATCTCCACGTATAAGAAAGGAGAAGGTCAATGTTAAATACTTACCTGTGTGAAAAAAATCAAGAGATTAAATGCAAACGTGAGGGAAAGACAATAGAATCACAGTGATTTATTGCAGTGGATTTCTTTGCCCAGAGCAAATGTCCCACTCCTGCCCTGCAACAATAACACAGAGAGTGGCCGGTGCGTGTCCAGGCCAATTACTGTCAAAACTTGCTCTTGATTGGAGCACCAGGGCTGTGAAAGTTACAGAAAACTACTCCCTGAAATCCTTTTACTGATGGAATTCAAGGAAAATATAAAGTTTGGGCCTTTATGTATTACTAGAAAGAAAGGAAAGTATTTTTCATACAGAGGCCTTAACAGAGGATGGTTGTGCCATATTTAATAAAGAGTTTCTGAGCCCTGTTGAAGGTAGAGTAGTTTTGCGCCACACTCTTATTTTGAAAAACATGAAGGCTTATGAGGACAAAGTGACTTGATGTTCTGAAAGAAAAATTAAACTTTTTCAGAGCAACAAGTATCTCAACATTACGCACCGAAAGCTCTCCAAAAATGCGATCTTATTGAGATAAGGTTCATGAAGACATTTACAAGTAGAGTCAGAACATGGTGTACTATTTAAGCTTTGAGCCCAATGTGAGCAGTTCTTTTCCATATACGCTCCCCTTCCCTCCTCAAAAAGCTCAAATAAATAAATAAGCATCAATAGTGCACCATGATCTCACAGGCTGGGATTGATGTAGAATTTGTTACGTAAAATGTAGATTATGAAACGTGACAAACAGCGGCAGCACCAGTGGAGCAGTGGTGGTGGTGGGGAGGCTCCTCTGTTACACTCAGATAAACTTTTTTACTTTGGGGTGCTGTGAGGACAGGCTCTCGCTTCTGTGGCTGCACATATTTCTGCACGACTCCACGCTTTGACGTGGCAGTGATCCTACACGTTTTTTTTTCTACCTGAACCAGAGAAAAATTCTTTCATCTGTTGCTTTTTTTCATCTACATGACGTGGCTAGTGTGGGTTTCGGACTACAGCTTTTAAAGGTTAAGTGTAATGAAATAACCCCTTTGTTCCTCGAGACTATTGCTGAAATTTTAACTTTTTTCTTGTAAAAGAATATTTTTTAAAAATCCCTTTTCACATTGTTATGCTGACGTCACCTGCAGAAATAAAGCAAAGGGGCCCACTCGACATTAATTGGCACAAAATAACAGATTGCAGGCCCAGAAGCGGCCTGATTGCGTCATGATTGTAGTGAAAGCTCATGTTTGTCAACCTTTAACCCAATGCATTTCCGAAAATGATTGAAGACAGGGCAAGGGAGACGGAAAGTTTCCTACCCGTCACTCAGAGAGCAGAACAGAGACAGACTGTGCCCAAAACGCTTCCAGGGTCCCTGATTGCAGCAAGAAAGCAAAACAAAGAAGAAGAAAAAGTGCAATTTTGGGATTTAAAAATATTATTCCCCTTCCAATTCAAACAGAAAGTTAAATGTTCATTGCAGGCCTGTTCTGTATCTGAAGATTTACTGCCTTGTTTTATGTTAATAGTTGAAATCCTTTAAATACCCACTATAAACCTATTTAACTTACTATTTCAGTGGTTCTTTATTCACAGTGTAGCCTCATACATATACCACTGAATCCAAGTTTTAAAGTATAGGAGTTGATTTGTGCATTCATTAATTTATTTTTTTTTTTTAAATAGGAAAACAAAAGAGCAAGAAGAAACCACCAAGCTTACACTTGAGAGAAGTTTATCCCCTCAGCGTACAACAATAAATATATAAAAACAAAATAAATGAGAAAAATCATGCTGCGATTATTAGAATGTGCTTTGTTGGGTTTCCATGACTAATTTTTAGTATTTTGGTTGAATGCACATGCAAAATTTGCAATTTTCCCAATGCAAAAAAAATAGGGTCAAAATAATCCTTATTAAAAAATATAAATTTGCACTGCGGTATATTGTGTAGATTTTTGATACAAGTTCTACATTTCACTAGCACTGACAGAAAGTGCTAATTTTGAAGTGTTGTAGCATGATTTTTAGAACCTACACTTGAATAAATGCTGAATTTCAGTTTTACTATCAACGCCGTGTCACACTTTTAGCATTTTGACATGTGCAATCCCCTCTAACCCTGCAGCTTCATGAGTCCGAGCATTTCTGTGGATGCTTGACAGGCCAGACAAAATCCTAGTGACTGCTGCACACAAAATATCACTCCCAACAATCAAAACATTCATGTCAGGGAATACCCTTTACAGCCATAGGGTCCATGCTAGTCCCAGAACAGTGAGTGTACACTAAATGAGCAACAAATAAGATGTTTAGGGGCATAATTGAACAGAAAATGTCACATCGTAGGAGGTTCGGTTGAAAATTCAGCAGAATTTTTGATTTTGTTCGGGAATAGTGCAATGAAAAATTCTTAGCTCAAACCGCGCGACAGATTTTTAGAAAATTGAACAAAATGCAAAATAATACATTTAGGCTTACACACAAATAAGTATGCGTGTTTATCTATTATAAGATATTCCCAGATGGACCACAATGACCAGGCCAAGCTGATGCAATATGGAACTTTGCAGTACAGAATATTTAAAAACAGAGAATGAGAAGGGTGTATTTTTTTTAAGACAACAAAATCTGTGTGAGTGTGTCCCTTTGTGTTCATATTGCAATGCCTATGTGTGTGCGTGTGTGTGAGAGAGCACATCTCTAACCATTGCATGCATAAGTGTAGCTGATGAGGGATGACAGTGCACACTCTTGCCATGACTTTATGGAATTGAGGTGAATTAGCAGGTTTGGGATGAGTCCATTTGCAGACAGATGCTCCAGTAAATCACAGCAAGGAGTCAATTAAGCCTTCACCATCAGCCATATGTAGGCAAAGACCAGGTTCTGTAGCAGTCACCAAACATGCAACTGACCATATAACCTACTACAGAGAATGACCTGCACTGTAAATACAAATATAAACTATGCTGAGTCATATCTAGCAAATGCAGAATGAAAAAGCATTTCTACCCTTCTGTTCCGCCATTAAAAAAAAAAAAAAAGAGCAAAGCACAAAAATGTGCCCAACAGTGATGCAACACAGTCAAGCCCCAACATTTGCAATACCAAATCAAAAGGCAATTTAATTGTCTCTTAAATTGGATTGCTGCAGTATTTATAGTGGTTAAATCCTCGTCAATATCTGCTGCTACATTTACACACAAACCTACGATAGAATTTAATAAAAGCTACATGTATTTCAAATTCGCCATATCATGCAAACATTGTGTTATGAAAGCACAAGGCTTTCTTATATACGTTTATGCAAATGCCGCTTGCATAAATGGTATTCTCTCAGAAACAAATGTAATGGTTGCACTTTTTTTCAGGGACTTTGTGATATTTAGTGGATTATGGTTTGAATGCATAGCAGAACCTTAGCCTTTATCCTGCTGTGGGCTCTGCAGAATACAAGAAAAGAGTTGTGGAGACTGTACCCAATGCAGCTCAGAGAAAGTACAATCCATACCTCTTGTTAGACCAATGTATTATAATGGTCTAATAGTAAGTGCATGACAAATGAAATCATAGCAAAATAACTGGAAAAATGATCCAGAACAAGGTCAATTTAGGCCAAACAATGATAGCATAATTTGACTGTACGGTTTGGATACACGGCCATTTTTCTGCCAGTCATAAATATAAAATGGAAAACCCACATGAACAGCAGTATTTTGTTAAGAGACCAAGAGTAAGAGAAATATTTGCCTTCAGTGGTTTAAGGACATGGAGGAGCAACTTCTGTCTGGTCACTATTGAGTTAACTTCAAGCTCACAAACTTGTCTATAGCACAGGCGGCCTGAGCCAGCCAAGCACAGTGTAGGCTACAGGCCAGACGACGTGCACCAGAGAAGAAAAAAAAAAGACACACTCGATTTTTCTGTAAAAAAATCTAGCAGATTCGTCTGCCAAAGGCCAATTTGTTCATGTAAGGAAACACTTTTCATGCATCTAGGTCATTTATGAAATTAAGCGCTGAAATAACGTCTAGAGCTGCTGACACATCTACTTAGAATAAATGTATAAATGTGAGCTGATTACCATGTAGGATGATGCTTATATTCTGCTCTTTTTCCAACTGCACCAGTCACTGAGGTGTGCATGCTGCAATATTGTGATATTTCAAGGTAGCGCGCATGCTCAGTTTGGAGAAGATTATGTTATAACCAATGGGCTATCCCAACGCCTAATGAGGTAATCCCGGCAGAGATAACTAAATCACCACATTAAACATAGGAGTCCTGCAGAATAACCTGCCACAATTTAGCACATTGCATTAAGCCTACATTGGAATAATTTTGGAGATTTGCACGGGGTTTGATAACAAATGGCATACAGGCGCACCGTCGCTTTTGTGCAAGAAAGAATATTAAATGTAAAAAAAAAAAAAAAGGAAAAACAGAAATGTTGTGGCTACAATAAATAAATAAATAAAAAGATAAACAAATAAATCACCGCTACTTATCATAAGTTATTTTTCTTTTCTCTTTTTTCTTTTTTTTGTTGTTCTAAAAAAAGTGCAGAAAATGTCACGGCGGAGGGCGGCAGGAACTAGCGTAGTGGAAAAAAATGGAGGAGGAATGACTGGCGATAGTGAGACAAACGGTGAACAGAAAGTGCAGCTCTATTAAAGCTCCACTCTGAGAAAAAAAAAATCAAAGACCTGATATGGATTCAGCCAGAAAAAAAATCTAACGCCACCACACTCTACTCCTGTTGGACAAGTATTTGTTAAAAATAAAATAAAAAATAAAAAACAGAAATAAATGTAAAACACTTTGCCACTATTCTCGCAATCCTGCGTCTTTGTGATATTTTGATCCTGCTTTTAAGACGAGTGATTACAAAATGCATTACAAAAGCCCCCAGTCTTTAAATTCAACACTTAGAGAATTAATTAAATAATAAAACACCGCACACACTCAAGTGTACCACGAGGAGCTCTGCAGTAGTTTTAGATTAAACTCTCGAGCAACAGTTGCTTTACATTAGGCCTCGTGATGATGACAGCTTCCCCTTTTTCTCAGCACGAGCTCAGAGCCTACGCTGCTGCTGCTGCAACATTTGTGACTCATCTAAAGCATGTTACTTAATTATTTCACAGTGATAATATGGTTGCAAACACACGGCACATTACCTCAAGTGGCGTATGAAGGCTGCACGTTTTCAACAAGGCAATAAAATATGGGGGGAAACAGAGAGGGAGAGCTTAACGGGCTGCTTGTCACTTGTGAAAGTTCAAAAAGGTCGCCATAAATCTCATACTGCAAAAACTGCAAAGGCAAACTCTGCTTCCCTCTGTGTGCGCGGGCGCGTTAGTGTGTGTTTTATGTGTGGTTCACCCTGTGCGTTCGTGTACGCGCATGCTGTGTTCGAAGACGAGTGTGTGAGAGTGTAGAGGGGGGGAGTAAACTGTGTGTGTGAGAGGGGGAGAGGCAGAGGGAGGGGAGAGAGAGGGAGCAGCTTATGGAGGAAAAAAAAGAAAAGAAGTGAATCTCATTCGTCGTTTTGCTTCAAGATAAGTTGTTGAGGTTTTTGTACAAAAAGCATAAGTGTTGTGCTAAAGTGTGTACGGCTGTAAAACACAGAGGGATGCAGGTCTCTGCTACAATTAAATTACCATGTGAGTAACAGGCCTAACACCGAGCAGGCTGTGTTCACTAACAGAAAACTAAACGCAATACAACCTCCACGGGCTAAATACAATAAAGTGGAGATTTACGCACTTCCAGAACATGCAGCCCAAACAGGCCTCTCACTAACTAACTAACACAGAAAGATGACGGAGAAGTAAGAAAACTCACCTTTTCATTCTACAACTCATTCTCGAGGAAATGTTCAGGAGTAAATGCGGTAGGATGAGGGCGAAAGCAGAATGAAGGACTGATTTGAATTTTTTTTTTTTTTTTGGTCCAGATAGATCCCCTTAAAATAAAGAATGTGAACTCCTTTCCTGGGACAGATTGAGGGGGAAAGGATGTGAAAGGCTTGGAGTTAAAAAGCGCCGCTTGAAGCACTCAGCGCGTCTCTGAACTTGATCAGATTTTATGTGTCCTGCAGCGAGTCAGCGGCAGCCCTGTGAAACTTGCTCAATGGCACGAAATTTTTTGGCTGAGCGAAAAAATTCTCAGGATATTACAATTACTGCCATCTTTCTTTCTGTCTTTTATTCCTCCGTCTTACACCCTATAGAGCTTTTGCAAGAAAAAAATACCCCCCTCTCCTCCTCCCCTTTCAAGCGGCTTCAAGAAAGCCACAGTTTGGAAATGTGCCAAGTACATTCAAGTTTTCTGTTAATAAGAGCAAAACTGCCCACACGGAAGAGAAAAATAACACAAAAACTAGATAGATAGATAGATAGATAGATAGATAGATAGATAGATAGATAGATTTTTGCACCAAAACAGTCTCAAACAAAAGTTTAACGTGCCAAAAAAAATGAAATCCAAAGTTTTCCAACCATCAACTTAATCAAACTAAACATTTCATGATGCTTCATAACTTCTTTAGTATTTTCCTTCTTTTCAACTATAACTTTAAGCAGAGCCTTTTTTCTAAGACCCTGTGCTCTATTTCCCTGCAAAGATGTTTATTTGTATTTTTGGGGAGTTTCCTGAAGGCTGCAGCAGACGTGCGTTACGCACAACACGCACAGGATCTGCGCTAGGCTGCTCCGTTATACCTGCAAAATAATGCCTGTGAGAGCCAATCAAATGAAACCAATTGAGACGACCTGCCATCTTCAATACCAAACTGTGCCAATCACCAGAAATCTAGCCAATTAACACCCTCCTTCGTAGTCACGTGGCAGAGGGGTAGCCGCGCTCTGATTGGCCGTCGTAGCACTGCCTCCCGAGTTCATTTATGTTCTAGGAGTGAGTGATTGACTTTATCAGTCCAAGGACATCATCCGCCTGGAAAGGGGGGGAAGTTTGATCCTCTTTCTCACGGATCGCAGTCAACGGGAGTTTTTTTCCTCCCAACTCTCTACGCATAGGATTTTTCCCCGCTTTGGCTTGGTGTTTTTTATTTTAGGATTCTTGCGCAAAACGTGGTAAATCCCAGCGCCGTGTCTGCAGCGTGCGCGCTCCGCGAAACTGGATTTTAATTTTCTTTTCTGTTTTCTTCCCGTCTCCTAAGTTTACTTCAAGCTCATGACTATGCTTCTTGATAGCGGTCCGCAGTTTGCATCGTTAGGAGTAGGGGGTTTCGGGGCATCGCGGCACCACGACATAGGGAACAGAGACCCGAGTCTGGGACTGAATCCCTTCTCCGATTCCTCCCACCCTGCAGCTTTCAAAATCAGCCCCGTGGCTCACGATATCGCCTCCAGTCAGACTTCTGCTTTCACCCCGCAAGCCACTGGATATGCAGCTGCCCTGGGACACTCGCATGGCGGGCAGGTGGGCGCGTACAGCGGGGGAGCGTTCAATACAACACGGGACTTGCTCTTTCGGAACCGGGGCATGGGAGACTCCACGGGACCGGGCGCCCAGCACGGGATCTTTGCAGCTTCGGCCGGGAGCCTCCACGGGCCGCCCGGGATCACCGATAACCCCGGACATCTGTTGTTTCCAGGACTTCACGACCAGGGGGTGAACCACGCTTCACCGAGCGGACATGTGGTTAACAGCCAAATGCATCTTGGCTTGCGCGGGGACATTTTCGGAAGACCTGATCCGTACCGTCCGGTCGCGAGCCCTCGGACGGACCCCTACGGAGCTCCGCTGCACAATTACAGTCACCCCATCAACATGAATATGGGGATGAATGTGCCCACACACCACGGTCCGGGGGCCTTCTTCAGATACATGAGGCAACCTATTAAACAAGAATTATCCTGCAAGTGGATAGACGAGAACCAGATGAACAGACCCAAAAAGACTTGCGACAGGACTTTCAGCACCATGCACGAGATGGTCACTCATGTGTCCATGGAGCACGTCGGCGGCCCTGAGCAGAGCAACCACATCTGCTTCTGGGAGGACTGTCCGAGAGAAGGGAAATCTTTTAAGGCCAAGTACAAACTCGTCAACCACATCCGAGTGCACACGGGCGAGAAACCATTCCCCTGCCCGTTCCCCGGATGCGGGAAAATATTCGCCAGATCGGAGAATTTGAAAATCCACAAAAGAACACATACAGGTAGGCACCCAAAATACCATAATAAAACAGAACCGCGTGCGTAAAATCAGCCAAGGAGCGAGAATAGATGGTGTGTGTCCAAGGGGCCGGTTTGGTGTGCTAAAAAAGAGGACCTGTTTCTGTTGTTTACAAGAACCGTTTGAGAACTTGGCCCAACATTTATCCCTTTGGACAAATCCCAAAACTATTGTTAGAGCACTTTCCTCCCTTTCTAATTTCCAAACACACAGACAAATTTGCCTCTCTGCCTGTTAACCTTCGGTCATTGTTTTAGCTTTTTATACACAGACGTGAGTGATATATCAACATTTACTGACTCACTTGTCAAACTTTAAGTGCATTAGCTGCATTAGGCTATTTAGGTAGACTTAGGGCTCTAGTGAACGTCATATACAATTACACTTAATCACTTTCTGGCTGAGTTTATAATTCTCGTCCTTGTAGTGCAGAGATGCCCTGTTGATTCAGTGTTTACTATAGAGAAGCAGACACACAGAGCAGACCAGTAGTAGCATGAAGGAGCAGGCCTCTTGAATAAATAAAGCCTGACAGAGCAGTGTGTAGTAGTAGTGGAGCTGGATCCATGTCGCCCCCCGAAAATGTAGGTTACACTGTTATATAATAGGCTGCAGACGATTTACATCTCCGGGGCTGCGGAATTTTCTTTTTACAGGTGCGACTGTTTGTTTGTGCTGTATTCATGGGGGTTAATTCACGGTGTGTGTGTGTGTGTGTATGTGTGTGTCCGGCCGTGTGTGTGTGTGTATGTGTGTGTGTGTATTTACTCCTGCAGGTGAGAAGCCGTTTAAGTGTGAATTTGATGGCTGTGACAGACGCTTCGCAAACAGCAGCGACAGGAAAAAGCACATGCATGTGCACACATCAGACAAGCCATACATCTGCAAAGTGTGCGACAAGTCCTACACGCACCCCAGCTCTCTCAGGAAACACATGAAGGTAATTAATGTCTTCATTACTCCTTAAACACATTAACACACATACATACTCTTTCACAGTCACACACACACACCACCATACACACTCAACCCCCACCACCTCCTCCTCTACGACTTTCACACAACTTGAGGCATTTCTGAAGATGTTTTAGCACTGTCACACGGAAAATAAACTAATTGAATCTTGTTTAGCCTCCCTTGGCTCCATAGCTCTTTCCTTTTATGCCGTTTCAAAAATAGTTCTGAGTAACTTGTGAATTCTACTTGTGTGACACTGAGAATTTTAATACTGCCTTTTATGCTATGGTTTAAGGTAAACTTACACTGACTGAAGGGAAGTTATGATTTTATTTTAGGATTTTATTTATCTCATCTATATTTTGAGACTAAGACACCAAACTCCCTTTGAATATTTTTTGGAGAGAGGAAGTTGATTTGCCTGCTTGAACTTTGTTTGTTTACTGTTTTAGTTGCTCTATATAATCCCGGGTTAAACCGCATTTAAGCCTCTACCAAGCCACATTAAATACTGTTACGGTGTAAATACAGGGACTCAGTGCTTGTGTCGTCTTTCTATTTCCAGGTACATGAGTCTCAAGGATCTGAGTCGTCTCCAGCAGCAAGCTCTGGATACGAGTCGTCCACACCGCCTGTGCTGGTCTCAGCCAGCACTGAAGACCCGACAAAAACACCACCGTTAGCCGTTCAAAACACGTCTGGCCACAGCGAAGGACTGGCACCCAACTTTAACGAATGGTACGTTTGAAGTCAGCAGGAGAACAAACCCCTCTCTCGATGTGGACCAAGAGGTTGTGGATAAAAAAAAAAAAACAACAAAAAAAAAACTTAAAACTATTCCTGTTCACTTCACCCACACACAGACAGACACAGACATGAAACCACACAGTCTCTCTCTCTCTCACACACACACATACACACACAAATGGGATTGGGACAACAACAGGAGATGAGAGCAAACGCCAGCACCACGCAGGCCACGTCCGTTCTCAGGATCACGAAATTTGACTTTTATTGCGCAGTTTTGAGGAAAAACAACAACAACAAATAATTCACGAATAAATAAACGTAATACTTTCTCAGTATAAATAAATGTTTTTTATCTTTTACTTTACAGAAAAAAATTGTTTTATTTTTCATTTTATGTATTTTCTCAAATTTTTATTTAAAAAAAAGAATAAAAAAGGAAGATTATTTCACGCTGTTTTATATGACGGTGACGCGCTATTGTCGCCTCTTCAATTGATTGTTGGAACTTCAAACAGTCTTAAGAAACGTGCCAAAGTCTTTGTCATGAACTTGAACACAGAAAAAAATCCTAAATAAATATTATACTCGTGAATGTATTTCCTTGTTTGATGGGGTCGAATCTATTGTCAACGTCCGTTTTCAGGTGGAGAAATGTGGTATTAGGTTACGATTGTTACCGTTGAATATAACGTTGCCTTTTGTTAATACCGTTGTAAATACATATCCATGATGCCATATTTATCAATTTGTAATTTAATTATGGGTATAAGTTCTGAAACTTAAATGATATTTATGGAAATGTTTTCTAACAAGAAACTGTACAGTTTTGGTCATAACCAGCTTAACATGGAACAAATGAGAAACTCTAAAGCTCCAACATCGCGATTGTATCCTTCTGTTTTTATTTTTCCTTTTAACCAATAGGCCTACATGTGTCTTATTTGGATCGAAGAAATCATCTATATGAATATTATGGATTTGTCTATATATAATGCAGATATTTCCGTCACTTTTATTTTCTTTATGAGACCATTGACATGTAAATCATTGACTTTGTAGAACGGAGTTCAGTTGAGCTGAGAAGCTATAAAACGGTTCTGTTGATATCTTTATTTTTGGTTAAATTTAAACTTTTTGTGTATTTTACTTTGATAGAATCAGAAATAGATGTCAATTCGTAGCATAAACTCAGTATTGGAAAAAAGAAGAAGATGATGATGAAGAAGAAACCCATCAGCCTATTGCACTCTTATACAGGTCTTAGACGAGTGTGTGGAGTTCATGATACCCAAAACAAGGTGACAGCATTTTGATTCTCTCCAATCCGGGTCCAGTACCCAAATATATGCGCCAGTATGGCTCTCATTATAGTTCCAGCAATGTCTTTGTGCAAGTATGTTTAAATGTGTGCATCGGCAACAATGGAACTGTCTCAACACAGTATCTTCAAAAATAAAAAAAGTTTTTTTGTCTGTCAGCTTGCATTGTTTTAAATGTAATTCTTCTGTGAAACTAAGCGTGTTCTTTGTTGTGGTGTTGCATATAGAGCAGTTTGATTACACATTTGCTTGTTTTGTGTGAATAACTTGTCAAGATGACATTTTTGTGTTTAACAAAAATCTAGTAGAAGGAATTTTAGATCTATGTGGGGTCTTGGGGGAGGGGAGAATACGTCCAGTGGCGAAAAGAGTTACAGCATTGCATTGTAACCTATTCTCAAGAATTAAATATTATGCATACACAAAGTTTATTGTACTCGTATATGAGAACAATTTCAGACCACCAGCACTACTTTTAAAATAAAATGTAAAAAAAGGTACCTCGTGACAGTGATATATGAAATAAGTTTATTTAAATAATTTAAGGAATATATGTTTTATATGCTATTTTCTATACCTTAATTTAAAAGAAGTACTTTTTCTTATTGCCACCACCTTTCTGCCCCATGTCCAGAGGTCAGAGAAAAAATATCTGATGTATAAACACAGCTAGAATGTGATGTTGTAACACTTTCTGGGAGAAATGGGTCACACTCCGAGTTATTCCTGAAGAGCAAAACTGTTTTACTGATGAACTGTGTCACTGTGCCACATTGAGGCAAACCCTGTTACAACAGTAGGCCTATGCGTTAGCCTATTTAGCTGCCAGAGGCAAAGGTTCCTTGTACTTTTTAGGCTACTGTATGTTGGTTGATTTGTTTTACCAACTATTTATGAAGAAATGTGAACAGAAATTTTGACTGAAATTAAAAAAAAACCTTCTGAAAATCGACCTCCAGACTGCCACGTTGATTATTATTATCTCCATGTTGTCCTGCTCTCTGCATCTTTACGCACAAAGGCGACTGTTTATCATGCTGCTTGTACCAGACTAGAAGGAGTCACTTGAACTTGACACTGATTAAGGCGCCATCTTAGTATCTTGGCTGTATGTGTGTGTGTGTGTGTGTGCGCGAGCAAGTGTGAGTGATTGTGTGCGGTCGGTGTGTGTGTGTTGGTGTGTTAATGTGAATATTGAGGGGGAGCGAGTTAGGGACTACATTCTGGCAGAGAGTACGGGGCTGATATGTGGATGTGGGTCATCCGTTTATGGCTTCAAAGTTGCATAATTTTTTTTCTCAATGAGGCTCAGATATTAAGAATTCTACCGTGCCCACTGGAGGACGGGTAACTGAGGACACAGTGTGACCGTGAAAGTGTAGTGGGATCGGATGCCAAAAGTGACGCTGCCTCAGCGTCTTCCACTGCCCGATTAACAAGGAACCGCTTCATAAAAACAAGCAGAGGAGTTAGCACACATCAATGGACGCCATAATAAGCATTCAAACAGCGAGAAAAAAACTGTGTGAGGAGAAGAGCTCGTGCACGGGCCTGAAATCTGTATCATTGTACATGGTCATTTCTCTCATGCTTTTGAAAGCTGCTTCAGCTTTAGTGCAGCGAAAATAAGCAGCCACGGTAAGTACAATTTGCAGTTAAGTGAAGACTTTGCTGTTCTCACTCCTCTTTGGTGACTGAAGCAGAGGAGAATATCTGCACCAACCCCCACATGCTGCCTCAAAGCCCTCTCACCAACACCCCCACCAATATTCCTCAACTATAAACACATTTAGGAATATTGATTCAAATTCTGCTTTTGACTTTTTGCGCAAGCGCACCTCTTGAATTCCGTTTGATTTCATTTCTTCTCACCCCCCATATCTCTCTCCTCTGTTCCCCATCCCCTCTCGCCCTCCCTCCTTTTCTCTCTCTGCCTGCCTGCCTCCCTCTTTGCCCGGCTCGTCTAGTCGCACATTTCAAGTTCCCTCCTCTCTCTCTCAGACACTGTGACGTCAAATAACCGGGACCCGGCTTTCTCTCTACGGAGCACGGCGCGCTCAGGGCGCACATGGAGGCATCTGGGATGTCGTTAGACAGCGAGGCGGCTGCGTTCGGCGGTTATCATGAGGACAGCAGTGAATATGACAATGCAATTAATCTAATTCACATATTTATATTTTTACAAGGGGGCAGCGTGTTTTTTCTGCATTACATCAGATTACGTCGCATTACATCAGTCGTTAAAGTCATTCTAAACTGGGTGGGTCAATTGCAAAACTGCTAATAAAACAGCAGGTTTTCTGACTCTAGGTTTGTTTACCCTCCACTGGGAACATCCCGCGTTATTTCCCGAGCAAGAGGAGCTTTATGCTGACGCCCAATTCAAGTCATCGTTTCCAGATATATGAGAAACAAGAGCAGGCGATTCAATCCAGAGAAGGAGAGAAAAAAACATGAAAGGCTCCTTTCTGCTGGATTCTCAATGGATTAGAAAGCAGTGACGGTCACGTGGATGCAGTTGTGTAAAGACGAGCGGCTGGATCACAACAATGCCCCCCCCCTCCCTCTCTCTCTCTGCAGCAGCAGTAGACTACAACTGGCTCTGCATTACGTGAACGCTCATTCATCCCAAATTATCCTATGGATTGCTAAACTTGGCTGTGGTGTGTGCAGCTGACTGTTGGCAGCGCGCAGTAGCCTCTAATCTCCCCCTGCCTATAGGGGCTGCGCGTAAAAGGCTATCCGAAAGAGTGGGGGTTTATGGGGGGGTCCTGCTGAAAAAAAAATGGGCTGAGTTGTAATCAAGGCTTGCGCCTGTCGCTGGAGTTTGATATCCGATTGATTAAGCAACCCCCTTTTAGTGTGTGCTTCTCTGTCTTCTCCAAGGCAGTGTTTCCTGGCTCAGAGAGCGCGCGCTCTAAGAGGATAAAGTGACACAATCAGGTCCCCAACGACTTTTGTCACGCAACTGAAGCTGGGATATTTAAAAACCAAGTGGCTAATTTATCAAACATTAATAATTCAAGTTTTTAAACGTAATACCTGAAAACTACAACACATAAAAACATCAGCCATTTTCTGATGCAAATTTACACTCGAGAACTTTTATTTTGGTACTTTTAAAGTTTTCAGAGTGAGGGAGTGTCAGTTTCATGGTCTTGCTCAAGGATACAAGCAAAGAACTTGGCCCCCTGGTCTAAATACAAGACCCCTTGGAAGTGGGAGCGAGCCCTTGACCAAACTGTCTGCAATAACACAACAGCAAAACCAGAGTCCCCACATCACTCCTTTTGGAAGACGCTGCGCTGCAAGAACCTGGTCATGAATTGACTGAGGACATATGAGGAAAGGGGATGATTTCTTTTGCGCACAACTTATTTCTCCTTTCTGTCAAGACGTTTCCAGCCTGCGCAAGTTGCAATATTTTCACGATAAAGGCACCATGACAATCAGTCAACAGTGAGAGGGATCTGTAACATCATGTGAAAAAATGGTTTAATAAACATAGAATAAGCGCAAACAGACATCTGATAAATTAACCCAGGGCTCCCATTTGCGCGGAAATTGCTCACCAATTATCGATGCTTATTTCACCTCCAGCAGGGTGCTGAATATGCATTGGCAAAGTAAATCCAAGTTGCGCCTTTATATCTTAACGTGTTGCATGGCTTTTGTGATGCAAGCTGATTAACACAATGTCTTTGTCTTTGAGTTCAATTATTCTTCAATTGAGCCCTATGAGGCATTTACATACCACATCATACTGTATATGTAGCCTGCAGGCGACTCTGCTGACGAGAAACGAGTGGAAGTGAACTGTTTGTTAATGGTAGAACAAAGTGATGTGAAGTAGTGAATGGGGTCAGTCCCTAAAGCATTTATAAAGCACCCCAATTCACGGCTTCCTCTGTGTGAGCAGTAAATCAGAGCAACACCGGGGGCCCCATATTGTCACATTTATGGCACAAATAACCCTCCATCACTTAAGGATATTTCTAATATTCTTTGAGTTATTGCATATACTATTAGCTCAATGTCCAGCAGCAGACAGCGCCAATTGCCGAACATCTGGCGAGGTGTCAGGAACTTGATGAATTCCTTATCAGGGCACGCACGAGAATCAACGCTAATAGGTCCCGAGTGAGGGCTCAGCCAAGCGCCCACTCAGCAAAGCAGATGTTCGCCAATTGTGCCCTGCGTTTGTCTTTTGATAGATATATTTTCCACACTTCTGAGAGGTGGTTATTGGGTAAACGAGCAATTGACGTCCTTTTAATAGCCCGTTGCTGTGCCCTGAGCGCTGCAGTGTTAGGAGCTGCCTCCAACCTGTGCAATAACAAGAAGCGTCCCTGCGGAGGAATGCGCACTGGTTTTATTAATCATTGAACTGCAAGGTTATAGGAAGTTGTTATCCAGGAGTTTTGATAGTAACAGAATAAGCACCCTAAACTTTATATCTGCAATTAAATAAGTGTGATTTTGGCTTTCATGTCACCTGCATCGTTAACAGAAAGTTGCATGCGTTTCAGATTGTTTGAGTGCTCTGAATCAGCACTTCCAACAAACTTTTCACCTGAGAGGCCCCCTCATCCCGGGACACCCCTCCCCACCTCTCTGCTTCCACAGGACGGCTTCTCCCCCGAGGGGACGGACAGCACCTCTCACATATTCATTAGCCTTTCAAAATAAAGAGGACAATGCTCGTTAATGTCCTTTTTAAAAAGAGACAATGAATTAGGATTGCTGCTTTTGCATTATTTAAAGATTTCATTCATCGCCTCTACCGTGATGTTTAATTCCGCGCTTGCGCACAACTCTAAGTCGAGCTCTGCTTTGCTCCAGCATCAGAGTCTCGAAGGAAACATCAACATCCACATGTTGCATACAGTGACGACTTCCCAAAACATAGATGAATGAATTAATGCATTTAAATCTATATGTAGACGGGTTGATCAAAAGCGTGAATGACACAGCAGTAAATAACTAAACCGTCTCGCGCGCCTCACCAAAAAACAAAAACGTGTCATCCCTGCAGCACAACGAGGCAGAGAAGTAGCCTGTATCTCTTACACAATTCCGATTTGTGTCCCAGAAATGCCAATCAACGCGAAAAAGGGAAGCTTTGGTTGCATAATGTTTGCGCAATATTTAATCCGTTATGGATAAATGCATGAGGCAGGGAGAGCACCATGAATAACAATCCGCCTGATACTCACAGCCTCAGCACGTGTGTGTGATTCATGGCAACATGTAAACAAACTCTGAAATAAAGCATTTTTATATATCTTTTTTTTAAAGGATACATCATAACATGAGTATTATATGTACAATTATTTCAAGAAAGAGTAGGGGGCTTGACACACAGAGAGCAAAATTCAGGACCACAGCTCACTGACTTAGACTGACCATGATCTCTGTTTTAGACATGTGTGGAACCTAGAAAAAAATGACTATGAACAGCTGCTATTCACTGAGAGTCATTCGTTTAATTAGAAATGAAAACAGTTAACCCTTCTATCTCATTTGTTTTTCATTTACCTTCATTTACCAGTCTCCATGTTCTATAAATAACACTGGCTTCATGTATGATCATCAGATAAACACAGCATTAGTGGCAGCTGACAGCAACCTTCTCAAACAACACTGGACTCATTATTTCCTCAAACATGAACAGTTTTCTAAAAGATGAACAGACCTGTTATGATTCAGACAAGCATGGTGCTACATTGACACCTTCTGTGAAACTGAATACTGTTTGTCGTTCATGCACGGTCAACTTTTAGCAAGTGTTGCCTTGTGCAAAAACATTGCTCAACAGGATGTAGCATAAAGAAAAAAAATATTAGTGAGCAAAGTGCTTTGACTTGAATAACAAATGCAGAAATTAAAAGTATAAGTCAATAAAAGTTTGCTCATAGCTAAGATTTCTTCTTCCCAGTAGTGAAGTTGTTGTCTTTACATTTGTAATATGTCAAACATTTCAGAAAAATAAGAGCAAAGAAGAGTCAACAACAGGTTAGTTTTGTATCTGGTACAAGCACCTGAGTGTTAAAAGCAAGGTATAAGTTTCTAAAGTGGTTGAACTCAGCAGAACAATTGCAGGCAACAAAATAAAATTCCGCTTTTCCATTATACAGTAAACGCGGACCAAGTTTTAGATTACCACGACCATCCATTACACCACCACTTCAGGTTTTATCTTCAGGACAAAGGTGTAGAGTTGCCTTAGCAAATAAAAATACTTATAAAAAAGTTGTTTATTCCAAATGGCATAAGAAAAAAACATACTGAGTAATATAAGTTAACTGATCCATCATACTTGACATTATATTGATACTGAAATATTCTGGCATCCTCATTAAATGTGACTGTTTTTATTAGCAGTATGTTTGAAATCCACTGAGCTTATGTTTTATGACATATGTTTGCAGACAGCAATAAAAAAATGTAAAAAATACATAAAACTTCTGCCTTTGACAGGCAAAAATAACTTTACTGAGATACTTCCCATTATAGCTCTGTTCTTTTGTATTAATTTTAGTTTGTCTCTTTCCCTTGCATGGGAAAGTTTTTAGTCATTATTAAAACATGTAATATTACTGTTTAGAAAAAAATGAGAACAAAACCAAGGGCCCATAACTGTTTGGGGCCCAAAACATTTAAGAGCACATGCAGAAGTGTTGAAGTGGGGAAGTGTGGGATAATTTTCCATGGGGTCCAAAATTCAAAGTCCTGCCTGGTTGCATGTGTTAAAAATATAAAGAAAAAAAAAAGATTAATTTTGAACAACTAAGAGGTGTTGATGTATGCATTTTAAGCGTATTTTGTGACGTTGTGAGAGCTATGGAGGCAGTTTGGGCATGCACTACTTTGTTTTGATAACAGCTGCGGTATAGGAATTACTTTGACAAACGATCGAACACCACAAAAGCAATGCATCATATTTCTTCCATATAAAAAGTCCCACCTCTTGTTTGTGACAAGATGCTTTGAGTGCTACAAGGAGAGGAGAGAGGGGCAGGTCCGTGTTAAGGTGACCGGGGTTTCTGCTGCTAAATGAGAGTGATATTCAACAGCTGTGCTGGACAACAGGTTTTCAACAGCCATAATAAAATGTGTTAGACATAGCACCAGTTATTTTCTTACCACTTTTCCATTAATCGAGGCTCGACTCTCCCACTGTGCCTTTTGGCCCAAGCAGAGCACTGCTGGCTCATATTTTCACAGCACCAGACGTACTATTAGTCTGTGGGTTTCTGTCTTTTCTGGTCTTTTTTTAAAAAAAATCAATTTGTTTATTTTTTTTTTCATTTTCATGATTCTGTTTTGAAAACTGCAGAGTCAGAGACGTTTGTAACCTGTGACTGGAAACAATACAATGTAGTTGCACATCTTAAACTTTGTGCACCCAGACAGTACAAGTTTCTCTTCCCCCCTTTTCTATCAATGGGAGGCGAGTAGAGAGAGGAGGAGGAGGAGGAGGAGAAAAGGGGAACCAGGTAGGAGGGCCTGCTGAAGGGAGGAATGGGAGGAGGAGGAGGGGTGTTGGGAAAGCCAGGTGCTGGTGGAAATTGGCAGGCGATTGCCAAAGCGACCTCATGCCAGGATAATGCATGGGGCCATAGGTGTCCCCCAAGCCAATCCCAACCCTCATGCTGATAGCTTTTCAATGCCTGTGGGACAATCTCTCCAATAATTGCTTTTTCTGTTTCAATTCCGGTCTGAGGGCCGCTAACAAAAGAAAGAGGACTTTGTTTCTCACAACCACCGCAAAAGTGTGAGGTGTATTGTGTTTGCAGCCACTCCTAGACACCATACACTTCCTAATAGAACAATTCATCTTAGTATGTCACATCAAACATGAAGCAGTAGATTTGACATTCAAGCATATCCAAAGTGACATCCAGGGAGAGTGACAGCCTGCTTCAGACTTTCTGTGATTGACAGATCTCTTCTTAATATGTTGCATATTTTCCTTCAGAGGTTGTAACTTATCTCCTATTTGTAAAAAGTTACACAGCCAAATATTTTCATTTGCATCCCTGAGACACTCAATCCATCCTCAACATTGACCGATGACATATTTCCCTCGTGATGGAGGGAGTGAGGCTCAGCGGGCCTGCTGAAACCTAAAACTTCTCTCTGCAGGTCTGCTTCAAGTCAGTGGCGACATTGACTTGTTGCTTGTAAAATCAGACTCTTTCTAAAAAAAAAAAAAAAAAAAAAAAAAGATTTCGGCTTGATTTTCACTCTAAGAGATTTTCAGTCACACTTTCATCTTTTTGTTTTTGTTTTCCTCCTTTTTGAAGTTTCCATCAGCTCATCTGCCATGGTATTTATTGTTTTTTTTTTTTTTTTACTTACTTTTCATTATCTCGATTGTAACTGTTTCAATTGACCTTTCTTTAGAAAAATCTCCACTTTATAAGAAATAATGCTGCTGATTGTAAAAAATTGTGATACAAAGTTTTACTTTATGATTGTTTTCAATTTAACCAATAATTTAAATATTAGATTAAATCGAATAGATTTGTATTTTTAATTTAATTTTCACCCTGGAATCGGGTTGCATTCGAATTATAACGTATTTTGTTTTCATTTTAGTCGTTTTAATTTAATAATTAGTAGACGCATTTTAAATTAAGAGAATCCTTTCCGTCCTCCGTTGTTTTCAGCCATAATAACTGTTCTCAAACTGCCCTGCAGAACTCAAAATACCAGGAAAAGAAAAATGTGCGCACTTCTGATTATTTACGACCCACTTGTCTTGTCCTTGAAAGGTTTCTGCGCGGTGAAGTCAAGGAAACGGAGTTCAATGAAAACAAGGCCAGTGTCTTCGGAGGGGAGCTTTTCGCCGGTGCAATAGAGAGGGAAGTCTTTCACCAAAGAAGACTGTTCATTAAGTTTCATTAACAGGCGTATTTCATGGGAAAAAACGAAATTCTGCCGACTTTTGATGGATAAAACAAAAAACTTAATCCATATGTGAACTTCTTTTGTTCTTATTAATTATTTAAAAACGATATTTTTTTCCTGTTATGTGCAACAGAATAAATTGTAATTCAGACTGAATCCCTCGTTTAATTTACACAAAACACTGATGGGCTGCAACTGCTGCGCACGTGAGGGTCAGGCTCCGGTCTGACACTGAGAAACGTTACCACGCGGCCGGTGTGTTTTCGTTCTTGTGGCGCATAAATAAAACAGACCCTCTCCTGTCAGTCAGGTGCATTTAATATGCCGTCGTTCATGTATTAGAAATAAGGGCGGTGGAAAGTGTTGTAAAAGGTGATATTATAAGACGTGACACTGGCTCAACCTTCACACCATGAGGTTAGATAAAGACCTCATCACTCCTTTTTTAAAGTAAAATATTCATAAATAAAGGATCAGGTTGTCTAAACCCACACTGCATATTTTGAGGGTTTAGAAAACAGGGATCCTATCATTTGTGATGCAACATAAAATCTGCAGCTTTGCAAAGTGCACTAAAACTCTGCTCTGTTTCACTCCCAGTGTTTTATAGCCAGTTTTACATCCTGGCATTGGGTCCTCAGTCTGCAACTCTGTGCAAAGTCCAGTACCCGCTTTAATTTACCTTGTCTTAGGAATGTTTTCTCTCTATTACCTAAATAAGGTGAAATGTGGGGCATGTAGACTCTCTCCTGCCTGTCGGAGTCAGTGGAGTGTGAAATTGCAACACCAGACAGCCAGGATAATAACTCAGAAGGGGGCTAATGTCCCTGCTACATTCACAGGACATTTTTATAATGACTGAATAAAAAGAGAAAAAAAGTAGAAATTTATGTTATGGTCTGTATTTGTGGCTGGCTTGAGCACTTTTGTGCATTTATCCTGTTTGAATTTAAGAAATTGAATAGATTTAGATCCAAATTTCTCTTTGTTTGTGTTTCCTGGCTCTCCTGGCTCCCAATTGGGGCCTTTCAGGACTCTCTTCTCTCATCCTGATTGTCAAAAGGGAACCAGTTGGAAAATTAATATATTTAGGGACCATTTCTGTTCCCTTGGTCCCACAAACATGACCACAGAGAGAGCACACAAGCCCTTTGAAACACTCCCAAACCTCCTCCTTCTCCGTTTGTCCTTGTAACACATGCAGAGACACACACTTGTACTCTAACACACACACATAATAAATTACATGGGGATTATTGAGACATGGTTCTGTTCTGTGAGGGATGTCACCAGCAGGACCTGATTTGTCTGGCTTTACTACTATACCCAAATTCAGCTGGTAATACGTCTGCTTTTAGATCATTCCAAATAGCCCCCCAAATCCCTGCGACTCACCAGTTAACACTCCCACTGCTGCTAAACCTAATCTTTCCTCTGACTGGGGTCACCGTTCTGGTGGTCTTATAGCTCTGCTGCTACTGGACCAAGTCCTGCTCCTCTAAGACAGTCTGCCTTACACCAGAACAAACACTTGGCTCAAGGAAACAAGTTTTTTTTTACTATGGTTGAACAGAAAAAAGTGCAATAGAGTCAGGGGGTTCTGGAAATACAGTTTTCAGGTACATTAGAGTTTGGATTTTTTGCTTTTCTTTCACCACAAACTTAGATAACAAATCAAATCACAACGTAATATCACAGGATTTGCTTAATTAGAAGGGAAAAAGGGATGAAGGCCCATAAAAGTTGTTTAACTGCTTGGTAAAAGAACATGTACTTGTGAATTGGAGTCAAAGTAATACTTCCTCTGAGGATGTTGTTCTTGTGATGTAAAAATGTCAGTGATAATCCCCACTTGCTCTCAGACCTCAAACCTCGTGAAATCTGTCTAAATAAGCATGTTTTCATGTACACTCAAGCCCTTAAACTAAAGCCAGCACCCGTCATTAGGAAGATATAGTGTTTTTAGATTGTTTTGATGTGGTCAGGGAGCAGACGGACCATTGGCTAAGCATTGGAAAGAGCAGACAGACAGACAGTCCAAGCGGTTTAGCCTTGTTTAAAATTATTAATCCACTTCTAATTCCAGCTGGCCCCCTGGCAGCATAGAACCCTATCAAAAAAATCAGCGCCTCCATTGTGAGGCCTGGCAGAAGGGGACTGGGCGTACTTTTTCTGCTCCAATCAGTTTCTAGAGGACGGCGATTAAAAAAAAAAAAGACCCCCCCTTCCTTTGCTCGCACAGCAGGGGAATAACGGAATCATTAATTCCCCATTAATTTCAGAAAAAAACTAAATGTCGACTCTGTGTAGTGTCTTAGATGGAGTAAAAAGACAGGAGTGACAGACAGGAGCGACAAGTGCTTTTGGTGGCATGAAAAGTGTTCAAGGGCAGCGTTCCAAAACTGAAACGTTTCACTTTAACTCTACTTCAATACTTTAAAAACAGTCAGAAACTCTTGTTAGGGGATGCAAAAGGACAAACTACGAGACGTTTTATTTCACACCTCCCTTTTCTGACTTTCTTACTGATTTTCAGATTGGTACCGGCCCTTTTGGCTCAGTAGAGTCTGTAGACTTTGAAACACATAAGCTATAAAGAAGTGACCAAAGCAACAAGAAATGCATCAAACATAAGTATTTGGACAAAGAAGGACGTCAATTTTCAACTTTTAGGGAGTATGACTTCCAATATATGAAGCAAAAATCAGCAGAGTCTCACTTTGAGAGTTTTTAAAAAATGTTTTTTTTTAGTGTCATATTTCACTAATGGTAAAGAATAATGATACCTCTGTGTTAAAGCTGAAATTATATATATCTAACTCCCTCTATTTCCTTGGAGTTTAGGTTTGTCATTTTATTTTGCTGACTGCCTGAAAAACGTTGCAGTTTTTCTGACCTGTCTACCTGCACGAATTCAAAACTTCAAAAGTCAGCTCTCATTGCTTCAAGACTCAAATATCAAACTGCAAACAGTCTGACTTCCTGTTCCATCTGACATGATGCTAATGTGATAATTAAATGTGAAAATCCACCTCAAGCCCCACCTTGAAGACGTCCCTGTGATTAAGTTATTTTAAGAGTTTAAGTATGATGGGTTTACATTAATCTTTGTCGTCCCTGTGCAAGCTGTTCATAAATACATGATTTTTCAGCAGGGTGGCTGGGCAGGGGCAGGCTGAGGAGGGGGACTCTTTTTTTAAGGGGGTGGGGGGTGGCGATGTCAAATCTCCAAGGGTACAAAGAGGAGGTTCTGTCTCTCCAAGTGTAAACACTGAACGGGAGGACATGGATGCACGAGCGCCCAACCAGGAGGACGGGTTTCGATAAGGAAGCACGACTGGGGCCTTGAGTGAGGGCCCCTGTCGACAATCTATCCTGAGTACTTACACACACACACACACACACACACACACACACACACACACACACACACACACACACACACATACACACACTTACATATATACGCAGATACAGAAATACCCACAAAGACACTCATGGGGCCATTATGTCTCAGCTCAGAGTGACAGCCTTTCATATCTGTCTGTTTCAAAGCCAAATGGTTATCATCTATGCACCCAGCCATTAGGGAATGTCACAAACACACATATACACACACATACTTTCCTACACATAAACACACTTTTTCTCAGGAAATGAGGTCCAATTAGATATAATCAATGGCAGAAAAGTAAAAGCATTTCAAAAAGAATTCAATGCTTTTAATTTTTTGAAAATTGATTTTTCCACTAATTTCTCTCTTTCTCTTCCTCTTGCTTGCCCTTTTTCTCTCTCCATCGCTCAGGGTGACTTTTGAGCTCCTGGAGATTGACAGAACAAAAGAGATTGTTGTGGAGATACTAATTATTTAATGAATTCTTTATTTATTTTAAAAGTTCCCCGGGTGGCGATGTGCCCAGACTGTTACAGTACATGGAAAATTACAGGCTGGGAGACAGTGACTGACACATGAACAGAGGCTGAGGGGCATGGGGTGGGCCGTGCCAAGCAGCCAAACATACCCATGCCCTTAAAAGCCATGGCAACACCCCCACATCCTCTACCCCCCACCAACAAATCCTGCCAGACCCCCACCACCCCTCCCCATCTCTATTTGCGACATTCCATTTCAACTAAACTGCCATATTAATCATTTCAGTGTGCTCATTTCAATCCAGCTGCAGCCTTCTTTTTTTCCGTAACACTACATAAAAAGTTTCAATTTTCCAGAAACAATCCATAAAATGACAACAAATGACAACCAATTTACCTCGGCAAGACGCAGCGTGTGCGCTAGAGTGAATGCAAACTGCTGAAATATCAAAATAATGTGTCCTCTCCCCCCAAAAACCAATAAGTAGGGCATGGGGAGAGTAGGCCACTAAAGAGTGGGTCGTTATTGATTTGACAAGTGAGTGAATAATTCATCTCTAGTGGCAGGCATCAGCTGGGACCACCGTTTACAACTACTACTGTCACTGTGAGAGACGGACCCAAAATGTGACCTCTTCTATGTCCCCTCCATCAGTCTGTCATATAGTCTAGCACTCTGATACCGCTCTCCCTGTGCCCCACCTCTGTCTGCCTTCCTCACTTTATGGGATCTTCTCTTATGGTCCCTGGTAATCATTCCAAATGTTCCTTTAAATCCCAGATTTGGTATAATTTCCTCGGCCAAGTGCTGCTTAATTTACGATCATTTCCAGCTTCCCTGTAGCTCTTGGCCAGCAGGACACAAGGACAGCTTTATGCACGGGTGTAATTCACACACTCATTGGCAGAGGCCCCAGCAACTGCCTGCTATACAGAAATACTGATTTACACACTTGCTGGGGGGAGAATATTAGAAAACAGATAGTTTTGATTGGCTGAGTCATGCCTGATAAACACAGATGTGACGCTCAAGTGTTAATATAATCAGACATTACTCAAACCAGTGCTATACTGCCTGTATGAATAAGTGCTAGTTAGTCAGCGGTTACAACATGCACAGTAGTGCAAATCTGCTCGAAGTCAATCTTGTTAGTTCCAGCAAAAACACAAGGGAGATGGAGAGCAGCTCTTGTGGCGGTAACCTCAGGGAGAGGTCGCAGGCTGATTGCAGGGTTGAACTCACTAATGCCTTGTGACCGTCTGAGGGCTAACAAATCAGCCGCACAGCCACAACACCAGCTCTCCTTGATTTCTTTTAAAGGTGTAGTAGTCTGGTGTTCTTGACAGGTAGATGTATGAGGTTCTTGTGAACACCAAGTTTGCTTCACACAGTAGCAGTTTGCACTAGTGCTGTTGCATGGAGGTGTTGGCAGCACTGACACACATGCTACACACTTTGTTTGGTTTGAAAACATTCTCCAGCCACTAAAGGAAAGTCCTACCTGAACTAAATATTTTCACATTAAGAACACATTGTATTTCCACATTTTCATGATTCTGTTAGACAGCTTTTTCCTTTGGCAACTTGTTTGTCAACCTTGAAGTGATTCTGTGTCCTAAGAATGAGCACATTTATCAGATCAACTGCTTGAGACTGCCTTTTATGACAAGGAAAAAAGACACAAAAAAAGATAATGTACAATTTTTTTTACAGCCCTAGAAAAGTATTTGTTCAGTTCATCCTTAGCTTAGCTTTGGTACACAATTCGGCAGCTTCCAGGGGTGAATCTAAAACATATTGACTGAGGTGGCCCAGCCCTAGCACTGACTTATGT
This sequence comes from Thalassoma bifasciatum, assembly GCA_008086565.1. Lineage (NCBI taxonomy): Eukaryota > Metazoa > Chordata > Actinopteri > Labriformes > Labridae > Thalassoma > Thalassoma bifasciatum. The sequence goes on from RPOG01000086.1 coordinate 788,463, forward strand.
AGTGTTGGCATTAAAGTGTGCACCCACACATTTTTCTGAACTGCATCCATCACCTCTCTATCCACTTGTCATATCTCAACATTTGAGTTGGTCTCTCTAGAGACAAATACAACACCATGTGCTGTCTGGAGTCAGAGCAATCTAAATTCCTGCATCAAAAGTCATTTAGCTCAACATCCACAAACATATCTCCCAATATTAAATCTTCAATTCCAGCAGCATCTAACACCAAGAGATAGAACAGCACACACATACAAAAATAATAAGCTAAAAACAAACAGCATATGTACACGGTACAGCACTTTCTCTGTCCTTATTTTTTATAAATAGGAATTTATTCTGTAGCAGTAAGAAGTAAAGAGTCAGGTGAGGCAACAGCAGTTATGGTGTATTATTAGTCCTTAAATAGAAATCAACAATAAGTAATCAGAATTGTGCAGTAGTACAGATGTGTTGAGGTCAGTTAAGTCCTATTTCACCCCTGTCCTCATTATACAGTTTAATGGTACAAGGGACAAAGGAGTTCTTAAGGTTATTTGTGTGCATCTGAGGAACAGCATTCTGTTACTGAACAAGCTTCTCTGGGAGCTAATGACAGTGTGCAGAGGGTGACTGGTATTATTCCTCTTGTAAGAACGAACAACAAAATTAAGAAGACGGGGGGAAAAAAACACCACAATAAAAAACAAAGTTGTAAACGAAAGGGCCTCTACAGGCTCCGACAGTTACACTACACCTCTGACTAGGGTGGTCAATCAGGGTTGGGGACATGCCCCCATTGACCAACTCCTTTGGAAGCAGCCTTGTTGACTCCTCCAAACTGCAGCTATACTGACTGCACGCCTCATGTAAACCCAATTCATGAATTTTGAACTACTCTTTTAAATTTCCCAAACACAGGGATTTCTTGATCATATAGCCAGACTCCCAGGTTACTCCAGTCCAATCTGAATCACACCCTGTGAGAAAATGTCTGAGTAGCTGAGTAACCCTCAATCTATCCCATCTGTACACAGTAAAAAAAAACAACTCCTGCAATTTATTCTACAATAAAGGAACAGTCGTGCTCTTGAATAGAGCTCTCCGGGAGTGTGGAGCACAGAGAGGCAGAGTTAGTTTCAATCTGTACCCAGACTACCTGCTGAGTTACCAGATCCCCAGCGAGTGTGAAGTGAAGCAGACTGCTTCCCTGACTCACGCTGCCTGCCACCACCTTCACGCTCCATCATGATTTATTTCATGACAGCAAGACGCAGAGACGGAAAGATTGAGACGCGTTTTGTTGGTATGATAACATGATTTAAACACACAGACATATATACAGCCTCTGAACCAGCCCCTTGTACATCTTAAGATATATTTATACTGTGTGTACAGTACACACATGCATGCAGTGGCACTCACACAGGCTGCCTGTCAGCAGGTCAAGGCCTCATAAAGAGTGTCAGAGCAGACTGAGAGATGAAGAATTATGTGCTTGAGTTGTCTGTGACCTTTGCTGTTTGTTCATATGATATCGCTCAGAGAGGAGGGAACCGTGGGACGCCTCTTCAACTCTGAACTCGCATCAGGCGATGTGCGTTTTGAGAGGAGTCTTCTCGTTGTTGCATTATATTTTTTCTAAGAAGATACACATTAAAAACCAGCTGTGTAGAAAATGCTTTTTTTCTTCTTTCTTTGCTTTCTTTCTTCAAAATGTCTCCTACCTCACTCAAACACACACACACACTCAAACACTCTCTCACACACACACCAAGGGGCCAACGGGGAACTCCAAGTTTCCATTCATGCTTCTCATTATCAGGGCATGTCGGTATTTTATGAGGCCGTGTAAACCACTGAATTACTGCACTTTTAAATGCATCCTGACACTATTACGCGACCATGTTGATGGAAAAGCCTTTCATAGCGGGAGAGAGGACCTAAAATGGTGGACGACAAAGGAGCATGACTTGTTAATTATTTTTAACAACCGGATAAAAATGATTATGAAGTAAAGCAGGATACACAATAAGACCTGGGCCACAGCATAAAGTGACCCCTGGTCTCTGGAGGAAAACACGTTTGAGTGAGGGGAGTTTTTCCTGTTTGCAGTGAAAATCAATTATGTACTTCAGATTTTTCAGTCTAAGAGCAGTCACAAAAAAATCTGTATAAAAACACTTTTTTCATACTACATGGTAATTAAGTCATTTATTCCAATTATACTCTGACATGTCATATCAATTACAGCAATAAGTGAAATTAAGAATCCCAATTGTCTTTTTATTTTAATAGACACACATTTAATTAATTGACTCCCTCATTCAGACGTACTGTATGTGCGTGCAATAGTGAGTGTGTTCCAGCCCCCACCAGAACACTTTTAAAGTTAATGGAATTTTCCTTGAAAAAAAAAAGCAACAAAGAAGAAGAAAACTCAGACAAACAGTTGTCATCACAGTCTAAAACATTAACTTGAACTATTTTCACCTTATTAAAAATGCAGATACATGGCTACTGTTCAGAAACAAACTGTGAGATGTTCAGCATTCACATATGTAGTTTTTTCCAGCATATCTTTCACTGCTGCTGAAGTAAAAGAGTAAAAAATTATGACTACAACACCAAAGATGTTTGAATATCTGTTTGAATGCAACCTTTTGTGTTAAATACTAAATGCATAATTTTATGAGTCTAAAGGCCTGTATGTCTTTGGTCACGATTTGTCTCTGCAAGAAGAAAGAAACCAATATTTATGTATTTTAGCCCAAACTATTTGTTTCTCTTCACCTTACCCAAACAGAGCCTAAATTGCTCAAATAGCTCAAGAAAAAGAGGTTACAGTTTTGGTTTAATACAGAACATCAAGAAAAGTATAAAAGATAAACTATCTGTTTCAAACATTAATAGTTTCTGCTTCAAGTTTAGGTCTTGGACTGCTCCCTGAGTGCAGAACATGAGTTTGTTTCACACAGTCTTTGCTCAAGGCTTTCTCTCCCCCTGTAAGTGACGTCAACTGACTTTATAATGGGCTTCATGTTTGATGCACGAATCATACTTCCAATCAAAATTCAAGGCTTTGCAATTCAGTTTGACTAAAATGAAAATACAGGGAACTTCATCTCTATGTACCTGATTCTATCTTCTATAATTTTGGGCCACTCATGGGATTGCTCTAAGGCTGAGTTTTCATCAGACACATCACAAAGAAAATTTGAAGATACTTAAAATGTGGGCCACATCTTTTAATGATTTATGAGCTTGGGAATCGTTTGTACACTGCATATGTATGTTAACAAGTGGGTCTCCCTCTCACAGCCTCTCGGGTAGATTTCTAATGCTCCCTTTATTTGACCAGTGCTATCATCAAAGCCAATTCCAATCTATTCAATCTCTACTGATAGCCCTAGGCTTTTTGTGCCTGTGTGCATGCTTGTGTGTATGTGTGCACCAACATGCACAGTCCTGCCCGTAGTGCACGAGTGTGTTGTTGCACAAGCGTGTGCACATATGTTGTGCGAGCGCCTGGGTGACAGTATAGCTGAGGCAGGAGCAAGCTGTTTGGTCGGCACAGTGCTGACAATAAAAGGTGGCAGAGCAGTCAAAACAAGCCCTGTTCTTCCAGGCTGGGCCAAAGAGCTGCTGAAGAGCTCCTTTTGACGCGCCCTTAATGTGGTAAAGTGATCTCCTTCACAATTGGGACACTACAAGAGGCCATCCCTGACAAGCAGAGCAAAATAGACTACCTCCCATTCTGCCTTAGCCTTGTCAGTTTCCATCTAACCCTCTTGGCCCGGATCCTGGGAGCAGTTTTCTTCCTGATAAGCCCAGCGACAAAAAAAATAAGAAGGCAACCCTTTTAAATTTAGCTAACATTTCCCTGTAAGTGTCATTTTTAAATATTTGCAAACTTAAAAAAGTACGCCCCGTGACTGGATTTTGCTCAGAAACTGATATCATAAATCTTTGCAACACACTTTTCTGCGTTAATAAGGACCACTGCTGTAAGTGTATCAGCAGATATTTCCCCAGTTGTATTAATTCATTTGTGGTATAGATGTGGCCTAGGTTGCAAAAAAGCCAAGCAGAGCTCAGAACACGACAACAGAGCCCAGTTGGCCTCGTGACAATTTGGCTGACAATACCAGCAGACTTAGCACTCACTTTTTACAAGGGCTGCCTCAAATTGCTTCACTCTCCGCGGCACTTGCAAAAAAGAAGAGTGGCAAATTGAAACTAAACTTTATTGGAGCCAGACATAGCCTGTAATAAGTATGGTTGCCCTGATCCAAATAAATAATCACCATCAAAGGAGCCCTCTGAAACACAGATTTGACCATTCTGGCTAAAGCTTCCCCGCTGAAATGGAACTTTGGGCTGAAATGAAAAGAGGATTTCTTTTCTTCTTCTCGCCCTATTCTTACTCTTCCTCTTTTCTCTCCCTTACTTCTCCCTCTCCTTGTCTGTTGAAACATGTGGTCAGCTGTTATGCTTCCATGTGGTCAGATGATCAAAGCTGGGGAGCAGCAGTAATTGTCCCCCGCTGAAGCCCTGCCCCGGCTGGGATCAGGATCCCAGCAGGTGGGGGGGACAGCCATGAGAACGGAGGGAGAGGGTGGAGGAACGCAAGAGGCCCTGCCTGGCAGAAATAAAGACTTCCTAAGGGCTGCTCTCTGACAACAGAGCCCCAAAGGGAGAGTGAAAAATGAAGCCTCCACACATTTCAGAAGGGTTTTCACTCGCGGAAAGGGGCCGCCATTTGGGGTGAACATTAGGCAGAGAGGGCAAGATGGAAAGCATAAGAGAATAGGATTATAATATTTGCTCTGAGCGCAGAGGAACAATTGTGTGCCCATTTCACAGTGTCCTTAGAACTGAGTCTGTGTCGAATCCAAGAAGAGGGGTTTTTTGATGGTTCATGAAATATGGATGCTGTTTATTTCACCTGCTAACCCTGACTTCTCTGGTCGAACACCTCAAACACCATCACTGGAGAAAAACTACAGAAATACACTTGGCAGCCTTTCTTGTAGAACACACATCTACACGAGCCACTGACATGGACGTAAACACAAAAAAAGTCAACTCTATCCTCCCACAGGCAAGCCAACAAACACATTATTACCATACACAAACACACACACACACTGAGGTGGGGAACAAGCACGCATACCTCGGCTGGTCAGTGTTTACCTGAAGACCAGAGGGAGCTGTGAAAGCTCCCAAGTCGGCCTACTTTGCATGTACATGGGAGCCCGCAAAACACTTCTCACTGCTGTCCGTCATTTTGATTGCCCAGCACGACTCCTCCACCCTAAACCTCCCAACACCCCCACCTCACAGCATCTCCCCCTCCCCTCCCTGGCCAGATGGCTTTTTTTTTTTTTTTTTTAACTGTCTGTGGGCTCTTGCACCTCTGCTCTACCACACTAAATCCCTGAGATGGCTGGGTGGAGCGAAGGGTTTGGGAGCTCTGCGTGGACAAATGGTTCGGAGGTAGCAGAGCAAATAAAACGGATTAAGAGGAGTCTTTTCACAGATACTTCAAAACTATTTTGGCGCTGAGCCATGAATCCCCCTCTCCTTCAATACTCCCCCCCTCGATAGGAAGAAAAATCAGACACTCACAAAAAAAAAAAAATTCAGAGCATACTGACATTGTCTTGTCAGATCTCTTTGGAAAGATTATGCATGTGCTGCAGATGCATAATCTAAAAGTACTTTTATACTGCAGCACTTCTTCATGACCTTATATAAAGCTATAACACAGTTCCTTGTTCCCATCTTTGTGCATTATATCTACAGTCCTTGAGAATAGAAGATTTCTAAATGTTGCACCCCAGTTAGGGTAAGGACTCTCGTGCACGGCTACAGTTGCATAAGGACATGCTGCAAAATTTAATCCCATAATGCAACCATGACATAAAGTGCCTACTCTCAGCATCAAAGCTAAGCCAACAGCCCTCTTCCTCATTGCATTAAGGGGAAAATTATGATGTACACATTCTGACTAACCAAGTGTTTCATGCCCTGAACAAGAAGCCTCAAATGACATAACTTGAATGCACATTTCCAAAGAGCAGAGTGACTCATGCACATCCATTTATATAAAGACCATCATTTTCCTGAATGCTGCGTGTTAAAGCTGCCTGACATTGATTGAATGCTTTCAGGTTTACTCTGCCTGATTTTGAACAGGTTTCTACCTCATTATATATATAAAAAACAGTCACATTAAAGCACACTCTAAACTATTTGAACTGTAAAGCGAAATACAGCCACCGTAAGAACACAGTGCATCAATAGAGGCCGATATGAAGGAAATCTAAATGTCACCTCTTGGCTCCATCCAGCCAAAGGTTAGATTCTTGACTCCCTGCTGTCTCCTGTCATTAGGTTGCTTAGCAACAGCCCACAAGCTATAATTAGCTTAGCAAAATTAAGATTTCCATTTTGTTAACACAAAAACACTTATCTGAAAAGTGTCACATGTTCACTGAAAGACAGTCCAAAGTAATGCATTGAAATATGAGTTATTTTTCTCTCTTTTTTTTCCAGACTTGGCATTCTATGGCTGTCTGTGCTGACTGAGACATACAAGTGCAGCTGTTACAGCATGTCTAATGAAAAATAAGAATACGGAGCATGATTTCACCCTATGTGAGCAGCTGTCAAGTGTTGCTCTCATATGTTACAAGCTAATTTAGCAATGGTCAAATAGTCCTTCCTCCATCCTTATATTTTGTTTTCCTCCGTCGAGCCTGTTTACCTGCAGCCGCAGCTGAATCCTCAAGGAACAATAAACATGTTATTTTTCCCTACACTTCTTTTATGCATCCTCCCACACTATCACAAAGGCACAGGCCTGTGGTTGGATGCTTTTATTTTATATACTTCCCTGCAACTATACTGCTATTTCACTGATTGCAGCTTGGACAAGAACAGTGAAGGCAGCAAAGCAGAGATGTTAACAATAGCAATGCCAGGCCACAGGGCTGCACTTAACCTTGCTCCATGACCACAGTTTAGCCACTCCATCCTCTATATATCCATCATCCATCCCTTTATCATTTCATCCATCATTGCCCCCACATGAGCCAGACATGTAGTTATGACTTAAGGCAGAGAACAGCCACACCGTCTCCTGCTGACGTGTTACCAGGCAGCGATGGCAGGGTTACCAGGATCACTCAATTAGCAGGGGTGACAAAAGACTCAGCAGGACCCACCCAGCATCCCCCAACCCGACACAACATCAGCCACCACCATTGGAGCCCTCGGCCTCAAACAACCTGTGTCTGCGTGCTAACCCCCATATCATGGCTTCTTAGTTGAAGCCACTGAATGTGTGCTCAGAGCAGATATTGATGATTTAGTAGTATTTATGGCAGGATTAAGACATCCATTCATCACATTAGGCATTACATCAATATGTTACAATGTTTAATGCTATGAAACACAAGGCTGACTTCAAGACATACAGAAGCAAACAAGACCACAAGGACTGACACTAATCACTTCCATATAGTGTTCAACATGTCTGTCACCCTGCCACAGGGAAAGTCTAGGGTCAAGGTTGTTAACATTACAGGCCAATACAGTCTTTTCAACAATCTACTGTACCAAACCGTTTCAATCTTAATTATCATCTGCACATTCTGTCAATGTCACATTGTAATTAGCCATCTTTACAGCAAAAATAAACATTTTTGGTCATTTTTGGTACTGTTGGTCTAAAATAGAAGGTTGTGGTTTGTATATCTTGACTCTACTCACTCACATCATACAATCAGTGAGTCTATCTTAACACAATTTATGACAATTTTGAAGACATGAGACTGAATGATTTTCCAGCTCCCCATTTACCTTATTTTTCAGGAAAGCTTGATTCATAAAATCTTCAGAAACAAGAAAACACATCACGCTTTCCCACACAGACCATGACCTGAGTGTCACATCACTGCACAACTGCTGAGTGACTGGTTCAATGCAAAGCCAACAGACTTCTAACCTACAGAGTCAATCCTCAAGTTTACACAAGTGAATTCAAAATCACCACACAGATGTGCTCACAGGTATCTGCGTGCATGTATATCCTGTGTGCATGTGTCTTTGTGTCTCTCTTCATTTGCCTACTTTTTTCTCATCCTCTGTCTGTCAGTCTGTCAGGCCATCTGTGTGTGTTTCCCTCCGTGGCAACCTGCCTGCCTGCCTGCACATTTCTCTCCCCCCTTGCTGTCCTATTTGCAGCAAAAGGACTCCTGTCTCGATCAGCGCTCAGGATATTCCTCTCAGCAGAGAACACATATAACCCTGCGTGTGTGTGTGTGTGTGTGTGTGTGTGTGCTTTGTGCATTCCCTTGTTGAACGGCTGCTTTTTAAAGTTGAGGATACTGGAAGTTAAATGGATATTGCTGGAGATAGAGGTGTCAGCGAGAATGGCAGTGTTGTTAATTAGGACATTCCCCTTGATGGGTCTCCACCTCAGCTTCATATGTAGGCCAGTAGTAACATGAAATAGATGCCTTTGATTATAAAAGAATACAAACACACACAGACATACACCCATGCACACATCTACTACACACAAGTGCAGAACAAGAGAACCACGGTGAAGCAGAGATGGTAATAAAAAGATTTAGAGACTTAAAAAAAGAAAACATTTCTCTTGAGTCTTTCAAAGGCTTTGTCTGTGAGAAGCAGTGTGTATGCAAGTGTGTGAGGAGGCTTGTGAAATCATGTGACCACTTGGTGTGTGTGTGTGTGTGTGTGTGTGTGTGTGTATGGTTCTGAGCAAGTCCTGAATCCATGGAGGGGTTTTGGGAGGATGATAAGACTCTTTAAGCTTCTAGCATCCTTGAAGTGCTTGTATCGAGCGCTTTCCCTCAGCGATTGCAGGATCCCACTGCCACTCACTCCCAACTATTCAAGCAAAAATGATATTTTTTCCAAGAACATTCAAAACACAAGCAACAACAACTGGAAGAATGATGTCTCACAGGAGGGCAAAGATTAGAGAGTGGCAGCTGCCTGTTGCAGAGGGACAGCGGAAGTCCATCATTTTGACTTTTTTTGTACGACTGTTTTTGTTTCTCAGTTTCTAGGTGAAGCAAGAGTGAACACAGCAGCTGCATCCACACAGCAAACCTTAGTGCCCAATTAAATTTGTTGCCAAATCTCCCTTTTTCTTTTCTTTTTTTTTTTTTTTCGCCAGTTGCATAATTTTGCAGCTGATGTTGTTATATGACTTTGGTCCACAATAGCAAAGTCGTGATTTGCAGCACAGGTATAAACATTGAGGCCAGTGAAGTCAACCAACGGGGCTTATTTTCTACCATTATGTGCAGAAAAAGTGACTTTTCTGCCAATGCAACTCTTTCTCCAGAAAATGAACAAATATAGTCGTTTTTAGATAGGCGAGTGGAGAGAAATGAGAATTGTTTTGTGAGAGGAGAGTTGAGATTACATCCAGCAGAAGGTGATGGGTTGATTAATGACCAAATAAAAATAAGAGTAAATATTGTGTTAAGTAGCAGACATTTTTTGAAAGAACACATATTTAAATCTTCAAGTAAAATTATAGGATACTTCTTAATCTAAAGTGATAAATTTAAAACACAAAGACGGTGCAACAAATGACACACTTACTTTAAAAAAACCCCTCAGCAGCTGCAGTCCTTCATCAGATAAAACACACACCACATGAATAAACACACCCCAGTGACCAATGAATTTTATGTCCCAATTCATTTGAATTTGCAAAATGCAATTTAAATTCCAAGTTTGTTTTTCCCAGCAGTTCTCCACCCCTAAAGCTCTCATCACAAACCAACAGGTATGGTAAGTTTACATTTCACTAATTGTTCCCTTTTGGCGCTCATTAATTGCCCAATGATTATCTTTACACTCTACAAACAGTCACACGTCACCTTGTGTTGCAGAGGAGTCAAGAGACTGGTCTATGAATGGCTGGTTTGGGGGATACAACAGGGAACAGCAGGCACAGGTTTGCTAGAAGGAATTATCTGGATTCAGTGTGTCACTAGAATAGCAGGGTAAAGCAAAGAGCTGCAAGATTTAGAGATCAGTGCAGGGAGGGGAAAGATTACCAACCTCACACTAACAGTAAAATAACCATCATAGGGATTTAAAAAAAAGTGAATTAACGTGAATTCAAGGAAATCAAAGCTTGATGCAATCAAAAAAATCTCCATGCTTTGGGAAGGGAGTAACATCAGGAGGCTTCATTTGAAGAGCTGAAACAGGAGGAAAGAAACATGCTACTTTGGCACCAAGTTGATAAAAAAAGCACATTTAAATTTCACACTCTGTTTTGACACACTTTCAGTTATTCTCTTAAGTCTTCTCTTTTGAGGGAACTGGGATTGTGTTTTTTTTCCTTCTTTTTGCTCTTTGAAAGCTGACTATTAGCACATGAATGTAAAGTGTTACACATTAAGTGAAAACAACTGCTTGAGTTATGGAACACTTTTTCAAATGTATTTATGTTTTTAAAAATATATATTAACCTCAGTGATACTTTTGGGTATTGTTCAAAGTGTATAAGAACAAGAATGACCAGTAAAAGTAGAGTAGCAATGTCAGCATTAAAGCCCCACTCTCCTCCAGATGGGTGATCTCACTAAGGGGGTGAGGATGGGGGTGCATGGCACCTCTGTCTGTTGACACTACACGTGTGTAGTATTTAATTAGCTGTAATCCAATTGAGAGCTACAGCTTCCTGTTAAGAGAGGTGCAAAGGGTTGAAATAAACAGCTTACAAGACTATTAAACCCTAAAGGTGCAGTCTACAGCCTATAGGAGGCCGCACCTCTGACCTTACAGGCACATTAAGCATTAGTCCTCTCCTCAGGTGTGACCTGACCCCTAGAAGCGTCTGTGTCTCTACAGCTTACACTGTGTAAGAGGTGCCAAAGCGTTTCTCCTCATTATTAGCAGAGAAGAAGAAAAAGACAGATGTAAAAAGTGCAGACGACCAAGGACATGGATCAGAGTAAAGAAAATCTTGGTTGTCTTTGCTCACTTTTCAAAAAAATTGCTTTGAAATAAGATCAAAAAGTGTGTCAAGCATGTGTTTCTCACCAGAACTCAAGCTCAGTCACAGCCCTGACTTAGGTTATTAAAACAGTGATCTCTTTATCTTTGAAAACCCATCCATGAGCCAAAGGTGTCAGCTTGTAAAGACTTCCTCCAAAGCTGCTCCAATCAGGCTAAAATCATCATCCAAGCCCAGTATCCTGCAGATAAATGAAATTCAGTATATACATGATTTAGAACAATTGGTCTGGGTGGAACAACAGTTGGTTGATGCAGAAGGCATGGGCTTTTTTGAGAGATAAATAAAGCTGAGTGGTCAAAAAAAAGAGGAGACTGATTGGAACATGGCTGAAAACCATGGCAACAGACTCCTTAGTAAACAGTTTATGGAAGCCCAGTAGGAAAGCCGGTGGTTGGGTAAAGACTGCTTTGCGCTAATCAGTGCATACCAACACCTCCAGCGCCCAAACCTCCGCAAATTTCTCAGGAACAGATGTGTCAACTGTGCCAGGCTCTATGCTGTTCTGCTGCTGTGTCTGAGCCAATCAGAACTGTTTAAGTGGGAGAAGATGCTCGCATAAATTATTGTGCAAGTGGATGCATTTGTGCTTAGCGATGTTAAGCATGTTTTTAAGTATTTAGAAATGTCTGCATCAAAGCCCATTTGCACCACAGGGGCAGCGCTTGTTTCTTTTTTTTCTCTCACTGGATGAATGAGATTAAACTTGTGGTGGATTCAAGACGTTCCTCATCTTTGTCCTTGCGTTCAGTATCAAGGCAAAGCAGTCAAACTGTTGAATTCAAACTACAGAAAATGCCACAAAAAGGAGCCCTTGTTGTGCCTGACTAAGAAAAAAAAATGAAAGACCAAATGGATAGGACAGATACTTAAAACTGCTTTTATTGAGGAGCCATGTCGTTACATTTAATGCTGCGACTGGCTGTGTTCTGATCAATAAGCCAGCAGTACAGAGAGCGGAGCAAATTTAAGCTTGGTGCACTACAAACACAACTCATCTAATCATCTTCAAAGTTTCCAACCAGCTCTGAATCAAAGACCATCACCGTCTTATGCACAGCCCCGCACACATGTATGCAGATGTTCACACAGGCGTGCACCGAAACCATTTCAAGACCAACGTTCAGTCTCAGTTAGAGCTGCTGTTTCCCCAAACGTAACAATGAGGTACAAAACACCCCTATCATGTATCAGAATAATCATCCACATGGAAAGAAACACAGAAGTTGGCAGTGAAGTGACACATCTGAGGTCAAGGGGGCTCATCTTTCAGTGCCTGCTCTGCTCTGTGGGTGGCTGCCAAGCTGCGGCGCTGGATGCTGGATGGCGAGGTGGCCATGGCGATGGTGGTGGATGGGAAAAAAGGCAGGAGGGAGGCGTGTATGTGTGTGTATGTGTGTGTGTGCTGCCAGTGCAGATGCCCGCAGACAGACCGCCTTGCCTGAGAGACACGAGAGCTGCCGGAGCCTCAGACAGCTCTCTCCATCACCCCCTCTCCAACTCTCCCTCCCCTCCTGTTGCCATCTGTGAAGCACACACGCATGCACACACACATATACACGCATAGATAGAAAGACGGCACCCACTAACTAAGAGGCCCAGGGACACTTAGCCACGTTAGCAGCCTTCACTGAGACCGCTGTGCCCGGTAACTGCTGACATGCTTTAAAAAGACTATAAGAGAGAGTGAGAGTCGATGGAGAGTGAGCTAAGGGTGCAGAGCTGCTGAGCCAGATGGTTGGGCTAAGCTAAGCTACACTAAGCTAAGCGCTAAGGAAGATTGAGATACCAGCCAGGTGAATCTTGCTCTTAATTTTTTTTTGACAGGTGGACAGAGAGGAGCCGTCTGGGGTTGACAGCGCTGCCATTTTTTCAATAAGCAGAGCTGTGTGTGTGTGTGTGTGTGTTTCTTACCGTGTGGCATGTGCAGCTGATGGTGCGACTGTTTTTGTGTGTGAATATGTATGTGTGTCTGTTTTCCTCTTCCTGTGTGTCCATATGTGCAGTATGTGTGCTTGCAAGGACACATTTTGTTTATTTTTTTAGTGTGTGTGCATTTGTGTGTGTGTGCACACGTGTGTGTGTCATGTTGGTTAAGCCCTGCACTTGCATCACTTACAGCGGATGGTGTTGACAAGTGTAATGACAGAGTTAGGGCCTCTAATAGGCTGGATCCTGCCAAGAAGAGGGGGCAAAAGCTACTGTTTTCAGCACTTTTCACATCTCCGTTCACGTCTCTTCTCTGCGTGCTATTCTTACTTTTTCCTCACGTCTCCTCCACTCTCTGACTCTGTTTTTCTTCTCTTTTTTTTCCCTCTCCTCTTTCATCTAGAGGAAAAGGTCAAGAGCAGTGAGTGCAGAGGAGAAAAAGTCCTTATTTGGTCTAACTGAGCAACTTGTCTCTGATGGCATTATCAGTTGAAGTTCAATAATTGCATATGCAAATCTATCATTATGCTTGAATGTACAAACCAAATTAACTTGAGTGCCCATTTTTGTCTAAATGTGGGTTGCAAGAGATTTATCAAGCTGATAACCTATTAGCCTAATAAATGGATTGCTTTATCTTTCATGAAACATCAACATGATAACAATTTTTTATACATGCATACAAATTCCCACACAGTTGCTGGTATTTTACAACCACCATTACAAAAGGAGAAAACTAGTGCCTCTTAACAGGCAACAACAGTGTAAAAATGGCATCACCCGTGGATGATGTACACTTGTCTAAAGGAGGATAAAGTGATTGCAACTTGCGAAATATGTGCAGAAAGTTTTCTAAGAGAAGGAAAGAATCCTCAGGTTTTAACAAAGTTTAAAGGAAAGGAATACAAAGCAGCAGGAGCTGCAGCTTGCATCAGCACCAATAAAATGGTGAGTCCTCCTGGAAGTGATTCAAGATAGATAGACCTGCATAAGATAAATCAGAAAGAAAAACTAAAGCGCAATAATAAATGAGAGATGACTGAATTTAAAGCACTTAGTGACCAACTGGAAGATGGGAGATTTTCTCTGCTAAGAGAGTAGTCACTAGCCGTGTCCGAATTGAGGGGCTGCAGCCTTCGAAAGCCAAATTTGAAGATACAGCAGCGCGTCAAAGGCTGTCCATTTTCAAAAGGCTACTTCAAATGTGACCAATGCAGTGGACCAATCTGGCCTCTCTTTCTGGTGCCGAAAAGGATGAATTCAATGAAGCCTTCATAGCCCCACATATCCCAAGAGTCATTGTGCGTCAACCTGATAGATGATGGACACTGCTGAACCCCCAGAGTGCCTCTGTTATATTTGCATGCTTTCGAAAAATTTACTGTACCAAACTCATTGAGGAAAGTTTGAAAGAGTAATAAACTAAAGTTTAACAGCAATTATGAAGTTGCGGCTATTACCGATCAGGCTTACATTGCTAACGTCTCATAAATCATAACTATTTTTATATTTATAATTTGTTTATCAAATCCTCATTCCCCTAAAACTTTTTTATTATTATTCTTTTTAATTGCTTTTGTCTCTCCTTCAAAGTCTACGAATGTTGCAGCCCCCTGAATTGGGGCACAGCTACTGTATCTGTGCAGTCGTATCCCTAAACCTACCCACTTTCACAGAACCAACCTCACGTTTCAAGAGACGTTATTTCAGTGATTAAGCTTAGTTAGATGGTAAAGGGCTGGACATGGGCTTCAACATGAAAAAAATATTGATGCATGCTCAAGAGAAGTTGTAGAGTTCTTTAATTTCTGAATGTTAACAGTGATTTCATGCAAAGCATTGATACATATGCATCTTCATTACTGAATTTAAGCCATTGTTGCCCAAAGGTGTATTAAAATTTGTTAAAATACATAAAAAAGATAATAAAATGTTGCTAGTCTTATAAGTACCTTCAGAATGATGAAGGTTGGCATTGAATATCAGTATTGACTCAGAAAAAAAATCCATATTATGTCTCTATTTGATGGTTTATACTGCTCTTATTGCGATTTCTTTGCTTGGTAGGCTTCTAAAAACGTTCTTCACTACTCTTATTTTTTTTTTATCCATGCCTGAGTTTTTTTTTGTTCCACCCTCAAGGCTTTGGGCAATCTTTCACAGTGACGTGAATTCTCTTTGATGGTTGTAAAGGTAAAATGGAATTTCATTTGGTAAAAAATATGGAATACTCTGCACTTTGATATATAATTCAATCAAAGAGGCACTGCATGGCAGCCTTTATGTGGAAAAACATCAACAAAACATAAACATCGGTAAATAAAAGTTAGCTTTTATCGCAGCTTTCTGAGTTTGAGACGTCAAAGCAGAAGGTACTGTAAGCCTTGACCAGATTCAATTCAGATTTCAAGCTAGATGAGCTCTCTCTCTGTGCAGAGAAAAGACCCAGTAAGAAATATTGAGAAATTTTCAATAAATGATCACACTGCAATGGTTTGAAAATGTATTAAAAGCCTGCCTTATCATCTAACCATGGCTAGCCACTGCATCGATCTAGAGATGCCAAGTCAAATCTGCCGTTAATAATTAATGATTAGTCTGGGAGAGGCAAATGCATTTTGTGATCACTCCGCTGAACAGAGACAGTGCAGATTTGTTCATAGAAGATAAAAGTGCTTTTGCACAGATGAGCATTGTAGACACAAAACCCTGCAAACAGACACGCACACATTTACGTGCACGCATTTACGTGCACAAGATGGCAGTGGCTCTGATCTGTAATGCATCCAATATGTGTATGAGTTATTGGCTGGGGCTTTGGGAGGCAAAGCAACATGGCACACAAAAACCTGCACGATACACTCCATACATCCATCCAATCAGCATCTTGCACTGTCTCCTGTGCCAGTGGGCCAATAGGATGCCCCAGATGCAGCCAGCCCACACACCAACCCCCTCTACAGTTACACACAAATAGCCACAGTAGCCACAAATGCACACACCAGAATCCAGCTGTGATTTTTGGACATAATCCAAGCCGCCTGTCTGGTGATGGAGATGATCTTTTGCCATAAAAAGGTTGCAGTAGCTTATCAACGATTATGGCAGCCAGCACACACAAAAAAGAGAGGAGGTGGAAACTGTCAAAAAGTGTAGGTTGCCCAGCAAGATGACTGAACAGCAGACATAAAAGTGAGAGTGAAAGAACAAGAGAGCTTGAGACAGAAAGTGAGGAAGGGAAAACGTGACTGAGAGCTACAGAATAGCATGCAGGCGCTCATTGAATTATTCTCACACACAGAGATTTGGCCCAGATCAGCCAGAGAGATAAAGGAAGAGGATTACAGTCTGGCTGAAAAGACTTGGAAGTATTCTCAGTATCCTCTGACTCTCTGCCACTTCTACAAAGTCACCTCTGACAATGGAGCAATCTGTTTGCACAGCATTACATAAAAAAAAACTACAAGTGGAGAAGTGTGCTGTGGTGTTGGTGGAGGTCACTGCAGCGGCCTGTATCAATGATAAAGAAGCAGAGGAGCTGTGTGTGTGTGTTTGGAGAGGGGGTTGACTGAGCATGCCAAGGATATGATGTCTGAATAGCACTTACCTCTGGTGCAGATGGATGATTCAATGCTAACCAGAGGAACAATCAGACCAGGTGGGTTGCAGAGAGACTTAAGTCATGATTTCTATAAATTTGAATAAAGCTGAAATTAACAAATTGTTCATGAAATATAAACAAAGCCTGAAATAATCAAACTTAAAAAAGCATATTGATCACAAAAATACAAAAGTACCAGCCAGGAAACAGATAGGGAATGTGAAAACACTGATCACTGCCCTTCCTAAGCTTAATAAAATAATTTTTGACCATAGCTACAGTTAAATGTCACTTGTCTAACCAAACTTTCACCCTCTGTCAATGTATGTTTGGTCATGGCTACAGAATAAGGTCATATGGGGCCTGCAAACAAAATTGTGATTTCTGAATTGGTGTGAATTAGTCCGTCAAACAAACCTCAGTTGGTAAGAAAACTTTGAACACTGTGATTTCTGGGTCAAAAAAATCACATTTGTTGCTTACCTCTCCTCTGACCATGTGTTTTACACCCAGGAAGGACCAAACCAGAGCCACTATGGCTAGACTCCTTACATGGATGTGTCTCAGGTGGAATGTACCAAATGTGTAAAATATAGGGGGGGTTGAAATGTCACTGTGAAAGAGTATCTGTTTAATTTGGTTGTACTTTTTTAACAAATTAAAGTAATTTCATTACTTCATATATCATGCCACATGCCTGATAGCCTGTAAAATAGGTGTTAAGATAAGTGTTTCTTTTAAATCAGTGGGCTTATTCCTAAAAAAGGGAGGGGTATCATAAATCAAAGGACCTTTCATCAAAATATTCTGATCATTTGAGAATTGATAGTTGTAAAAATGCCTAAAAATGTTACAAGTACAGTGGTTGAATCAGTTTTTACTTTCTGATTATGGTTTGTTCTACACATCAGTACTTGAACTGTATTGCAGAGTATGTGTTTAAGAATGTACTCAAATTCTTGGTAAAACAAGTTTCTACTGAACAAAACTTCCTTTTATCCACCAATGAACTTTTTTCTACAGCCATTAAACATATAAACAAAGACTTCAGTCCCTCAAAATGCATAAACACATCACCAAGTATCTGTGAAACCATCATTAGTGAAGTGAACAGGAGAATGTGTTAAATCATGGATCAACATGGGCACATGTGTCTTAACTGGATTGTGCACAGCTGCTCTCATAAAAAAGAAACTGGATCAAAGTTTCAATATGATCGAAGCTCCATTAAAAGTTAGATCAGCTTTTGAAGTTCTGATGCTCGAAAGCTGTCTTGCACTGACAAGTTTCTGGAAAAGCCGTCTAATCTGCTGGGGTAATACTCCAAAGCCAACATTTTTGAGTAATATGTGCTAGAAAAAAGTGTTTCTTAGGGGCTGTATTTATTGAAAAATCAATATTTCAAAGGGAAAGATAAATAATATCCAGGATAACAGAGGAGTAAGGAAAGCTTGATGTCTCCTTGGATTCTGAAGTGGCATCAGGAGCTGTACTCTTTCACTTCCTGCAGCAGCTGGATGCAGTGATGCTGCTCTCTGATGAACTTAAATCACTTATTGATTTCTGTAAGGGCAGAGGCGGACAGACAGTAGCTTTTTTTCCCCCTCTCTCCGGCTCCTTTTGTGTTTTTTTTCCTCCCTCTTCCAGGCAATTGGAATTATCAGGGTCAGCTTTATTGTGGTGTAAAAAAAAGTTGTTTACTCACTCTGCCTTCTGCTGAACATGAAAACAAGGACATGCACATGTTCTGCTTTGGTGTATGTGTGTTCGTCTATTGTGTGCATTTGAGTGTGTGTGTTCACATTTAAAAGCAGCCATGGAGTTTGTTATCCAGAGGGGTCAAAGACATAATAGGTTGTAATCTCCTCGTGAACAACCTTCTCACCTAACAACACAGTGACATCTAACAAAGACCGCAGCCCTGCGCCCTCAGCTGTCGCTTCCCCTCATTGGCTTCCAGCAGCAGACCTAAGACGACCACTCCATTGTGGCCCTGCCTTTCGACTTGTTGGATGAATTCAGATTTCACATGTCAATTAAATGAGTGTTGCCCTGGTGATTAGCAGATCCCACTAATTGATGCCCCCCCCCCGCTCTTATCCTCTATACTTTTTCTGCCCTTCCCCTCCTCTCCTGCCATTTTCCACATGGAGAAGCAGGGGAAAGGGGCTTTGTGCCATCAAGCCCCATGCCCAATGTCAAAAGAGCCTCTTTGCTCCTCCTTTGAGACACCCAGATCTCCTTTCCTGACCCCAGGATGCACAGAAAAATCGACATAGTGGGTTCAGTCTGCACATATAGATCATAAAAGTGTGGAAAATCTCTCTCTATATATATGTATATAGGGTGGTGTGTATGTTCCATCCTGTTTACAGCTAAAGCACCAGGATGTAAAGAGACATCCGGCACTCGCTACAATCCTGCGTGCACCTCACAGACATGAGTGCAGAAACACGCTCCTAGTGACACACACACTTTCACACGTGCACCCTGGCAGATAATTACCCCAACAGCCTCCAGAGAGCAGAACGCCCATGTGGGCCCCATAACCGCTTTAGACAAGGGCCATGGCACACCCAAGACCCTCCTTCTTTGTCTATCTCCCAGACCATGTGTTTGTTTTGCTTGAGTCAATGAACTTGATCTGAGAATCTTCACGGCATTTTGTTCCACGCGCATCCCAGTGGTGTGAGGAAATCAAGCTATGGAAATGAGGTACTTAAAGCTCGCCCTTCTCAGATTTATCGCAGCTTTTTATAAATGCATTTAGCTTTTTTTCCTCAGGTGAAACTTTTTTCCCAGTTCCGGGAAATTCATACCTCCAGAGAGCACATATTCACACTTAAAAAGAGTAGGTGTAAAGAAGCCATCATGGTGTAATTTAAGTAGAACTATGCATCATCCGGCGCACAACATTTCCCTTAAAAAGCGCAAATTATTTAATAATATTTCCACACTTACTTCTTGAGAATTTTCCAATCCTACATCCAAAAAACTCTTAAAATCACATTCAAGTAGTTGTTTGCTTCCAGCACGGTGTGCTCAAACTCTAGGAGTACAAAATACTCATGAAATTCTTGCATATTTAGTGAGTCATCCCTTTCATACCCAACGTAAGTAGCTACTGCAGGTGTTGGATGAATGCATTGAAGTAAAAAACTGGGCTAGTTCCCGTATGCACATCAATACACCCACGCACATATGCCCTGCTCTGATCACTTTGACAAGTGTGTCATGTTGGCGCTATCCGGGAACTCGACAATATTGGGATTTTGAAAGCAGGCACGGCAGAAAACTCTTCTCCAGTCTTAAGCAGCGCTCTAATCATCCCCTCATCACAATTAAACCCAGTAGACAGCAGCTCCAAACATGGGGTGACATCTTGAAAACTCTGTGAATGGTCCCGACTCCCTCCCTCCCTCCTTCCCATCACCCAATGTTCAACACCAACCAAGCATCACACAGACCTACATTCACAGCTCCGACACAAAACAGTGCAGCAGGGCCAGTGCGGGTCCAGACGGTTTCGTTTGCACTTTATCAGACCTCACAAAAACAGCAACGCCTCATTGAGCCACAATTTGCTGCGAGTTTCCTACAAGGAGCAAAACAAAGAATGGGGCGGCCTGGTCTCTCTTTTTGTGCCAAAGCAGCGGACCAGAGAGAACACATACACACTTACACACTTACACACATATACACACAGCCAGGGTAAGAGAAGTACAGAGAGAAAAGTGAGAGTAGCAAGAAAACATGTCTGTCACATCCTTCAAAGCACAACACGAGTAAGCTGCTGCACACTTATGAGCAAAACTCTCATTTTATTCTTCTAAATCACAAGTGAGTGTTGAACAGACACTGAATACACAGCATTACATGTCACTCCAGCAACTTCAACCTCTTACGTCAGTTTTACAACAATAGCCAGAGAACAATGGCTTGTCCTCATGACTAGGTCACGGACATGGCAGCGTTTAAAGAACGCTTGGGGATAAAATACTTCTGCTGGGACAATCACACTCTTTTTTTCCCTCCCTCTCCCCCCTATTCTCAGTCTCTCTTCCTCCCTTGCCTTTCCCCTCCAGTTTTACAACCACGATAATTCCTGAGCGGGTGAGTAAGCGAGTGTTTTGTGTGCGTGAGCCAGTCAAGGCTGAAGCCCTGTTTGTGCATTTGTGTAGTCATGCGAGAACGCGTGTGAATGAGTGTGTTGCCCGTGTGTATGCAGAGGGAGAGGAGGCTTACTTACAGCCAGGCCATCAAACAGAAGACAAAAAAAATCAAACAAGAGTGAGAGAGTTTGGTAGTGCCTGCTCCTGCACACAACAGACAAATGAAACCCTGCTCCTGCTGTTGTTATCTTTGAAATGAGGGTAATGCAAATGACACAGGAGCGTCTGAAGGATAAAGGCTCTACATAGAAGCAATCTAAATAAACAGAGACAAGGAGTTGCTTTACAATGCACACATAAGACTAGATTCATTAGCATAAAAGAATTGAGATCAAAAGGCTTTCTCAAGTTCAGTACACAGCCTTCTCCTCAAAGACTTCCTTATCAGACTACAGTCAAGTGCACCCTGCATCGCTTCCCTCCTTTACCATCAACGTTACACTGCAATTTAAAAGAAAAACAAGCTCCTCAAGAGAAAAGAAAAGAAAGAAATTTACACCCCTGCAACATTGAAGAAGTTCAATTACTGACAAGACACTGCTGATGATGTGCTGTTTTATCTGAGGCCAACTGAGGCAAACCATAGACTTACCAGAATGTGTGCAAAACTTTGGTTGAAACATGAACAAAAAAAGTGCAACTAGGCCAAAAGCAAAGCCACCTTGCAAACTAAAATGGCACACCCACCTGCTAATCAAATGAGCTGCACCACCTATCACCCCTCCCTATAAGTCAAATGCAGCACTTTACCCAAAAATATGAAAACAGTGAATGCACCATACCAGACACTTTCTATACAGTGGTGATCTTCCTCCATTTTCTTGCATGCTGCCAGGACATGAAGTAAGTCTTTGATTATACCAATATTTCAATTTTGCTTTCCAGTTGAGCTTTTAATTGAGAAGATCTGCTCTACTATGGTTCTCTAGACTTTTGAAGTTAACTTCAGGGAACTTCAGCTTTTTTTGTATCCCCACATTGTCTCCATTTTTCAACAACATAGGCTGAAGCCTGGAACAATCGCACTACAACAGCCCTTATGTGGGAAAACAGATGAGGTAGACTGAAGTTGGGAATGACGCACAATGATGCCAAACAAATGCTACAGTCGAAATGTACTGCAAATAAAAGAGCGTGCTACAGATGAGAGAAATAGCATTGAGAATGAATGTGCTGCAGAAAAAGTATTTCATGCAAGATTGGAAAGATGACCAAAACCAAAGTGTTGCACACATATTGTATGTCACATGTGGTTTGAATTTGCATAATTTCTGAATCTGCAGCATCTCTTTCCAAATGGAAACTGTTCAGGCCGTTGGAGCAAGATGGCCCTCATCAGTCACTATGGGTGTGTCTTGTGGAAGAAAGTATGCATTGGTCCCACCCCTTTTCTTCTGAATTTACACCCCAAGCCAGCTATACCATCTCTGCAGCCAACAGCTGCTAGTCCACATACAGGGTGTGTATGTGTGTTGTTGTGTCTGCCTGTGTGCATGAATAAATGATGAGAGTGCCGGATTTTTGGGAGGAGGATAAGACCAAATGCAGCTTTCCCATCCTGTCAGCAAGGCAGAAAAAAAAGGGGGTCTGAGCTGACCGCTAATTGGAAGTGGCGCGGTGATCTGATGACACTGCGGGGATACTTTGGTT
Source organism: Thalassoma bifasciatum (assembly GCA_008086565.1). Taxonomy (NCBI): domain Eukaryota; kingdom Metazoa; phylum Chordata; class Actinopteri; order Labriformes; family Labridae; genus Thalassoma; species Thalassoma bifasciatum. The sequence goes on from RPOG01000086.1 coordinate 810,874, forward strand.
TGTCACAACGTGTAAAGGCCCTTAAATTTCAAGGGTGGCTGCCTTCAAGGAGGAGTTAATCAATGCACAGCTTAACACAGACGACTCAGGACAGAGCGCAGTGGCTAGTCCAGGGGTAACTGAGGTTAAAACTGACAAGGCATTCCAGTAAGACGATTGCTTCCTCCTGCTGACTTTGAAGCTGTTACAACTGTATCTCCAGCAATACATCACCTGAGAAACTGTACTTTTGTTTTATGTCAACACTGTCACTAAAAGCAGACACTGCTCCTGAGTTTTGTATCTTACCTCAGACATGTCTGGGTAGCAGGCAGCGGCAATACACTCTGTAGACAGGTATGATAGAGAGCCTGTAAAAGAAGAGATAAAAATGCATAAGCCCCGAACATCAATCATGGTCACAGAATAGTGATCCCATATGCAATCAATTTGCATGGTGTCTTGAGTCCCTACAGAACATATGATACTATTTCCCAACAACTTTTCTTCATGCCAGAGGAGACATTTGATATGGAGCACAGGAAGATGGAGGTGTGTGTTCAGGTAAATGCCTGTGCCTAAACATGTCATACGTTCTCATCGGGTGCCTTCTTAAGTGGGAACCATACCTTTCATGCATAAACCTTCTTTTTTCTTCCCTGACTTTCTCTCCAGCTCACACACATGCACATTAACAGCCACCCTGCATGGACTTGTAAAGTTGGGATTTACACTTGTGTAGCGAAAACAGCTTGTGACAAACAAACACATTAAAATCACAAACGCTGAGGTCTCGAAAGTGTGCCAGCAATCGGGGCTCATTTATTGAGGCGCTCATATTGTAATAAGGAACAAAAATTAGTTGTGCACCAGTCATTTTGGTCACTCAACATGCTTATTTGAAGAAAAGAATTTAAGAGTTTCTGAATGTTGTACTTAAATCCTTGTTTATAGGTGAGACCTGGGTCCTATATATCCTCCAAGACCCCCTTCGGTGATGCTCTAAGTAAAATTAAGACCTTTAAAAACCAATTTACTCTGTAAACACTCCATGCAAATCTTGTTTACAATGCTGGGGGTCTGCAGGCACCATGCAAGAACAAGGATGCAGATCTAAGGAATCTCCTCAGACCACCATACATACAAAAACACATACGGCGCTCATCCAGCACCCACCGCCTGCACCCCCCACCCCCCCAACCCCCCCTCTCTCTCTCTCTTAGGGAGCGCGCCCACCTCCTGAACCCTCCAACAGGGGGGTCAAAGGGAATTTAACACAAGGTTCCCACATTCCTCAAAGGTGATAATTGATGTAGCTGCTGGCAGGGGGTCACCAAGCGCAGGGTAAACAAGCAGGAGTGACTCTCTTCCCCCCTTTCTCACCCTGCTAAACAGTATGCACGGCTGTGACCTGAGTAAATTATAGCATCAAACCTGGCGTGACAGCATGTCACCCATTACAGTGAACTAGCTCTGTTTGGTTGCTGGGCTCCCTGGTGTTTCGCTTGACTGGTACTAGACCATTATACATACAAGTTGCTTCGCTCATACAGTCAAATACAAGCTGGAGGCTAAGGGCTGGCTCGGACAAGGAGACCAATCACCAAACCAAGGACCAAGTTAGAGCAAACACCTGGGTAATATGAAACAAACAAATTCAGAAATAAAAATCAGAAAAGCCGTGACCATGTATCAACCTGAAAACCCATTTGCTGACTTTTTGACTCTGCAATGGTTTCTCAATTCTACTCTTTACTGCATATTTAATTACATTGCGATTAATTGTACTTTGAATCAACTTTTGTTAACTACTGTATAAATGTGTGTTTGACTGTAAAAAATATGGACATAGTATGTCACCTGTCTGTTTTCTGAAGCAGACAAATGAAGCCGATTGATGGCCGGGGCCATATTGGATATGACAAGGACTTGAAGCTCCCTTTTAAAACAGATATAGGTGCCTGTCAGTCATATGAGCCCAGCATGGTCCCTACTTGGACAAACCTGGGATCCTACTATCTTCTAAACTGCTGACTTAGAAAAAAATTAATCCCTGTACAGTGTGTGTTGTCAGTAAAGGTTCTGTTCCAAACCTATGCCATTTTTTAACCACGCTGTAAATTTGTTTTATTGGTGTGTATGTGGTTTCTGGTCTTTATGCAGCCAGCCTCACGCAGATTGTCAGCAAACAACAACTTTTGGCACTTTCACATAGACATCATTTTTCTAAACAGCATGTTGCCCTTTAGTTCAACATCCATATCACCAATACAGTGCAGTTTTTACAGGTTTCTAGAAATGGAAATCAAATAAATGCAATTAAAACAAACTTTATTCCACACTGTAGTTCCATCTCCTGGACTGTGGTTGACTCCGATTGGCTTTTGTGGTGTGGCTCCCCACAGACATCAGTCTTATAGCTGCACCTGCGTGCTTAACTCCAAATGTGTCAGCTCCAATTCAAAGTGGGGAAATAAAGGATCATTTATTTTGCACTAATGGGATATTACTTCCGACTGGTCAACTGAGTGATCTGGGATATCTTTAAAGTGAAATTTGCAGTTCAAAAACACAGCGGAGGTATTTCTTTGAAATGGCTGCTTCAATATGGCATGCCAATATGATCAAAATAACATCTGATATAAATAAAACAAAAGCATAAAATACTTTTTTTTTTCATTTTGGTTCTGAATCACACCAAAATAAATGCATTGACACTCACCCTTCAGCCTTTCCATTCAAAAAGTGTTTGCACAGGATCATATATTCCATAGTTATACCATTTACTCGCACAACTTATTTATTTTGATTACAAATTCAATTCCCCATTTTAATAAATATTAAAAAAGCACCAAATATGTTCAAATCTGAAGAAAATTCTCACAAAAAAAGTACAAAGTTTCTTTATGAGCTACATAATGCACCCAGAGCTTTAAAAGGACTCCAGCAATAGTCTGTATTCTTATGTTGGCTGTCTTTTTGTGACATCATGCTCAAACTTAGCAACTCAATCATGTCAAAATGCCACGTCAAGATAGACAGTAATGTGAATGTCAGCACTAAAAAGCAGTTGTCTATGGAATAATAGTTTTGCCGGCACATATTCCCGTCAATTCTGTGATTTTCAAAAATCACTGTTAACTTGACAGTTAACTGTGATCAGATGCTAGCTAAGAAAAAATATGACCTTCAGACTTAAAGAATATAGAATTGATGTACTTTAAAGGGATGTACGTGCCAGTGTCCTGTGTGTTGTTAGTGGTGGTTAGTTTAGATAGGGGGGGGCTTGGCAGTGTGGTTATTTCCTGGTCTCAACCCACATGTGGTTCTCCCCCAGCCACACACTGAGGCTTGGTGAGGTTATAAAAGCAGAGGGGGTGATTAAGATGCAGGAATAATGGCCTCCACAAAACTAGGAATGTGTTTAACTATTACAGCGGCTCCAGAATCTTTTTCATTTGGACTGCTGTCATTAATATCAAGAATTTTATGCTGCTTATGGGCAGGAAGTGTTCCAGGTTTTCACAAGATTTCAAAGCCACTGCTTCTGGGAAAGCACGAGAAGCAAAAGCAGGATGTGCTGTAGGTTTATGATTTATGTCTGAGCTTGACCCTGGAGGATTTAGGGCGGGTGCATCTAGAGCTGTGCCGACCTAACCCACCAGTTCTTCATTGTTGGAGTTTGGTGGATCCTTATTAATCCAGGATTAGAAAAGTCAAATATACAAACACCTTCACCTCTGCTCTCTTTCTCACACATACAGACACACGAAGAAGAGGGAGCAGCAGAAAGAGTTTCTGTTGGCGGCTGCCTGGCTGCTAAGCATGCCCAAACCCCCCAAACCCCATCACTTTCCTCATTACCAGAGCTTCATGGCTTTTTAGGGCTCTGTGCTTTATCTGGGATTTCACATTTCCCAGCCTGCCACTTGACATGGCTCACCCAGCTGCCAGCAATCAAGTAGCAGAGGGCAGCAGTCGGGACCCGGCTGAGTCTTCAGGCTGCACCTTGATTTGAGAATTGCACATCACAGCCACTGGCCCCGCTAAGCTTCGGTAATTATAGGCCACACATCCCCATCGTGCCTCCAACCCTATTTCTACACCACATCGCACACTGACCTGACATAATAGGTGAAGGGGAAGGAGATGGGGGTGCATACAGAGAGATAGAGATGGTCACGGGTCAAGGGTGGATTCTAAGGATGTGGATCTGTGCTTCAAATGGCGTAAAGTGTGTTGAAAAAAGAAGAGCAAATATGCTCTGCTAAGCTGTCAGTCTTAGTTTGGAGCATGTCGGGAGCTTTCCGTATGCTCTCTTGTGCATGTGCGCTTGCATCTTCAGTGCACACTATGCATGTGTGTGTGTGGGTAATTGAGACGTAAGCAAAAAAGTTGCCTTTAAAGTTGCCAATAAATATCCTGCCAGTAATGCTAAACACCTGCCCGTAAAGCTCAGAGGAATGCTAAATGAAACCAAGTTGCACAGCCTGTCTCCTGTCTGGGGTCTCAAGTCAAGACAGCAGGATTTGTAATGGCTGTATCCTGGATTATAGAGTTCAAGCAGAAAAGCAAGGAAGCAAGGAGAGAAAAAAAAATCATGGTCGGCCAGCACCGCTTTTCTTCCCTCGAACAACCAGAACAAAACTCGCATGTGTCCCCCTTTGCTGAGAGGACAAGAAGAGTCCAGATTGTCCCTGCATGTAATGGCACAGAAGAATCGATGCTGCAACTTTTGGCATCAAAAAGTTGTCAAAACACATCATGACAGGATTTTCTTTTACCACCACTGTTACACTTGACTGATCAAAGCTTTTCATGCTTGGTGCTGTATAATAATAGTGGACACATGGATGTTTAAACAGAAAAAAGAATGGTCCCGGTGTTCTTTGTGCAAGTGTGAGCTAGATAAAGTGAGACAGATGATTATGGCAACTCAAAACACGCCCCCCGTTTCTTCTCGCCCCTGGGTCACACATGCTTTTCTGTGCAAAAAGATAACCGAGCACTCATACACATATGCCCATACATTCACAAAGCTACAGTGTGTGAGCAGGAAGAGCCTCCAGAGGTTAAGAAGAACATCTGACCCCAGAAGCCACAGACGCTGTCGTTTGGCCTCATCTCTGGTTTCGATTCCCTCAACTCCTGACGCCTTCCTCTCACTGCACCTGTCGGGTACCAATAGACCCCCCGCCCAGACCCTTTCACCACAGAGAATATATGGCCTTGCTCCCTGGTCGAGTCTACCTAATTGCCCGTGGCCTTAAACTGCACCTCAAAACATAGCAACACAGCACATGGCTGCTTTAGCCACCTTCAGGTCTCAGCCTCTCTCTCTCTCTCTCTCTCTCTCTCTCTCTCTCTCTCTCTCACATGCCCCTCCACTCCTCCGCACAGAGCAGATAAGGCTGACCAAGCAGGGGCATTTACTACAGAAGTCACAGGCCGTCCCATTCAATCAGGAGATTAAGCACTGCTGTCTACACGCAACCATGAATAATGAAGCTATCACCCTCGACAGGCAGGCAACAGCAGCGTGAGTTATATACACCAGTGATCTCATCGGCTACTGCACACACGTGCATACAGTAGCACCACAACTGTATAGCTCATGCATTATTTCACAATGTTGAAGCCTCACTTAGAGCCAATTAAACATCTACAGTGACCTCCAGGCTTACTGTAAGATCCTCAGCCTTTACTATTGGCTTACAATAGAACAATTCACTGGGGTAAAAAGCAGAGGGGCCCAGGTGCAATGAAGTGTGACTCAGCCCCTCTGCACACTAATTCTGCACAAGTGCTCCTGCAAACTATTGCAAGAGAGTGTGTGCTGTACATTCAAGGCCGCCAATAAAGAGATTTATTTGCCTTTCAAACAAGAGACATGACATTAACACCATGCTGCTTCCGAGACATCAATATCCAAACTAACACCTCAGATCTATATTCAAGCACATAATCTCAGCATGTAGAAAGTGTCAGAAGGATAAAGGTGACAACTGACAAAAAAGCCTTTCCTTGGTTTGACAAAAATTGATGGTTAGGTGTAGTTTGTGATGTTCCTGTATTGTATTATAAATATTATCTGTAGGGCCAAATATGACCTCTCCACCTCTTGTCAGTCTAAGTGCTGACAGCCAGGACAGCAAGTGGTGAGCTGATGCTTGCAGCCTGTTCATCATCTTCAAACATAATGTCCATCTGTCCATCTTTCTATGACAGGCACCACAGCGCGAGTGAGACACCTAAACTATAATTATTGGGTGGAAGTCTTTAAAGGTGATGTAATTCACTCTGGATTGTGCTGTGTTGCATATTTATATTAATTTTTGCATCAATAATAATAGACTGGAAACAAAAATTTATAGGATTATACTTTTATGTAGATAAAATATACCTTTAGAGGGGAAAACAACTCTTCTGGACATCTTTCTTATGTCATATGGTGGAACTAAACCCTCACACTACTTCTACACAGCAGTAGGCTGTACCTGACGTGCGGGTGGATAATAGCAGACACCACGTGACTGCAGCACTTTCAGTCTGGACGCACGGCAGGGTCTGTCAGAGCTTCCCTGGTGAGGAAGACACACACACGCACTGGACGGATAAAAATAGACGCCATTCATGTGCTGAGAGGACGATTACAAAGCAACACAACGCACATCCAACTTGGTAAACTTCATCACAGTCCTTTCGTTTGATGAGTGTTGTCAATGTAAATCAGACTTTTAAAAAATCTTTACAGTTTATTTGATCAAAATGCGCAAAAGCGCACAGATAAACCCCGCGCTGTTTTCACTCCTCCCTCCTGCTATTCCAGTCAAAACAGTGGTGTTGCCTGTTCCATCGCACCACACACCTCACTCCCGTCTCACAAGAGCGACACGGACACCATTCGGTAATTCACTAAATAAGTCTTATCGCCTCTGCTCTGCGCTGCGTCACAGACTTCAGACAGGGCAAAGTATGGCACCATGTCTGAACTTGCATGAATGAAAGTGACGGAATTTAAGCACTCAGTCAGCAGGCGACTCACTCAGCCTCCAGTGCGTCTGTCTGGCTCGCCTGTGTGGCGCTCTCTCCTGCATCCTTCAATGAGCATCACTCTGTAGAGCCGGTGCAAGGCATCCTTTACAAACACCGGTCCTGGACATCCTAGACAGCCCGTCCTGCGACATATTTTTAGTTTGGACCCGTTGATGTCACTTCCTGCCGGGGTAATAGCCTGTTCAAATGAGCACAAGGATGTGGAGGGGTGTTCGGGGAGCCGTCAGAGGGGGAATTGTCGAGGGTCACGCGGAAGGCAAGTTCACAAGGTCACGCAGAGGCGGAATTTCCAGACGCAGACAAGAAAGGCGCGTTCGTCTTTAAAATGACAGCCATCTTCACATCTAGTTCACTCCAACTGTGCCCTATACTTTTATATAACCAGTCACATCCACATCATCCTACCCCTCTGTGATGCGCCGGCGAGTTTCATTTCCTGCTACGCTGTGCGCATTTACGGTCACGATTATGCAACGACGAAGACAGCATCATCATTTTGGCTGTTTTGAGTATGCATCACAACATTTCAGAATAAGATCAAGAACTTAAGTCACGTTATAGACGTCACAGACTCCTGGGACACCTGTTGCCAAAATTAAATTGATGTCTGAAATAAGTCCTGGTGGTCAGAAAACACAGTGCTGTTTCTTAAACCACCGTATTTACTTTAAACCTCACTGCAAAACAAAATTTGCTTTTAAAGAGTGTGCATGTCCTTTGGCACAGTCACAAGGACCCCTGAATTTGTGCCTTTAGGAGACTGATTGCTCTGTTATGATTAGGGTGAGGCACACTGTATATTATGGTTGTTGGAAGCCTGTTAGTCTCCTGCCTAGAGAGCTATCCTCTTTCCTCACCCAAGTTTCTCCTTTTTACCTTTGAACCCAGGCCCAGCAGCCCATCTCTGATCTACAGAGGGTCTCCTCTTACTCAAACCTGTCCCCTCTTGCAGGCCCCAATGACAGATGACCATCAGCATGCCAATACTGCACAATATTTCAATTTCCTGCCCAGTAAGAGGAATTTAAGGGGGTTCAGTGAAGTTCAGAGGCACAGCGTGGTGCCCACATCTCACAACCAGCCCCCAGCCTGAATCTTCAGGCTGAAGACCCCAAGATCCCAAACATTTAGATGAGAACATTCCAGAAACAAGGCCCTCTTCTTGTCAACAAAACCCCTGCTGCCATCATCTTGCCTGATAGACAGCAGCACAGGGAACTCTAAGAGAAGACGCACAGACAGAGGTTTTATTATTTAAAAACTGTACGTCATGTCTGTAGGGCTGCACTTGTGTTTTGAGGTTGGAGTTGGCCTGTTGGGCAACTCACTGCCTAAGTTAAAAGTAAATAAAAAAACAAAAAGTTATACATGCAGAAGACTTTTAGTGGGGAATAACAAATAATTTGGGCCTCTATACCCAATATTTACTCAGACATGCTTTTAACTGTTGATTCATTGTGATGGTAATCTAGGCTTTTCAGTCAGGGAAATAACAAGCACAAGCTTGTATTGGTTGAGAAAAAGTGAATTGTTGATTTTGAAAACAAAAAAGTTTGACTCCAAAATTGATCAAAGTCCTCCTGTTTATTTTTTGACCATATTTAGGTCATATTTCATCCTTTAAATCACGTCAAACACATCCAAGCTTTTGCTATATTTGCGCATAAAACATGCACATTTTTATTTCATCCTTTTTCAGTAATTTGTGACATTATTATCAAAGAACAAAATGCTCATAACACAACCATAATGAAGCTGTATTTGACTTTGTCATTTGGATTAGTTATATTTATATGCCATGGTGATCCAAACAAACAGGATTATGTACATTGTATGAGTGTGAGTAAGGCAGGCAGATATCCAGTCTGTGTAGGACTGTGCTTAAGTCTACATCTTTATGTGTGTATTAGTAGTATTTTCTGATAGGAAGATACTCTCATGTGGCTCTACTGGAAAGGCCGGTGATTGGTTGATGTAGGCAGAGGACTATGGCAAGCAGGAGGAGAGGCTGTGAGGCAGGCAGTGCAACCTAGTGGTGGAAGAGGGGTGGGTGTGTGTGCTGCAAAGAGATCACAGACACACTCATGAAAATACACACCCTCTATCTTGCTCACAAACACACAGGCCCACACGCTTTATTAATTTGTTGTATCGTAATTTATCTCCGTGAAACACATGCGCTTAACCTCTAACCCATGTATTTGATCTAATGTCCTCAATATCCAACATAGTGTTCCCGTTTTAAAAATAACAGATAATTCCCCCCAACCCACCCACATACGCGACTCAAAGCTCTCCAAGCAGGTTTGTACACATTTGTTCTGTCAGACCCCCGTTCACCTTAAACCTTATTCCTGTCCTCCCACAGCCAAGCCCTGCTTTCCAACCAAATGGCAACTTCAAAGTCAGAAAATTGGTGACTTCCCGATCTTCAAAATTTTTTTTAGATAAATTAAAAATTAACATTCCTTTGCTCCTGTAATTGCCCAAAAGGGTGGTGCTGCAGTCGTCAGAGCAGAAGTGTCCATCATTTTTACAATTAATAAAACTCAACTTTGCCTGGGCTGTTTTGGGAGATGCTCGACCCAAGATCACAATTTGCAACCCCCCTTTCTTTTTTTTCCAAAAGGAGAGACAGATTGCCCATCTGTTCCAGATGTGTTTTCATGACGTGAGATTGGGGCTTTAGGGGGAGGAGCTTTGATATGGGGGGCAGGGTATGGTCTGGTGGGTGGGGCGCATCAACAATTTTAGGAGAAATAGAAAAATAGAGTACAGTGTGGACATGCGGAGTCCCAAAAGCAGGGTTTAGCGGGGGCCCGGCTCCACCTCAACCACGGCCCATTTTTCCCTTCAAGGGGATTAATAATGAATTAAGGCACTCCCACCCCCTTCAAAAAAGATATTCATGCATGCTAATGCATCCATTATTTATAGTGTGCATAGAGGCTGGCTAGTGGTGGCCACATGCAAGTGGGAGGGATGTAAGGATGGAGTGCTGAGGCAGGGGTCTTTTTTTTCCCTCCCCAAATGAAGCTCCATGGCTCTGGAAGCAACATCCGCCCATTGTGGCTGAAGCTGGAGCAGGGTGGGGATGGGATGGGGACTGGATATGGACAAGTAGGGGGAGGAGGTAGGGGGATGAGGGAGGTCTCACTGCCAGACAGGCAGCTCTTGCATAGGCAGAGGGGGCCGCCAAGTGTTGCAGGGGGAGGGGTGGATTAAACAAATAAATACACGATAAGAAATAATCATGCCAGGGGAGGGATGGAAAGAGGGAGGGCGCAGTGGAGACAAAGAGGCTAAGAGGGAAAAGGCGGGGAGGTTAGTTAAGTCAGACAGGATTTACTGTCTGGACGGATCTGTTCTCAACCAAAAAAATTGACGTAGAAGGCATCTGAACTTTTTAGGATCTACTTTTGCTCTGATTTCTTTTCTGTAAGTCATCAAAGAGGAAACATCTTAAACTTTTCAGTATTTTTAAGATGTCTCAAACTGAAATAAGCTGTTATTGAGTGCTTCCTGTAATATCAATATATGGTCTAGCACATAGTATTAGAAAGGCAACACGTGATAATTTGATAAAATCATCACAGAAGTTTTTACAGCAAAAGCTGAATAGTAGAAATGTGAAATAGAGAGAAAAGTGTGAAGGTGAGAGATGAAGGAGGCTGCCATCTTTTCATGTGCGCAGCATGCCAGGTATGTGGTGATGCAGAGAAGAAGCAGAGTGATAAGATAAAGCCAGATGAGCTTTCTACCCCACTGATCCCCATATTAGCATAGATACAGACATCAGCATGGCAGGGGAACTGGTGTTGTGGAGGTGACACTGGGGCCAACACGACACCCTGGCTCATCTCCATAGATACCAGTGGGGCCACGCAGGTAAATCATACATCAGGCTTATCTGAGATACGTCTGTAGAGCTTGACATTCTGCCAGCAAGCTGCCACCTTAAGTTCCAATAATCCTTGTAAGCGATTCATTCCTAATACTGCTTTAGTTGTCCTCTAAATGCTGAAATGAAAGCATACTTCAAAATTCTGTGCTGTCAGAGTGATTGTTCTGAAATGGTTGTGAAGTCTGCTTCTGCAAACTGCACAACTTCTAGATAATCCCAGAGAGGCTACTTGGAGTTCAATGTTTGTGTCTTTGGTACTTGCGTGTATGAATACACATCTGTTGGAAATGTAGTGATATCTGGGGTAAGAGGTTATCAGTGTGGCTTTGCAAAACCTGCTAAAATAGGATTTCACTCCCATTTCAAATTGTGCCTCGATATTACTCTTGTGACATGCTAATGAAGTAAATCCCCCAGTTTGATGGACTGGTTGTTCTTCAAGTGGATTAAATATTGTTACATGAACTGTCTGACTCAGGAACAATGCAGGTAACAGCCAGATGTCCATTAATTGTGCACATGCAACATGTTTCTGAACGAGCAGCACCGGAGGCAAGACCTCCCAGAAGTGACAATGTGCATTGTGCAAACATTGCAACCTTTGTTCCCCCAACAAAAACAAGGTGAGGCCCTTAAGTGTTGCTTTTTTTAATACCCAAACCTCAACCACCACACAGGAAAAATCCATAAACATTGAAATGATGTCAAAACAACATTGTGAGGTTTGACGGTTTTAATTTTCCACTGCTCAAAGTGAAAAACGGCTCCTGCAACATTTCCTGCACCCCTGGTGATTTTTATGACAAATACAACAGCAGCTTAATTATACATGCGACCACCGCTGTAAAAGCAGAACCATTAACTACCATCTTGTTAACACAGAGGACCTGCCATGAAAGTGCTGGAGTCGCATTTTAAAATCTTTTCACTCAGCGCCTGTCTTGTTGTGGCAGATTGGCACCATGTAGAGGAAATATAAAAAACGAACGTGGCAGTGTGCGCAAGCCGCATGTGTGGGGATCTGGTAAGACTGAATAAGACAGTGACAACTGGAGGTTATCTCAATGACCCATTCTCCATACACTGACTGAAACATGATTAAAGATGCGTGTTAGATTAACACCACCCAAACAGGCCAAAACTTCATCCCACAGCTGCTTCCACACTCCAGGAATTGTGTCTTCTGATGTCCCTGACCTACCCCAGCGTGTCCCAGAAGAAAGCTTTGGAGTCTCCAAATAAGAATGAACTACCAACCTCTTCCCGTAGAGGCTTTGCTTATGTTTCAAAGGCTTCCTGGTTTTACGTTACAGGCCAAACACGCCCCAGCTGTACACAAAGTGGTCACTCCGAATGAGACCCTATGGAGGCCAAGGGAGATCAGACACCCCCTGACGTAACCAAACATCCCAGTTGAAGGCAGAGGCAGCAGAGGGGATGCAGTCAATGTTATTGCTTGCTTAAACAGGTCAGCGTTCAATCATGGCAAGTGTGATGTTACAGAAAGTAATATTGCACTTGTGAGCTGTGGTTCAAGCCTGGTGGGCCTCTACAAAGAGAATTCAGAGTTTGTCACTGCCACAAAGCGGAGTAGTAATCTGAATATTTCATCCTCTGTGCTTTAATCTACCTTATCCTTAACATGTCCATATGGACTTCATAGAATGTGTCAATCTCTTGAGTGATAGAATGTAAAACACACAAACCCCTGCCCCCAAAAGGCAATTCCATCAAGCAGCATTCACTAAGAGATGTATGACCCTATGTTAAGCAAATGGGCAAAGAAATGGCGGTCCACAAGATCCATTATTTCATCTCCCTTTTCTATTGTCTTAAAGCCTGCCTTATGTTCCGAGAGTGCTCTTAAAGACATGTTAAGAGAAAAGAGCTCTCTGCTTTGGAATGAGCTAACTTAATTATCATAGCAACTGCCACTGCTCTTTAACATGTCAATAGTGCTTGGCCTGCATGCATAATTCTGCTGTGTTATTGTGGCAACCCTGTGTGTTTCTCACTGACAAAAACCCCAAACCGCAGGCACGGGGGTCTATTGTCGACGGCGCATCCATCTGGATCAAGGCCATTAGAGGATATTTGCACTTCCTCTGTGGCTCCTGGCTCTTTTTGACATGCAGCAGAAGGAGCAGGCATCACCCACCAGTGCAGGGCCAATTGAGGTGCAGATTGACCAGAGGGACAGTGAAGGAGGGCAGCCAGCAGGGCAGCACTCCTGTCAAATCCAGTGATGGACACCCACGTAGGAGGGCCGGTTAGTCTGCCTGCGGTTTCTGAGGTCTTACAGCGATTGATGGGACATGACGAGGCGGACGCCCTGGTTTCATTCTTTTGTCCCTGGGGATGTTGGAGGGTGTATCAGAATGTCAGAGGCTTGTGGCTCCAGCACACTTCCAGTGTCAACTGCCTACAAAATACAACTGCCCTTTTCCTGCCCACACATACACCGAGGAGAGGGAGGGAATTCAAGTGGATGTGCTTGAAAAAGAACAGAACAAGTACTTTTCTGCTTCTTTGCAACTTCAAACAGTGAATAAAACATTAATGTAAAGGAACCTATATGCTGTGACCATAGATTGCATGAAGCTAAGAGAGCAAACACTCGGAACTAAGAAGCATAAATGATGCTGTTTGAAGCAGTGGAAACATGCTGATAAGACACACGGATACAGGCCTGATGTGGTTAACACCACTGCGTTTGCAGAGACCTTGAACGTACCTTGATATGTATATATGAATGTATGTGTGCACCACGTTTGGTGTGTGCACAGGTGAGGAGACGATTGAGCATACATCTCAATACACAAATGGGAAAACGGCTCTCAGGGACACATCAAATAGAACCAATTCAGCTCTAACACATAAACACCTCAGCTGTCAATCTATATCACCTCACATGTAACTTATATGCTTGTTGCCGCATACGCAGCCTCTCTGAGCTGTGCTGGAATGCTGACAGCGCACAGATACCAATCTTGATTTGATTAGGAGTCAGAGTTGAGGGTCTATGCGCTGGAGCCAATACCAATGTGAGGCAGGCGGGTGGGCAGGGAGGGAGACTGATGTGGAGTAGGTGAGGTGGAGGGGAAGGGGCAGAGTGTGCTGGCAAAGGGGGGTGAAGAGGGGAGGTGGGGGGGGGTTACCTGTGGCCCTGGCTCCTACTGGGAGTAATTTGGAACAGACTGCTCCCAATGTGTTCATTAGGGTTGTGATTGGGGCTGAGCGCAGGTGGGGAGGGCCTGCCCTGCCTGACGCTGAATAGTCCTGATTGTGCCCAGCATAAAACGCCATCTGTTTCAATGAGGGAATGAAAGAGAGGGAGAGAGGGAGGAAGAGAGAGAAGAAGGAGGGGGGCGTACTAGTGCAAAGTCATGTTTTATGATATCTGTACAATTTAGTGTACTAACAAGGGGCAAAAATTAATTAGGAAGAAAAAGTCTTGTTTGGCAAACAATCTTTGCCATTACAAAAGTGTGACAATTTCCTCCAAGGTTCTAAAGTTGAAATAAAAATAAACCAGACGTTAGTTAAAATGGCCTCCATTTCCAACTCAACTGGTAGATTTCAGACCAGCTTTAGTCTGCTACTGTGACCAGACGGCTCAGTAGACAAGGGGATTGACGATGGGGCAGCCGAGTGTATTTATGGGCCGCCTGCTTCAAAGCCGGGATGTTTTTGGTTAATCCTATACTCAAACCAGAAGCAGACATACAAATGTTAATCTAGGTGTTTACACTCACATTTACACACTCCACTCTGCTCCAGACGCAACATTAACAAAAAAAAAAAAAGAGAGAGAGAATAAATGGGCCTCACACTGGTACAAAACACAGCCGACAAAAATATCTTTCTACTCAGTCAGCCTCTCTTTTGAGTGTTTTATTCTCTCCTTCTCTCTGCAAGGCCCTGGGAAGAAAAAAGACGAGCACAGAAGAGAAGAAGGCCGCTGTTTGCTGCTCGACTTTTGAAGCGTCTTTATCGGGCTTGGCAGCGTGGTCCTGCGTGTCCAAGCCTCGTCTTGCTTTTCATCTTTTGTGCTGTCCTAGGTGTGTCCAATGCACTGGGGCTTTGTGTGTAGAGGGAGACGACACATCACATTCTGTCTTCTGTCCCAAACTAGGGGAATGGGGGGAGATGTGAGGGGTGGAAGAGGGGGTTGTACAACAGAGGCAGGGGGAGTTAGGGGGAGGGCAAAAAGCAAACTTATGGAACGCTGTGGCTCTTCAAAGCCATCGTGCACAAAAGCGTTATAAAGCGTTACTTCATGTAGAGTTGTGCCAGATGTAATTGTGGGGTTCCATAAGATAGAGAATCACACGCGATGCCTGGCCCAACCCCTGACACCATGAAGAGGCTATGAAGCTTCAGCTTCATGGAGGGGGGTAGAAGCAAAAGTTTGCTTCGCTTTGATGCACAATAAACAAGTGCACACATAAGTTATCATGAAGGTCCTGAGACAAATCTGCCACTTGTTTCCTCAGAAAAGGTAACATCATGTAGGGAGCTCAATAGATACACAAGGCCTGGAATCAGAGAGGTTGGAAACTGCACAGGGCGACAAGTGACTCCCCTCCTTTTTTGACTCCACCATCAGCTTCATGTTAAAAGATCTTTTAAGCTTGAACACAGCTTTCCATGGAAAATGAAGTTGATTCATTGTTAATGAGCCCAGAGGTTGGCAGAAGGAGCACGGTGCGGGAAAAGTACAGGTAGGCTGTAGTTTTCCTGATCAAGCTGACTAGTCCTCATCTGTTTCCTGTGGCCTCCTGCTGAGATGGTGCGGGAGTCGAGTGTGCATCGTTAAATATGTTCCAGGGTACGAATGCTGCCACTGTCAGGTACATTTGCACAGCCTGCTCCCTGTTTGTATCTGCGTGTGTATATGTGTGTGAGTCTTATTGACAGTGAATGGTGATGGCTGCGGAGGAAAGGGTGGTGCCATCACTTTAGGCCTGCAGATGGAGTTCCCATAGGAGGGACACGCCCCGGTGTTTATCCAGACAGAGCAAAGGAACACACGGCGACAGATCCGTCTTTGCATCTTAAAGGTTCAGCACAAACTTATGTAGAAAGAACAGTGTGTTTTTGTTGTCTCTTTTTGTGTCGTGTCCAAAGGCCTCCTGCTTTGCCTGTGGAAACTCCAGCGTCTGTATCCACAAGGTCAAGTCTTAGATGTTGAGCACAAAGATTTCCTCAGTATGCTTTATTTTAAACGTAACAGAGAATACTAAGTCATGCAGAGCTTCATCAAGGTGACACAGTCTGAAGACAATAATAGCATATAAATGTGCCTTGGTTGCGAACATCTTTGAAAGATGGGTTTACTCAAAGTCCTGTGTTTGATTTGCAGACTTTTTTCTTGCCACTTTAAATCAGACCTCAAGTTTGCTTTACATCTTCAGTGCAGTGAAAGGTCTTTGTTTGTTCTGTACTAGAGGAATTACAATGACTGTTCATGGCGGAAAGAAATCCGTCCGTGATTGGAGTCAAAATTAAGGATCTTGATGATAAAAAGTGACACTGAGAAGAGCAAGGGTCCTAAAGCCGCACCGGCTCCTTCTTTGCTTTTCAGTAAGTCAACTTTCTTGTGAAAGGTATTCATTAAATCATCATGTATTTGACCATGAGAAGGGGTTTCAGCATGAAAGAGCCACACCTTGCGTACAAGATGAAAGCAGGTGAAATGTTTGAAATAATGGGAGAAAAATATGTTAAAAAAAAAATTAACTCTATGGTTTAACTTTATGGCTGCCACGTCCGCTAACAGCAGTCTTTAACTATACATTAAACTCTCCTAGAAACCTGCAAAGCAGAACAAAAGGTTGCAACAAAGTGAATATTGCTCCTGCGTAGCAATCATTCTGTGACTTGTCCTCACAACCCGCATCCACTTGAAATTTACAGATTAGCCATTAGCTAACCTCTTTCCCTCCATGTGCACACAGGTCACAGAACAAAGCACAAGGGCCAGCAAGCAGGTGTCAGGGGTCACGGTATCCCAAGGGTACCTCGAGTCTCATCCCGACACCTTTAACACTTTTCAAAGCCCTCCTGCAGGCCAGGGCCCTCATCAGTAAGTGCCCCGAATAGCCCCTTGCACATCAGCGCTACTCGGCTCTCTTCCTGGTGGGTGAAAGAGAACCTGAGTGCATCACCTGAAACCCCAGATACGTGACGAACAGGCCGTGGTCTGTCCATTACTGGCCTCAGACACAGCAGGGTAGGTAATAATGATGCTAAGGGGGCGGAAACGTATACAAGGGGCAGATTTTATTTGCTCCATATTTCACAAAAAGATTTTCACATTCTTTTTGGACTCAGAGATCAGCTCCAGAAGATTTTACCCCATGAGAGATAATTACTAATAACCCTCACAGCCCTGTTGGCTGAGGTTCATAAATACATTCGCTCAGATTTTCATCACCACAATAAACATTGTATTTTGCATGAAGTTAGAGGCGGCTCTTGACATTGATTTTCCACGTTTGACAAGACAGAAATAAACCAATCTTAACCTTTTGTAGCTCACAGAAAGACGAATATAACGCAAGGGATCATGATATTCTACTCGTGCTAATCCTGCTTTAATACGACAGTGCTATAAAAGTATCCGGGGTGGTTGAGGCATTGATGCAGCAAATTTAAACCCTTATCCACCTGTCTATTCGATCAACCATCACCAAAATCTCCTCTTCACTTTTGCTGCTATCAAAAAACTCACCAAGCTCCTTCACACTCCTGCAAAGAGACTCCATATCTCTATCTGACATGCAAGACGCTGGGGAAAAATATTAAGGTGTCCTATCTCCCAGCAGATTATACTTTATCCAAGATGAAGGCTTGAGCAAGAGCGAATGTAGTTCATTCAAACTAGCTAAACGGGTGAGAATTAAGATGTTGCAGCGCGAGATGAGGCAGTTATGCATACATAACATGTTGAGGCTGGGACCCCCTACTGAGGAGAGGCACGACAAAGCCTCTCAAACAGCAATACCTCTGGGACAGCTAATGATTAATTAGCTTGTGTCATTAAGTGAGGCAAATGTCAGCCGAGCTTCCTGGGGAAGCTGTCACACCATGTGTAGGCTACTCACAAGTTTCCCCCTCAGGTGTTGGTGAATGGTGGGGGGGTGGCATGCTGTAACTGGGCGTATTCTGACATCTAGTGGTCTACAGGACAGCTGCACCAGGTGGCTTGATAGAAGCAAATCCTATGTGGGAAATATCAGTTTCCCTGTTCTCGAGGAAACGTTTATTATAACAGAAGAAAATTAAACTCCTATCAAAAAAAATATATATGTGTAAAAATACGCAATTCACCATAAAGAGGATGACCAATTTGGGTTTCAGGATTTCTCCCAGGTCTCTGATCCCTGGCCAAGAAATTGAGTGAGGCGACCTCTGACCTCTGAATGTCATTTGCCTCATTGACCGTGGCACTGATGTCAAAATTAAAGAGGTGAAACTTCCTCTGTTACAAGTGTCTGAGGAGGAGTGTGCCAGCATACAAGCATGCTGGATATGTTGGAAATATAATTTATTACTAAAAAAAAATCACATATGTATATTTTGTATTAAAATAAATAAACAGAAGCCAAACAGTTTAAAGCATTTTAGCAGACAATTAAAAACTTTCTTACCCTGGTTTTGAGATGCAGCCTGGGACTGATGACTTTCTGGAGTAGTTTGGAGCTAATCCAGATAAAAGTGCCCGCCAAAATGGAAATAAGAATTAACTCACTTAATCAAATCGCTATTTGAATTCTATTTTCTCTATCAGCTGCTGCTGCTGGCTTTTCACTGCATACTTGCTCACACTTTTTCTCTTCTCTCTCCATCTCAGGATCAGCAAGTCACAGTCTTAAGAGGGCCAGCGCTGAATCTTGGCCTGTTGGAAGACCAGACCGAGAAGAAGTGAGAAGGCCCCTCTCTTCAGCAGAAAGCACAACATAGAAAGGCTTAACACACTCACAGACGCACACTCATACACACATCATGTCTATGTTTACTCACGTGGGCAATTACACGTGCACATACACGCACACACGCACACACACACACACACACACACAAACACACGCACACACACACATAATCTGCCTCGCCCTCACATAGACATACGCATACAAAAGCACACCTGTCAGGGCCTTTCCACTGTGTGAGCAAAAAGCAAAGAAGTCTGGCCCCCCCTCTGCCTCTCTGTATGTGGTATCCCATGTCTGTTATATTAAAGCAAATCCATTCAGTTCCCACTTTCAAATCTGAAATAATGGCATGAGCAATTTTCACATTTAGGCAAGCAGGGACACATGCAGTCTCCCTCTCCCTCTCGCAGGGCTTAATGAATGGAATCAGATCCGGGCCCCTGTGGCTGTGCTCTAATCTGCCTTTGAAGATTTCTACAATTTCCTGATAAAAAGTAAACCTGAAACGCCTTCTGCAGTTATATTCTTGTGCAAATGTTTCCAGAAATAAGACATCTACTCATGTCTTCTTTTACACATGCATGTATCCAAAAATTCATCTGGTTTCTGCGCATTTACTTCGCAAAAAAGGGCCCAAAGCCCAACTAGGAGCCTCCTGATTGTGCCAGTCTACTGGTGAGTGACGTCTATTTGAAGGGGGGGAATCTGTGCAAGAGAATGATTGAATTAAAGTGCACTTTGGTCCTGAGTACTCTCTCTTTGCCACTTTGCACCATAACATGTCTTGTCCTAAAATAATTAGACTGAGGCCTTGGGTGGTGGAGTGGCTGGATCCTCAATGGTCAAAGGAAGGAATGGTCTGTCTTGAATGAATGAAAGCCTCCCATCTAAAAAAAAAAAAGAAGAAAAAAAACACTTTATTTCTTTACACTTGAGGTTTGTTGTCTTTTGTGACTATTATCCCCATTCACTATTTGCTTTCATGCAGCTGTGCCCCTCTTAAAAAAGTCTTTGTGTACGCACCATGAATACAGGGAATGTGTCCATGGCAGGTAGCCCTTATTGCAAGTTAATCTCCTGAAAGAGCCTTATACAAGTACTTTTAAATTCTCACCCAGCCACAGAGGGCTCATCATCAATCGAGCACTTCTCCCCTTTGTGGGGCTGATGAGTGTGCTGCCCGGCCGGTGACAATGGCTGCCAAGTGTGGCAAAGTAATCACCTTCTGGGGAAAACACTGGTAATTACTTCTAAACTGTTTGGGCTTCGGAGACAACTGCTATTGTGCAATAAAATGGAAGCTCCCTTTAGAGAGCACGGCTGTGATGGTTACTCTCAATCTCTTTGTCGTCCGTTTGTTTACAGAATTTTCTTTGCGCAATTGCCCACTGCAACTATTCTTTAAATATATGTGTGTGCTTGTGTGAAACGTTTGTGTGTGTGTGTGAGGTTTGGTGTTGTTGCATCGGCACGCTTGTATTCTTTACTGCAGAAATAAAAGACATCTTTACCATGAATAAAAAAACCCACTTTGTACTGTGTAAGCATTGAAAGAGTCACTTGATTTCAATAAACCACAAAGAAAATGTAAGGATCCCTACCTTTCAAAACAGGATGCTAATTAAGCGCATTCCTGCATTCATACCCACATGTATTCCTCCTCTATCTTGTGCTGACTGAGAGTGAAAATCGGTCTTCTTAAAATACTTTCCTGAGCTGCAGGATGAGATTATGTACAGGGGTTTCAAAGTACAACAAATGACTCATTTCTGTAATACAATGCGGGCTCATTTTAACATACTTTGTATGTAAGACAAACGAAAGCCCCAAAGAGCCGTCACATTGACAATTCCAAAATAGAAATATCAGCTGTAAATAAAAACAACCAGAACTAGTGTAGCTGTACAAGTGTAATACTAACATGTAGTACATTTTAAATTATATATTATGCTTCCCTTTTTATTATTTTCATTTTGTTCTATGTCAGATTTAAAAAATCACAAGTAAATTTCCCATCAACAAGCAACTCTCAGCAACTTAATGGATCCAATCATTTTAGTTTATATCCAACCGGCATGACTTAAAGGTCTAAGTCTCAAATAGTTGTTGGTGATTTTGTGAATCTATATTTCTCCCTCAGCATCCAACACATAAGTTATGTATTCATTTTTATGAAGCCTTGATTTGGGTCTTTGCAAAAGATTTTTAACTGCTTGATAATTCTGATTTTAAAAAGTGCGCAAGCTGTATTACACATTAACAAATAATTTGTCAGCAATGTTTGACTGCAGTGCATGTTTAAGACTTTCTGAGCATGATGAAGATCAGTTTGACACTGATGCAGATGGACATTTTGAGCCATCGTCCTAGAAAAGGTCACTTTAATACAGAGTTCATGCAATTTATGGCATAGAACTCTTCCACTGTGATCTTTAGCTCTGTGTCTTACACCCACCAACCTGAAACACTTTGCCTTTCAAATTAGATTGAAAATACAATCCACGTGTAGGCTACGTGAACTGCCACGCCAGTTCAAAGTATGTTGAATTAAAATGCGTAGGGTTGGAAGTAATGTGTGTGTTGCCTCCGCAGTCATGTCAGATTTCTTCTCCATGATTCTAATTTGAATGATGATCTTTTGTGACATTTTGAGTCAAGTCGCTCTAGGTTTTGAAACAACTTGTTGACCTTATCTGTTTTCCTCATCAAAGGGTGCTCCACCAACAGAATGATCTGACTTCTTGCAATCAGACATCTGTTCATTGCAGCAGGAGGAATAATTGTTTGAATTGTAAATGCTGAGAAATGAAGACACAATCTTTGTAATCTCAATAATTGATCCTTCTTTAATGCCTTGTGATCTTATTTTCCCTGCAATCTCTTTGATATTAAATATCAAACCGTGAAACACTCAAAACACTACACTCAAATTTTTAATGCTGACATGTGTGACAGAAAAACAACATTAATTTGTTCAAGAATTATCGTTGGCATTTAGACATAATCTAATTTATTGAAAGCAGCCATAACTTTCAATATCTACAATATTCTATATGTAAGATCTTGACGGTGAGACACAGCCTCAAGGGGTCTGACTAAAATCATCTGCTGATGATATCAAGCTGTCACAAATGACTTTATATATTGTTCCAGCCCTTTTTTTCATTCTTTTCACATGTTATCTTGACCATAATAACCTTGATTTTAATTAATTGATTTTTGGGGTCTGAGTTTTACGATGTACAGCAGTGTGCCATGTCCACTGTGTTCCCTCCTCACTCATGGTAACACGGTATGGTAAGTAATTTCAAAGCTCAATAATATCCACTCATTTTTCCAATGCTTTCTACACATTTTCTGAGTTTACCAAGTACTTCAGTTACATTATGTCAACTTATTTAGTGTATCTACTGAATCCTTTTCATTTAGCTTTAAATTCTACTGGATATCTTTTAACTATTTAAAAAATCTATCACTATTAGATTCAGTAGTAGAGGGTAGTCATACTTTTTAGAGTGTAACAAAGTCTTACTTCTTCCTAGAGGCCTGGCATTCATATTCAACAAGTGATTTTTGGAACAGCAATCACATAAAATAAATGAATGAGTGCTGTATTCTAAATACATGATATCTAGGTTTCCAGCGCCAGTGTTGATCAGCTCTACATTTTACTTCACAAACCCACAGAGGCACTATCCAACTAGTTTTGGCCAGCAGAGGGCAGAAAACATTGCATGCAAACAGACTCAAAGGGGAACAAACAGCAGTCTGAGAGTGTTTCAGAGAGAAGAACACACTAAGAAGGTGAAAAAGTTTTACTTCTTCTCTGAAATATTCATTTAGAGTTCACTTACTGCCACTGAATTAACTTCACTTAATGCAATCAGACTTTAGCTCTATTTTTTACTCCACTAATTTTTACTTTGAAAGTACAAACTTGTTTAGCCACTAAAACACCTGACTTTATGATTATCATTCATATATCGTCACTCTGTTGAAATAACCGCATAACTAATTTTTTTCAAATTTTTCACGAAACACAAAAACAAAATCCCCTTGAGTCACACAAGTACATAGGCCATTACCTTATAGGGGTAAAATCACATGATCTAATCGACCTGGGATGTAGGCAATTTTACCATAGGTAGCCGGTGTCATGGGGAGATGAGAAAAAAAAAAGAAAATTGACAAAAAATGACATAGGAGATTATTTTAACAGTATGACGTTAAAACTCTGTTTGGCTGGTGGGGATGTGTAGATGGTGAGTTGCCATTGAACACAGCAATAAGAAGCTTTACAATAACTGTACACTTTTACTGTACAGAATAAAGGTGTCTATCTACCTCGTTATCAAACAGTTTTAAAGAAGTTCCCATTTCTTTACATCAGCTTTTGTAGGAATATGTGTCAGGACTTAATCGTGAGTATATATTATTTTTTCTGCTGCTTTGAGTTAAACAAAGAAAAGATAGATGTCAAAGGATAAATAACAGAACATGGCAAAGCTTCACTAATCTTTTCTGAATCTGAATGGAATGGATTCCAGTCACTCATTGCTCTGAAAAACTTTTATTTGATTTTAACATTTTTTGTAGGGGGAGATAACATCCACTCAACATCTTTACTGCCTGTTACATCTGCTATTGATCCTGAACAGGTTTCCAACCTATCACAGGGTTAACATAGTAACAGATACACACTCCCTCACATCTATGGGCAATTTAGAGTTACCAATCATCCTGATAAGCATGATTTTCAACTATGGCGGGAAGCCATGTTACCTAGTGAGAATCCACGTGTGCACACAGAGAATATGTAAACTTAATACAGAGAGGCACCTGCCTGGTTGGGGAATGAAAGTTAGAAAAGGAAGCATTTGTAGTGGTATGCACTACACATGTTCAGATAGATGAGAGATATTATTATTATTATTATTATTATTATTATTATTATTATTTCTTCTAAGAGAAGGAAAAACTCACATCAATACCTTTGTGTTTTGAGATTCAATGGAGCACAACCAGTAAACTAGTTCAGGCAGGCAACCTGAGCTGCACAATTTTACATGTGCTCTTTGTTGTTCTCAAAACCACATTTCAAAGTATACCTCTGATTGGGCAGTGCAGGATTCTTGATCTGCTCTTATAATAAAGCATCTTGAGATTACATTTATTGTCATTTAGGACCTAATAGAGGTAAGTTGACTGATTGGTAGATAAATTGTTTGATCACTCATTCATTTTAGTATGTTTAATTTATCTGCAAGGAATGATGAGGTTCAGACACTGGATGCCAATCAGACAATGAGCTACAGTAATGTAACCCAAGCTCATTCTGTCTGAAAGATAACCAAAATAATTATAAAATAGACTTAAAGACAGGCAGAGGAAAAAAAGGGGTGAGGGGAGGTTGTTCTTTCTTTGTGAGGTACTTTTCCTACCTTTTGAGTGTGTTTGATTTTGTGAGCTCATAGGTATCACAGAGGGACAGAGAATGAGAGAGAATCTGCATGACAGAGCTGCAGACAGAGAGATGGTTACCTGAGGTCACTGCACACATTCTCACTGTATTAACAGTGTTAAAATCCCATGAGGCAGCAGGCTTGTGGGTCTGCCTTTGAACCACACAGCCCATTCAACATAAGAACAGGGAAACATCTCCCGCCTCTTTTCAGTCCCCAGCATTTCATTTGCAATCTAAATCTAAAACACAGGCAGCTCAAGAGTCACATCAAAGGGCTTTTTGAAAGCTTGGATAGAGCAAAGACTTGAAATAAAATGACTAATTACGAGCATTGATTAGTAGGCCATGTAAGCTACAGACTAATTGGATTGCACAATGTACTGCTTTTGTTTTGTGTATGTTAATGAAGTAATGAAAAGAGATGAAATGATGATTTCTGTATTAGTGTATGTATTTATGTTTAAAAATGGGGTAAATACAATGAGAAAAATATTTTGGTTATGCGTTAAAAAAATGTACAATCCAAATATTAAGAAAGCCTCATATTTGAACGCATACTTAGAAAGGCAACAGAAGCAATGTAATGAATAATCATGAAATAGTACACTTTAGGACAGAAAAAAGCATTTTGAGGTAATGATTTCTCATTTGTTTGGTTTTTGTTTTTATGAAGCAAAAAAGATGTGCAATGGAATAGAAAGTCTCACAGAGTTCATGAAGATCTGCAGCTAATCTGACAGCTAATACAGAATTATAATTAATTTCAAATTAGCTCTCTGTGCTTATGGGTTTGTTATATTATCACTTACACGAAACAAATGCGAAACGAAAAAGGTAATGATCTAGTTAATAACCCCTTGCAACAGAAACAAAGTAGGACTCAGCATGGAAACAGTTTTCCTCACAGACTCTCGCGGGTAAAGTGTTGAGTTCTTACTGGAAGCACAAGCATTTGTGAAGCCACTTTTAGGGGCTTGTATGAGATATTTGGTCATCTTGTGCAATCTACTCTAAAATTCCTGCTTTGATTGGGCCTGCTCATTGCTGTCCCCGCCACATTTTGTGCATCTCTCTTTGGGTTGACTGTAGGTGAGGTTTTTCACATAACCGAGGTCACCTGGCAAGTCTTTCTATGTTGAGCTATGCACTCTCAAATTCCCCCTGCATTACTGTATTTTTTGGTCAGCTTTTGCTCACTTTATAGTAAAGTGCAATATGATAACCCAGTCATATCATATCATATCATATCATTATAAGCGTCTCTATATGAGCTACAGAGGCAAACCAGACCATCATCATAAAGACTGACCATGTCTGTCATATGTCAAGTCCTAGTGACAACAGACACTTCCAAAATGACCATGATCAAAAATGAATATACCCTGGTGATTTTGGCCTGATAATATTCAAACAAGTCGACACACATGGGTTTGAATATCTACTTAAGGTAACCATCCTCACCTGTGATCTATTTGTTTATAATCCGTGTGTGTGTGTGTGTGTGTGTGTGTGTGTGTGTGTGTGTGTGTGTGTGTGTGTGTGTGTGTGTGTGTGTGTGTGTGTGTGTGTGTGTGTAAGGTCAGTGAGTTTCTGCACTCCTGACAGACCCATGCAAGACAATCTATGCAAGCACATAGGGAACATAAAAACGATACAGAAAAGAACCTGCACAGTCAGGGTTTTGGTCCAGGAACCTCTTTGCTGGGCATTGCATCATCATGCAGCCCATAAGCAAACTGAATACACCTAGAAAAGTAAGTAATGTAAGGTGATAGGCAGAGAGTGCAGATGGTGGATCACTGAAGTATTTAGCAAACAGATAACTTGCCCAGCCAGTCGCTACACCCCTAATTATGCATAATGCATAAGTCTTTATCTGATGAGTCACCGAAACAAATGAACCTGAACCTTTGTCACAATCAAATAAAAAGAGAGACTCCATAGAGTAAGCCAGTGATGCTGTTTTAAGGCTCCTCGGAGAGAAAATGCTAAATTGAGTTCAGGTATTGTGTTTTTCTGCAAACTGTTTAGGTACTCGACATAAATCTAAAGCAGGAACACGGTGAGCTGTTTGTTGCTATGTAGGCTGACATAAGACCTTTTTTGTTCTCAGCCCTGAAAGCCTTACCATTATGTCAAGATCCCATAAAGAGGCATCTGATTGAATCACATGTTGTTACCAAGGAGATGTGTGGGACTGGCTTGGATGCTGTTGGTCGTATGACTACATGGACAATCAGGTGTGTTATTGTGAGGAGTTAAAAATACTGGTATGATCCTCTAGCATAGTGAATTATTACAGCAGTAGCTATATAAATATGATTCTATTTACATCATACTTTCAGGAAATTGATAAATTAATATAATCAGTAATTGACTATCTTTTACTTTCATATTCTCTTATATACAAGAGCACAAGGTTTATGTGTTGTTATACCACCTTGTAGAAACGTGTCAGACAGAATCGTGTTGCTCACTTTCACATTCACAACAAATAGGGGGTGAAACGGATGGGAGGGGGTTGGTGACGAGCTCCAAAGAGGAGGGGGGATTTCAGCGCAGGTGTCCTTGCCTTTGATTTTTTCTGACACCTCGGAGACAAGACCCGACTGTAAGTCGCCTAAAACTGTTGATGAAGACCCAAAGCTGATAAAACACTAATAAATGTCTGGTGTGCCATGAAATCCTGAAAAGAGCAGGGAGGGAGAGATACGCTCGTCTGGATGAGAGACCCCCGCTGGGTGAAGACACGCAGCGTATGTGAGCTGAGCCGTGAAAGCTCGCTGCTGCCATTGACTGGAGGCTGAGGCTGAAATGGGAGAGAAAACGAAGGGAAGCGGGAGGATAGAGAGCATCAACCCCGAGAATAGAACATCGCTTCACTGATCATTTTAAGGTATTATACGTCGTTTACAGATTAGCAATTCGAAGCGTTTGCCGCCGTCTGGACATTGTCAACCGACGACGATGGTGGTGATGATGATGAAGGCTTGAATGGTGGCAATTATTGTCGCCAAACACTCTGCAGATGTGGGCTGTAAGAAAAATAAGGCCAGAATCGGTGAGTGAGTGAAGGAATTAATCATCGATCACGACAATTATGATCACCTACATTATTGCAGGTTCCCTCAGGATGACTCTACAAGACTGTATCCACATGTAGTATGTAATGGTCTATGTAAGATGAGGCTGCATTCATGAATAAAATGAGATTCAGCGTGAAATTTGAACCTCAAGTCCACTGAAAAAACAGCCTCCTAGATGGACAAAACCGGAGCTGCTTATCTTTCCCTTTATTCTGCTTAACAACATGGGACTAACCTGACTCAAGGTAGACACCTTTGCTGGATGTGAGACACATGCACCACTATCGGACAAACAATGCCAAGCTCTCAGGCGCCCAGTGTGGGTAGAAATTTTACGGAGACACCCTGGGAGCCTGATTTCTCCATTCAAGACTCAGTCTGGTCCTCCACTACAAACAGTGTCGTGAAGATGCTGCTCATTTCATTAATTGTTTGCGTGTCCCTGTTTGGAAATGTTGTGGTTTTACTAGTGTTTCAGAGGAAGCCGCAACTTCTTCACGTGGCCAACCGCTTTGTCCTCAACCTCCTCCTGGCAGACCTCCTCCAGACTGTGTTAGTCATGCCCTTTGCCATTGCTGCCACTGTGCCAGGCGTGTGGCCCCTGGATGCCCGACTGTGCCAGGCTCTGGTGGTGCTCATGCACCTTTTTGCATTTGCAGGAGTCAACACCATTATAGTAGTTTCAGTTGATCGTTACCTGGCCATCATCCACCCTCTGTCATATCCCACCCGTATGACCCCTCACCTTGGCACCAACCTTATCATATGTACCTGGGTGTTCAGCTTCCTGCAGAGCACCCCACCCCTCTACGGTTGGGGGGCCATCGACTTTGACCACCATCACAAAGTGTGCTCAGTGGTGTGGTCATCTAGTCTGTCTTACTCTGCAGTGGTGTCCACCTTCTCCTTCTGGTTGCCTGTTCTCATCATGCTTGGATGTTACTGGATGGTGTTTAGGGCAGCTCGGAGGCAAAACGCACTGGTGCACCCCATACAAACCCAGTCTTACTCCCAGCCTTGCCCACAGGACTTCCAGACACCCAGCAGTCCTCAGCGGCAGCCCCAACCACAACCACAACCACAACCCCAGCCCCAACCCCAGCCCCAGCCCCAGCCACAACAGGCCAATTCACCTGAAGGCCCTTACTCAGCAAGAGGGTACCCTGTCCGAGTCAGACACAGACGCTTCCACTACCACTGCAAGGCAGCTCGGGTAGTTTTTGTGATTATGGCATCATATATCCTCAGCATGGGGCCTTACAGCATACTGAACACAATATCTATGAGTGCCAGAGCAGCCGTACCACCCTGGCTGTCCTCTCTTGCCCTTGTGCTCTTCTTCTTGCAGTGCTGCCTCCACCCATACATTTATGGCTACATGCACCGCAGCGTCAGGAAAGAATTCCTGGCCTTGCTCTGTGGGTTGTTCTGCAAGCAGGGCCGTCCCAGGCAGAGCTCAGCTGTGGAGAGCTGCTTCACGACAACAGAGGGACGTCTAAGGACCAACTCTCACCTGCCTAGCCTGACAGCTCGAGTCCTACCTCTGCGGACATGGGAAGAGTGCACAACGTCATCCTCGCCCACCTGTGAGAGGAAGTCCAGGGACAGCCGCAAAGAGACAATCTCCACCAGCATCAGCTCTGAGAGGGAGCTCACAGTCCACAGCAAACAAAGCACTTAGACTACCTTGAGGTTTCATCCGATTGTTCTCATTATAGCTATTACTTGAAGATTTTGTCACAATGGCCTTTTTGTACCAGGGTTGTCCATTTCAGAACTGTAGTTTCTTTACCTAAAAATATCACCAACGTGAGCTTCACTGTTTCAACATGAGTTGGAGTCAATGAAAAAGATGATGAAAACTTATATTCTCTCTTTGAAAAAATGGGTTTATTGTTGAATTTTGAAAACACAATACCACACTGGCTGTATTTTTACTTGGTCAGACTTTTACATAAGAATGACATTAAGTCTGTTTAGAGGTGTGTCAGAAATGCATAATGTGTGTAGCTGCATGTCTCTGCAAGCTGTCACCACTTCTTTAAATGTATGCCAATATTTTTGGAGCACTTGTCAAATAATGTGGGCATTCAAGAACATCTAAATCAAAAGTTGTAGAGACAATAAATTCAAGCAGCACATTTACATCAGTCAGGTCCATTGTTTGGTAAAGTGGTGTTTAAGTACACACCTGTCCAACCTTTCAAGTCCAGATACCAGATACCTTGGCTTTGGGATATTGATTAAACAGTCTCTATTTCTTAATATGATGATAACAGAAAATGATGTTCTGGCACCTTTAAGCTTTTCTAACTCAAGTTGAATCTAGCAGATTGGTCCTTTGCCATTAATATCTAATCCAGCTTTCTGAGTCTGCATTGTACCAAAACCAGGATCTCTTCAGCACATCCTGACCACTTCACTTCAACTTAATATGGCACAGTTCAGATCTGCAACATCTGCTCAGCCTCTCTAACTCCTTTAAAAATGTCTGAGATGTACTGTCTATGAATCTGCATGCGTGGCAAAGGGTGTTTGTGTTTGTTAGCCTGTGACTAAATAACTCAGGGTATGCTTGTGGATGAAATTTTCGAGCCCATCCCTGCTCTGCTTGTTGAACAAGTGGACGTGTATGTTTGTGTCCCACCTACACGGTAACTGTCTCAAAAAGCCTCCAAAGTGAACAACCACTGCAGTGATTCATAACTTTGAGTTAGAAAGCAGCAAAACACAGTAAGTTTGTAGATTTTCTTCCTGATGGGGGAAACACATCGTCCCAGCCTTGATGTTTTTCATCACTCCTCAACAAGGTGCAATTTAACATGTGCCACTGTGTATTTGGACTTAGTAGTTGCTGCACTTGTGATGTCAGTCTTTCTCTTCTGAGGAAGGATGCTATTTTTATTAAAAAGATGCAGAGCTCAGAGGGCATGGTTTAACAGAAACTGAACTGTGGTGGACTAATTTCACCTCCTGTTTATCGTGGGCTCTATGCCATGAGATCTTTTGTAACAGAGGTCTGAGTACATGTAGATTTGTAAAGACACCTCCTATGACAGTATTAGTAACAGACCAACCTATCTATTTAAAGCCACGTTGAGAATGAGTACTTATGTAAGTGTTGTATGCTTGCAGTGACTCATTTCAGAAAAGGTGTTTATTGAGTAGATGTGTTGCCAATAGATGTCAAGTGCATCACAACATTATGTGCATTATTCCTGAAGTGTTTCTAGAACTTTTTTGTCACATTTAAGTGTTCTATGGTTATTTTTGATTACCAGATGGATATTTTTCTGGAAAATATTTCACAGGACTTGCTAGTCTTGGTTTGTTCAGTGGTGCCAGAGATATCAGTGTTATAAGTGACAATCAAACTTGAACAGAGTTTGTTAGAGTGCTGTGCTGGAAAGGAAAAAAGGTGACAGTACAGATCTAATGAAATGTAACATTGACCTAGAAAGAGTGCTTTTAAGTGCTGTTAAACATATTTTTGTGATCTCAAGTGTGATTTTGTATCGTCATATGATTTCATTTTCCAATATTTAAATTGTTTATTATTTGATAAAAGTGAATAAATTTCAATATGCGTTCAACTTCACATTTAATTTTACATTCTGCTTGTTGACAATGTGTTTACAGTGGTTTGATGGGGCTCTATTTTGGCCTTCATAGCAAATGAGCTGAATAAACAGGGTCTTGAATTAGGTTAAATGCGTGTATGGCAGCATAATGGTAAGCACTGCTGGGGAGGCACTACTACCTCACAGCAGAAAGTTAGACCCCGTGTATACATCAATGGTTTTTGGGTGAACCGCAAAAGTATTGTTACATTTCAGCCTCTGAATGGCGTTTTCACTGACCAACAATGCAAACTTTTGAAAACACAATCCAGGGTGGAACTTTTGGGAAATGCCTTTTTTCACATCAAGCCAATGTCCCAAAACTGCAATATGTTTATAGCCTGTTTAAATAAATGTTTTGGGTCAGAAAACCTCATATATCTATCATATATCTAGGCACATACTGTGCAAGGGATGCATTTTTAATAACCCCTCATTTTTGAAGAATAAACTTATACGTGTGGCCTCTGTAAGTTCAGTTTTTAACATCAAGTCACTTTTCACAAAATGAACTCACGGGATTGAATAAGAATCATTTTGTACACAAATGTATGTACTTTTTGTTGAATATTGTGGATTTGAAGTGCTGAAACAAAACTGTTTCATCCCTACCTTATATGCGATTTTAAGGGTGGATGTCCAGTAGATGTCACACTTCCTTCTCTTCAGCCATACCTCACTTGTTCGTTAGTGTTTCTGTAACCCTTGACTCTGTCAGACATGTTTTTAAGGGGCCTTCAAATTCAGCTCTTTGGACTTTCGTGATCCATCCCATTTAAAACATACCATTTTCAATAATTTACATTGGAAAGTCTAACTTTGATTCTAAAAGTTTGTGACGGAGACACGGGTTTCCTCAACACTCACTGACATCTGCTGATCTAGAGCATGTTGACTCTCACTGTATCAATCCAGTCATGTTGATAAGAGCAGTGACCGAGCCAGTTTGGCAGCTGATCACACCTTTTCAGCTGCGAGCTGCCTCAGTGACTGAACAGGGCTTGCGTACAAAGGGATGCGTGTCCCCCTGTTAAGCATGAATATCTGGTTTGTGGCACCATCCTACTCCTGTAAAAATATCTGTCTAAAAATATCACAACAATTTCTTTTAATTTACTCTCCTCTTATTTAGACATCATTTCACATCAGGTATATTTGGTATTTGGTTATGCTAATGTCAGGATCACACAGAAAGCCTTGTTAAATGCTAAAAGGGCGAGTCTCAACAGTTCATATGTATTAAACCAATTTATTGATGGGCACTACAAGGTGAAGATCTACCCTGTTGCCAAACACATCAGGCATGCCTCTGAAAGATTATTCTTCATGTGCAACACACTGTGGCTGTAGCGTTTTCTTCTGTGATACAGTTGTGTACCCTTAGTTTCTACACAAACTTAAATGTAGCCAGTTTTCAAATACAAAACAATAGACATGTTATCATACCAATGTCAGTGTTTTATATAATTTCTGAACTACATACTACATAATTTTTGAACTGATATTTAAAGATTCACTGCCCCATGTTTGCCTTACAAAAAAGAAAGAAAGAAAATCCTACAGAGTCATTATGGTGACAATCTTTAAGTAGCATTCTCCCGCACACTCTTTTCTATACAATATATGTACACACATTGTTTTTATCATCAGTACATGGAATCAAAACAAAACATGAAGCCATAAGGGAATAGAAAAGCAACATACAGAACATTTACTGTATTTAGAAAATTTAAATAAAAACATTTCAGCCTTTCCTTTTAAACCCAACCAAACAAACTGCTCACTATAACAGCTAAACCATTGGAACCCACACAGATTTCAAGGAGCCACTCAGAATATTACTGCTGGACAGTGAACACAAATTATGTTTTTTTTAAAGAAAACAGCAACAAAGGTTTAAAGCACAAAGGAGGACGGGCTCTGCTCTTCGGGTCTTTTCTATGATAAGTGATGTTTTCAGTCCAAGTCCATTTGGACCATTTCATGACAGCCAGTACTGAGGTGAGCCGGTACTGCAATAGCAAGGAGTCAGTCTCTCTCTTGATCCCCTAATCCACCTTGACCACGCTGTAGATCTTATTTACAAACCAGAAGCAGGCGAAGAAGCCAATTGTGCCTGAGAAGAAAAAATAGGTGGGAAGAACATCATTATAGAAAAAAGTAATAAACTCCCACAGTGACAGTGGAAAACCTTTAAGATCAACATGGGACTAGCTGCTTTGTAAAACTGCTTTGGGCTCTTTCTGGTGAAGCAAAAATATTGATAAACATGTCAGAGTGAACATTTGGAGCCTGTTTGGTAAACACTTCAAAGCACTAAAACCAAACCTATATCCTAAAACAAATTTGACATACTGAAAAAATCTTAACATAAAAGCAGAAACCGCAGTCCTTGCTCTTCATTTTGTCAGAAAGAGAGAGAGGGAAAGAAGGAAAGCGAACATTTTTCTCTGAACCGGAGGTCAAAATCCTTGAGAGTCTAACATTCCTATCTGACTGCTCAGTGGGAGGCCAATCCAGAAATAAGTTGTCGTCAAAGTTAGGAGGAGGTTAAAAAATACAGACAAGGAAATGAGAAGATCTTAAATGTGGAATGAGAGAGATTAGGATTATTTAGATCCTAACTGGAAGCAAGGAGGGGAACTGATCATCTTTTCCTCAAATGCTTGGATTATTTCAAAGTGATAAATCTTTTGACATCTCCCCTTTGCTACTTATGGCTCTGTCTTAAGATAATGTCATGCAGGGCTACAGGCAAACTTTTATCTGGACAAATGACGGTATAACAATAGAAAAAGTCTCATTATCCAACGTTGTGGATAACGGTGAGTGTCTTGGTGAAATTGGAGACATTAAAGCCAAGGATGTTAACCAAGCCCTGCATCTGGTCCTTTTTTTACCCCACACTCACACTCATCCAAAGTCTTTTACGAGTGAGTGTATGTGAGTGAGCTGGACAGGGCCAGAGAGTGCTGTTACCATGTCAACATGTGTCAATCTTTGTCTCTTGAACATGGAGACAAAAGCAGCCGCAATGTTCTGTTCATCCGAGCTGTGTTACAGCATGTACTACAGACATGATCCAGACTTGGGCAGACGGCTACTGGATTTAAATGCATGAACAGACACATATAGAGAGGGAAGTCACCATCAATTGGAAAAAAATGAGTGTGTTACATGTATCTTTTGCTCTTAAGTGAAACAAAAAGAAAGAAGAAGGAATTCCAGATAAAGCTGGGCTCTGGCTTGTCAAACAGAAACTCCTTTCAACAACGTAATTGACCCAAATAAGTCTGCAAAACTAGATCTGACCAAGAGGGACTTTGAACATTCAAGTCCCGCTCCCCTCAGTGCGTCTGATTTACATTAAACTTTAAACGATAGCTCAGATAGAGCCATATACAGGCTCCCCCGCTCTGTTTAGCACTTTGCTTCTGAGCTACCAGTGCAGAAATAAAGAGGCAGTCTCTGTCTCCACTAAAAAACAAAGAAAATATATTGCATAAAGGTTTGAACTGCCTGTCACCTGACCAGGATAAAAGTCCTAAACTTTTACAGGAGTGTGCTGCTGTATAGGTGGTGGCTCGAACATTTGAGCAAAGCAAACAAAGCTAATGCCAGTAATTTCAACACAATACACACAAGGCAAACAGCGAGCCTTTCCCACATTCTGAAGAATTTGACAAAAGCAAACCAATGTCAAGTTGTTCTAATGTATTTATCTGTTAAGACTATGGCTACTTAAACAGCTCAAGCATAACTAAAAATCTCACCTGTGAAGAGGAAGAAGATGAGGACCATAATCATGGTGTATCCAAAGTAGAGGATGGTACTGGCAGCTCCAACGATTTGCAACTTTGAGAAGAAGTAATGCACAGCATAGATGAACAGATAAACTGCGGTGAAGCCACTGGTCAAGAAGGAACGCCACCACCAATGGTAGTCCTGAGAACACATTACAGAAAATGACAAGGATGACACATAGTGCCAAATACTTAAAAACAAAGTGTCATATTGCAGCTCACAACATTACTGTGGTACCTCAGCACAGAGGTGGAAGTAGCAGAGCAGAATAGTGGCCTCAGAGCAGGTGATGAGTAGAATAATGAAAACCAGGAATAGGAATCCAAACATGTAATACATCTGATGAGACCTGTAACATAACAGACCAAAGCAATAAGCACTTGACCCCTTTGGAGACACAAAAGGTAGGAGTTGCTCCAAACAAGAATAGCTAGTCAAACTGGACTTGCAGGATTCTTAGCTTCTTACCAGATGCTGTTGAGGATAAAGAAAAGCTGAATGAAGATACAACCAAATGGAAGAATGCCACCCATCACAATACCAGGAATGGGCTTTGTGAAGAAGGACTGCTCAGGAATTTGACGAGGGATTTGGTTTGTTCGGACCGGTTGCTCGATAGCCTGTCGAGGAAAGAGGTTGAAAAAATAATGAACTCTTGAACCAAAAACAGCAAATTTTAGAGGCTAAGGATTCAAAAAACTACGTCTAACTCACCGCCTTCTTGAATCCAAAGTAGGCACCAACAAAGGTGAGTGGCACTGAGATTCCAAACCACATAGCCAGAATGGCCACCAGGGTGCCAAAGGGGATTGCTGCTGAGGAGCCCTCCACCCAAAGGATCAGATTCATCAGGAAGAAGTCAGCAAACACAATTCTATAGAAAAGGTTAACAAAAGACAAGGAGATGACTATATGTGGTTTGAATTTCAGCAGAGGCAAATTAAGCACACATATTCTTGTAAATGCTACTGCACTTTTAATTAAAGCAAGAGTAAAAAGATATGTAAGCTCAAATATTCAACAGATGAATCAAACCAAACTGACCCTGGGCACAAAAGTGCTGTCAACAACACGTTTGTCTTCCACTTCTCGCCTCCAAAAGCTGAGAACACAAGATGATAAGGCGATCATTTTAGGATCAAACAGATGGTGACAGCATCAGTTCTGACTTTGTGACTTCATTTTTCCAACACCCTTACTTTTGTAAAGACGAGCAGACACATAACCAGCGGGTGTTCCCAGTAGCACCCAGAGGACCACAGCGCATGTCATGAGAGCCCCTCTGTTGGCTGGGGACAGGAAACCTAGACAGGCCAGGACTGCAGGGGACAAACAAGCATTATTGCAGTCATACACGCATAGCGACACCACAGCATACCTATTATTACAAAATGTGTCTTCATTCTACTCCTATCCTCTGTATCATGGCTTGAGACAGTACCATATTTTATGGTTTTCCACATTTTCTAGGCTGATGTAGTTTTCTAAATTTCAAGGCACAAATAGCCTCACATTTACATCTACATTTCACCTTCTTTATATTTTTAAGTTATCGCACAAAACTTACTGCACTGAATACAGGATTTAGGTTTTGGTTGATGACCAGGAGACAGTTGCTGCAGCAATACTTACAGTGCAATGCTAGAGAAACTGTGTGTGCACAAGAATGAATGATAAAAGTTAATAAAAAAATAAATGCAGTGTAAAATAGCCCTTACAGAGGGTGATGAAGGTCATGATGAAGATCTGGGTGCCCTGTCCGAGGAATACAGACAGCAACATGCCTTTCCTGGGGGGCCGGAAAACGTCACCGTGCACCTGCTTCCACCCTGACTCCTCCTGTGCATCCTCCTGTGCGAGCGAAGGACGACAGCAATGCAACAACAATCATAATCAAGGGAGTACGACACTTGGGAAAGTGTTAAAAGTAAAAGGTTAACCAACCACCAAGCAGTGAATAATACCCTGCTATTTGACATGTGCTAGCAAAGCAAAATCCAGTGAGGAACATGGAAATTTAGAAACCAAAAGTTGTAAAATTTGGTGTGAAAACTCCTCAGCTTTAAGCGTGACAAAAGTCTTGGAGCTTTCTTGTGATTTTTTTTCTCAATTGATGACCACACCACATTTTACATTCTTTTCTACTGTCCTTGCTTGTGGCAATCACATACCCAATCACCTGATTTAAAACAGCAGCATGTTTTATTTGAAACAGCTTTGGATAAGCTTACATAGAGTATTGAGGATTTTTCCTTGGCCGAGGGAACCTTTATCAAGTCTCCCTGTAAAATGTGACAAAATATTTATAATCCTGGTAGCTATTAAGCCAGCGCCCTGGGTGACGTTAACCTGTCACACAACAGCCTCTGCCTTTTAAATATTTCCTGTGGATAGTGTTACAGTTTGGTGAAAAACTTCAGTTTACAGTATTTTGTTGGTTAATGTTTAACATTTAACACTTGATGAATTACAGATAGGAAAATTTAATACAAAATTGGACTCAGAAACAAACACCTTTATAACTTAACAGCATTTTTGCAGAAATAATCTTGTAACAAACAAGGATGTTCATGTGGTGTTCATTAAAATTTGAATAACTCATTTGCATGGTGGCAACACAACACCCTGCAGTACTCAAGTAAAGAGTTCAAGGACTGTTTATGCGTACAAGGGATGTTCACTTCTTCCAGTATGTTCACATCTAAGTACGCTCCAACTGACTAAGACCTTAATCTCTTTTTTTTGTTTGTTTGTTTTACCTGATCAACTTGATTGTATCTGGCGATGTCCTTGTGAAGGGTTCTCAGCATGATCATTGCAACCATGCCGGACAGGAAAAGGACGATGACCAAAGAGTTCATGATGCTAGACAAAAACAAGACTTAAATTAGAAAATGAAAACATCCAGTGTTTATGTGGCGCATCAGAGATGATCCTCTTACCTGAACCACTGGATGTTGGTGTGAGGCATAGAGACCAGGATGTAATCCCACCTAGACGCCCATTTGATAGAGTTGTTCTCCTGTTCAAAGATATTGAAGATTATTAAGACTCATAGAGTCTTTTCGTTGTGAAATATTTTTCAAACATTAGTTCTCTGGTATGCTTGGTCAAAAGGTTTAGAGATCTACCTCAAATGTGACAGAGTAGGTGTAAACGATTGACACATCACTGTCAAACGTCCCAGGGACCTCCATTGGGTTGCCTCCTTCACAGCTTGGGTTTTTCTCATCCGCATGTTTGATACTGTTGAACACATTCATGTCAAAACATCAGTAAATAAAAAGTCAATTTTGCATTTCCAAGCATAGACTGCTGAATGTATCACCACCTTTTTGGCTCTAGAGTGGCAGCAACTAGTCGAGCCCCTCTCCAGCCTTCTGAAGCTCCACTGTGGTAAATGATCTTGATGTCTACATGGTTGAACATGTAAAATGTGTTCTTCTTGTTGAACTCCGACTGGAAAAAAACATCAGGAAGGACAAATGTTTACAAGATTTTGTGAGCTTTTTTTTCTTGGCATCTATGCAATGCACTGTTTTGTAGATTTAATTTACTTCCCAACTTTACATTTGTCCTAAACATGTGAGTTGTGCTATGGCTTGAGCCCATCAGTGTTCATTTAATATTTCTAGTTACATCTTGTATTGTTAAACCAACAAATAAACAAATAAATCATACTCCGTTAAATGGAGCATCATATTAGATAGAGAAAAATAGAAGTAAAAGATTTACGAACTTACTATTCTGAAGGGAATGAACTTTTTTTATCATTCTTGTTTTGAATAAGAAAACACATACATGAGGAAGAAAAGAAGGATTTTTCTCGAAAAAAAATCCGCAAAAGAAACTCTGTTTGCATGTTCAGGAAGGTAAAAACATGAAACAATAATTAATTTTGTGATATTCTGTCACCCATTTCAGAAAGTGAAACCCATGTCTCAAATAGACAAACAATACATTCAAGCCTTTACTTTTTTGAGTAATTTAACCAGGAACCAGGAAGATCAGGCTTCTGTCAGTATGTTAATTTCTATGGACTCAGTACCTTCTTTTTTACAACTCTTAACTCATGTTTGCCCGTTTCAATTTCCCCTCTTCTTTTGCCACTTTTGTTGCTTTCTGACTATCTTCCAAGGTTTCTTTAAATTTTCACCCATTTTTTTTGCTGCTTTTTGACCATTTTTGCCACCTCGAGCACATTTTCATTTTTACCTTAGCTACTTTTCACCACTTAGGTCATTTCTCTTGCTTTCTAGTTTTCAACAATTTGGCTTTTTGGTTGAGTCGGGTTGAGTACCACTGGTGTACAGCATAAACATCTAGTGCAACAAATTTTATCTGGCATTCTGACACACTTCAAGGTACAGAAGTATTGCACTATCTATGTTTAGAATATTTCAGAAGGCCAGAATATAACATTATTGCCAATCTCAGACCTCTTGGATGTTAAAGAATGTAGTGCTATCTATTTATACTGATAATTAGATGTGTTCACAACTCTGTGGCATATTACAAGGTAACATCAAATGAGTTGATCTTTCTACAAAACTGCAAATAAATATCCTGGATGACTCTGGTTACTCTGTAATGTAGCAAGACTTAATCTCTAGCCAAGTACCTATTCATTCACAAAACAAACAACCTACGTTTATGACACATGCATCTTTGGCTCTTCCATCTGCGGTGACAAGGCAGCCAATTGGAAAGCCTGGGTTGCAGTATTTCTGACCATCTTCCACATCATAGCACCATGTCACTGGCATGTTGTCAATAATCCTGAGAAGTACATTTGGTTAATTGGTTTTCAACAGCCTAAGAATGAGTTTAAGATAGTCATGGCTTTGAAATAACAACTGCTGTAGTAATAATCCTTCTAACCAGTGGTGCTGGTAGTTGAGTTGCATTCCCATTTTGAGAAAATCCAGTTTGGTGGCATCCTCCTGGCTGCCTTTCTTGTAGGTTTTGGTGCACACTGCCTTGCATTTCACATCTTGTTTGAAGTTGAACTGTTGGTAGAGTAGTCACATGTCAGAAGCACCTTACATTTTTCATGTGGCATAACAATCACAATCAATTCAACAGTATACGTGCTTTTGTTTATCAGTGAACACCCACCTTGTAAGGCGATGACTCGATCCTCTCACCAAACAGAACCTGTCCGAGGTTTTCAGAAGGCCTTTTCTCCTTGAGATCTTTGCAGAAGTCAAACCTGAAACAAATTGTGAGAGATTTCTAGATAATGATAGGACATAACTGCACAGCAAACATACTTCTCATTCATATGTGATTAAAAATAGCACCAAGGTGAAATGAAATGTTACTTACACATCATACTCATAAGGCAGGACTGACTCCACTGAGTCCAAACGGTTGACAAACAGCTCAATCGCTGTCTGCAAAGATGTTTGAGGGAAAGAGAACAGAAAGTCTTTCATTCCGTGGGGCCAAATGTGCCATTTATGAACACTACGCAGGGCACAGGCCGTATATCTAATGTAATAAGAAAGTCATGACTGAGTGAGTTGTGAGCAAATTTAAGAGCAGGTTAGTCAAACCTTACATTTCTTTGCTAGGTAACCTGAACAGAACAGTGGCCAGCTACAGTTAGTGCAACTAAAGGTTATATTGTAACGTGTTAAATGTAAAATGCCAACAATCGTTAAGACTTGAAACATCGGAATGTTGATAAGCCTCTTTGGAAATAGGCTAGCAACGCGAACAAAGTAAATAACCAATGCATCATCGGCTATGCGAGTGCTCCGGTCCCAGGTAATAGCCGGGGCCTAAGGACGCAGCTGTCTATCTACAGGACCTGGGACGCTAATAAATTGAATTATGAGTACAAATTCAAGCTGCAATACAGAACACACATTAATTAATACGAAAAGGACGTTTAAAGAACTCCCTTACCTGACAATCTTCACCTCCTTTGCCTTCTTCACAAAAACTCACTGGGGCTAAACCCGGAAGATAAAACGCGGAGCAGGACGAAAAATACGACACTAGAGAATAAACTAGGAGGAAACCAAAGTGTATCCGCTTCTTCATTTTACCCCGAACACGAGTACTTGGAGTTTACTTTATGCTTGTATCGAAGGAGAGACTTCCTCCTTCTATTGGAAAGGTATGTTTGCTAACTGCTAGGCTGGTCTCACTACCGGGAGCAGAGGCTGTGCTAACCTGTCCAACGCAACCACTGTCAGTGACGTCCACTTAGGAGTGACTACCAGAAACACAGCACGACTTCCAAAATAAACTTTCAAGTTGAAGTAATCTGTTCAGTAATCACAAATTAAATGCTTAAAGTGAATTTAAACACTTCAATGACCTCTCTTAATTAATAATTTAATGACACCGTCTGGTATATACGATTTATGACACAAAGTATTCTCAAACTTGCAACATATTCGCAGCGATTTCTTTTATTTTGAAAAGTCAAAAACCGGACGTCGTTTTCGATGCTTTGCGTCTCGACGTTTTTTGACACCGTGGAAGTAGCACTGACGTTGCTTATGGTTTTTTTTTCCTCCATTCACATCCTTGTTGTATGTCCTGTAGAACGAAACTGTGTCTCACGTTACACACAACTAAGCAAACCTGAAAAAAGAATGACTTGTAAGGGCCGATTATAGAGTCAGACTTTTAGGGGCGCAAAACAAAGCTTGTGATATTGAGAGTTTCTTTGCAAGTGGAACCCATAAGCCACCAACTTACTAACAAGCAATATCAGTCTCCCAAATATTACTGTTCAAAATTATAACGATAGCTAACTCGTGTTTTACACCACGAAATCTATAGGACAAAGAAAAATGGAAAAGAGTCCCGTCTCTGTGCCTACTGTGATGACAGTTTTATTGTAGACTGTAATGCATCTGTTTTTGTTATTCTCTTTTGTTTTATGTCAGTGTTCATTTATATTTATCATATTTATGACTATGTGTATACATGTTGGTGTACTGTTAATAAATGTCTTCACCCAGGCTCTAACCATGAGTGGTAGAAAGGATTTTGTGTTATCATTCATATTTTCTGAGAAAAGGCTGAAAAATCAGAAATTCTGCTGGGGGGTGTAAACTTTCAGGCACAACTGTACATAAAGCTTTTGACACAAGTAATCATTCATTCAATTATTCACTTTGTAAAAATTTGTTTTGAAAGGTGCTACATGAATGACGTTATGATTATATTATGAAACAGCACTCTTTAAGAGGTTTAAAAATCTCACCAGATACTCCCTGATCACAAATCGCACTTACAACTTCCATTACCACTCACTGTGTCTTCTATCAGTTAACTAATTTGAAAGGTAAGTTTTAAATGCTATTTACACAAAAACAAGAGTTACCAGTAAATCTTTTCAATAGCTTAATGAACCAGTATTGCTTGTTTGGGGGATAATGTAAAACTCTTGTTGCTAATTGGTGACTTCATACCAGTCTGACCAGTCCTGTGTTGGCATCTTTGGACCAATAAAATAAGTGCAAAGGAATCACAGCACTTAGAAAACATACTTTGCTTATTTGTTAAGAGCCTCACACTTGTCAGTATGTTATTTAAAAATACACAAAATACAAAAATCATCAACAACTTTACACTGACAGAAAAAAGGCTCTGCAGTTTCAATATCTTTTTCACACAATCCACATACAGTTGCGCCTAAGTTTACACCCCCTCCAGCAGAATTTTCTGATTTTTTGGCCTTTTCTCAGAAAATATGAATGATAACACAAAAACCTCTCTATCACTCATGGTTGGAGGTTGGGTGAAGAAATTTATTAACAAACAACTGTTTACTCCTTTTAAATCATAATGACAACAGAAACTTCAAAAATGACCCTGATCATTTTTTCGTACACACACTGATTACAAGCAAATAGATCACAGGTGAGGATGGTTACCTTAAGTAGACATTCAAACACATTTGTGTTGACTTTTGTGCATTTTTCAGGCCAAAACCACAAGAGTTGTGTAAACTTTTTAACAGGGTCATTTTTTAAGTTTCTGTTGTCATTATGATTTAAAATGATTTTTTTTCAATAAATGTCTTCACCCAACCACTAACCATGAGTGATAGAAAGGATTGTGTGTCATCATTCACATTTTCTTAAAAAAGGCCAAAACAATCATGGATTCTGCTTAGGGGTGGGTGTAAACTTTTGGGCACAACTGTAAGTTGTTTTCGAAATCAAACTTTATGTGAGGAAAATATTTAGACGGATAAATATCATTTAGAACTTTGAATATGAATTTCTTATTCATTAGTAGTCACCTAAGCTGGTTTGTGGGCCTGTACAGTGACAATTCCAGTCCAGAGGGGGGCGGATATGTCCTGTAACAGTTCAGTGCCGCCGCAAAAAGAAAGAAGAAGAAGAAGAACAGGCGAAGAAGAGTGTTGGTGCCGCCTCTGTGGCTTCGACGGAAACAGGTCAGGAGGGAGTGGAGGTCTGTTTTTTTATCATCGCAAACACAAAGCGGCTGCCAGTGCCCGTACTCTTGCAGCCAGCGGTGTGCTTGCATAGAAGAAATTACGTTAGGGCTGTTTTGTCAAAGTATCTCTAATTGCGTGTCTCACAGTGTGAAAACCGTTAGCAGCGACGTTGCGACGCTGTCGTTCGCCGAGTAATCAGCTACAGCCGTTGGCACGTTTAACGCCATTTTACGCGCTCAGCTGCTGAAGACTTTGAGGAACAAGGTAGACACTCTTGAAAACTGATCATTTCACGAATGCATGCTTTTTTTATTTTTAAAGTATGTGTAAGGTTTAAACGACCCCCTCTTTGATGCACGCTTTGGATTTCGCAGCATGGCAGAGGCAGACCGACCTGGAAAGCTTTTTATCGGTGGACTGAACACGGAGACCACAGAGAAGGCCCTGGAGCAATACTTCAGCAAATATGGGAGGATTATGGAAGGTGTGGACGGAGCCACTGTTTGGCCAGTTTTTCTTTTAGTTGAAATGATTTAATCTGAAACCTCGGTTTTTGCTAAATTGATGCCAACTAGATGTTTGTGCGATCGCCAAGGATTGAAAATCGTAACTCTCATTACGTACAATTACTTTAGGAGTAACTCAGCATAACAAATGCATTGTTTTTGTACATTTTTAACTGGCGATTTGCCATTCTTGTTCCAACAACGCCACATTTAGTCAAAAGCAGATGTGCTTATCTTTTCATATTAGATCTGTTGAGTTTGTGCTACTGACACATCTTCAGAAATACAGGATTCAGTGACTTTCAAATTTATTTACCTAAAACTCAATAAATTGTTGACATAACTTGTAAAGCTGCCTAATGTGCACAGAAAATTCACTGGAAGAATCAATAAGGGGATGGATAGAGAATCGATGATGGTATTAGTATTGATGAAATCTTATCAATACCCATCTCTATTGAGAAACCATAGAGCCATGTTAGATACTTATCACAGG
This sequence comes from Thalassoma bifasciatum, assembly GCA_008086565.1. Taxonomy (NCBI): domain Eukaryota; kingdom Metazoa; phylum Chordata; class Actinopteri; order Labriformes; family Labridae; genus Thalassoma; species Thalassoma bifasciatum. The sequence goes on from RPOG01000086.1 coordinate 855,160, forward strand.
TAGCACAAAGGTGAAAAGTGGATGCCGATGATATCTGGCTGTAGATAGTGTAATAATCTAAAACATGAGCACATAGCAGAACTCGAATCTGAATCCTTTTCTTCCTCGCAGTACTTTTGATGAAAGACCGTGAAACGAACAAATCAAGAGGCTTTGCTTTTGTTACCTTTGAGACCCCAGCTGATGCAAAAGATGCTGCACGGGAGATGAATGGAAAGGCAAGTACAAAGCTGAGAATTCAACCTAGTTTTTCAATCAAACAACTTGCTGAGGTGATGTAATTGTAATTCTTCCATTACAGTCCCTTGATGGAAAGCTAATAAAAGTGGAGCAAGCAACAAAACCACAGTTTGAGAGTTCTGGCAGGCGAGGGCCTCCACCTATGCACTCTCGTAGTCGTGGTCCACCTCGAGGCCCCCGTGGGTCCAGGGGTGGTCCAGGTGGCATGAGGGGCCCACCCTCAAGAGGTAATTATCTGATTTGATTCATTAAGTAAGATGAATTTTAAAAGTTCTATGCATTTTTTTTCTTTTTTCTGTTTCCCATTCTTAATCTTTATGAAAATTAATATTTGCATCTCTTGTCTGCAAAGACTACTATGATAATTCAGGGAATGTAGAACCCTTCTTTAAAGGAATGTCATCCAGAGGACCCCCACTGAAGAGAGGACCCCCAGTCCGTAATGGAGGTCCACCACCAAAGAGACCCGCCTCTTCTGGCCCCATGAACAGACGTAAGTAGTTTACTGCATTTAAGTGAGGAAAAAAAGACACTTGACCGCAATACAAACTTTGTGCTGGGAAATTGCCGCAATACATTTTATCATGTCCAGTTTTTAACTAATCCTCCAGCCTCCTGCTGTCCTGTAAGTACCTAGACACGCAGCTTTCCTGGGTTATCTGTTACTAATAAGCCAGTATGTTTATCTCGTGCATTTCAGCCCCAATGTCAAGGGACAGGGATCCCTATGGTCCACCCCCACCTCGCAGGGACTCCATGATGTCCAGGAGGGATGATTACCCATCACCAAGAGAGGACCATTACAACTCAAAAGACAGGTAGTTCAGTTCAAATGCAATTGCATCATATAATCTTGTCAAGCTCTGTACTGAGTCTTGCAGTGTTAAAGAAATGATATGAGAGGAGTTGTACAAGTGTTTTAAGCCATTTGGGTTTAAATAACAAGATATGACCTATTGTGCCTATTTGGTAAGTTTCTCATGAGCCTTGAAAATATTTCAAATGCCCTGACGTTGAGTGTGCTACGTCTTACAGCTACTCCAGTCGGGATTATAACTCAAGAGACTCCAGGGACTATGGCCCTCCACCTCGTGATTATTCGTATAGAGAATACTCCAATTCTAGCAGCCGGGATGACTATGGATCAATGTCCAGGGGATACAGGTACCAATATGAGTTACTTAAGGCTACAGTGGGTTTGACTTGACAAGTATTTCAGCTAAGTCTTGTCTTTTTTTTGTACTACGCAGTGACAGAGATAATTATGGGGGAGGCCGTGAACCAAGATATATGGACCGTCCCAGTGGTGGCTCCTACAGAGATTCATATGAATACGGTAAGATATGACTCCATTTGTGTAATTACAGCAAATAACCAATGTGGCACGAAGAAGATCTGCACAGAAAAAACCCCCAGCAAAACCCCAGCAGTGACCAACGCGACTACAATTCATACAACGATCCCTCCCCAAAGGAAGCAACAACTCAGAAACCCAAGTTTTTCTCTCCAGTGGCTGCATCCCTCAACTGCAATACAAATTTTAATTTTTTTTATTTCAGAATCACAGTTTGACCTTTGAAATGAAAGACAAATCAGATTCAAAAGCTCTGTCCACTTGTCCCAGTCTTAAATATCGCAACGTTTAGTCAAGAGTAAATTTTTTTGTTGCAGCAGAATGAGGCCCAGGGAGTTTGCAACCATAAGGAACCCCAAAAGTCTGTGGAAACATCTGTTGATGACTCTGTATGAGTTGGCTGTCAAAGTACTCCCTCAAGGAGTAATGTTCATAAAACCATCAAGACACCTCTGACACCCTCGTCTTTACCCTCAGTTCCAACACTTGGAGCTCAAAAAGGAAAAATGGCTACTCAAATCAGTGGCATGCTTAAATGGGAAACACTGCCCATTTCATTCCCTTCTGCTCGGAAATGTTACTGCTCACATAAACTAAGAGTTAAGATGGCGTTCTTTAGCCTGATTGGACATTCCAGCATTACCTCAGTCAAATATACAATCTCAGAATCAGTTTATCGGCACAAATGAGCACCAGAAAGTGAAAGAAAATGTATAATGGAAATTTGCCAATTACCTGACCCATTGACCCTGCAGGTAACTCTCGTGGCGCCCCACCTTCAAGGGGCCCCCCACCATCCTATGGTGGAAGCAGTGGAAGCAGTCGTTATGATGACTATGGCAGCAGTTCCCGGGATGGCTATGGCAGTCGTGACAGTTACCCCAGCAGTCGGAGTGACCCATATCCACCTAGCCGTGGTGAGCGAATGGGCAGACAGGAGAGGGGCCCAGCTCCCCCTGTCGAGAGAGGCTACCCTCCTCGTGATTCATACAGTGGCTCAAATCGTGGAGGGCCACGTGGTGGTCGCGGTGGCAGTCGACCAGATAGAGGAATGTCTCGCAACAGATACTGAACTGGACTTGAAACCCACATCAAAGCCGAAGTTCTTTTCGTGCTCAGTTAACTCAGTGTTTTGGAACAAATCTAACAACACAAACTAGCCATGTCTCCATAAATCTGTGGATTATACAGCTTAGCCTTGAATCTGTATCTTGACTCTCCAAGGTTTTAATGTGTAAGAGTTTCTGTTTTATTGTTTTTTTTTTTTCTTAGTGTTACTTTTGCTCATATAACAGTGCAGTTACTACGTGAGTGTTAGTTTTGTACGTTCGGTGCTGTTGGAATCTGCAATGCCCTATAAGTCTGGCTTTCCTACCCTAATAAAGCTTTTAGTTGAACCTGAACCACTGCTCATCAATTATCAAAACAATACCAGAGACCGCCATAAATGTTGAGTGCCAACATGATATTTCCAAAGTTTCCTTTGAAGCTTATATGAGTCTTTGCTCGTGCTTTATAAATAGACGAGTGACCTCAGTTCATGCTTTACACAAATGTGCCATCAACTGGAAGCTGCTGTTTTCATGGGTCAGGCAAATGTTACTGTCAAAATGTTCCAATGTCCTTTCTTGGAAAATGGATCCATCACCCTAGAGCCAAATGATGGCATGCAACGACAAAACCAAAGGCAACAACAACAACCAAAAGCAGCTCGACTGGTAGTCAACAGCTGGTAAGCAAAGCAAACCTCTTTGTTTCTCATCTGTCAATGAGTTTCTCTTAATCCTGTGTTGCAGTTTCCCATCAAAAAGGCGACATTCAGGACAACTTGCTGCAAAGGAAAAAAAAAACTGGATGGCAACTCAATGTAACTTTGTCACTGTATTCTGGTTCATGATACTCTTTTTAAGAACATCAACATGCCCAAATGTTTGCCAGATTTAAGGGAAGAAACCTTTAACAGCCTTTTTACCAGACGAGCCCCTGAAACTCTAAACTTTTGCCTCACTAATGGTCTAAAGTGATTCGAACCAGCATAATATAGCCCACAAGGAGTTGGGTCCATATTGTGTAAGAATTTTCATTAAGTATTGGAATTCGTTGTTACAAGCTTTGTTTTGAGTACCAAATAAATGTCCTACAAGCATGCCACTACAAACGATGGAAACCTCTGGAAGAACATCTCTCCCTTACATCAAACTGGAAACAAACACTGAAGCGAATTCCCAGTTGGATCAAGGACCACTAAATAATATTATTTTTTTATGTTTAATGAATACATGATCATGTTAAAAGGCATTGTGCTTATATTATGTTTTTTCTTGCAGGATAACCAACCCTCTCAGTGAACTGTCTATGGAACTAACTTAAAATGAGTCCTGAAGTTATTGGACCAATGAAACTGCAGCAAATCAGTGCTGGTATGTTTAGCTCACTCAGTTGTTATTTCTGTACAAAACCTGGTAGTTATAACATTTTGATACACTGTTTTGGGACTATAATCTCTCTTTTTTTTTTTTTTTACATTAGATAAGAATTGAATAGTTTGAATGGTTTTATTTCACTACATTGTACTGGTATATATTAATCTTTTTATTCCTGCTGTCCTCAGATTCTGGCCCAGGTGGAAGGCGTCGGTCGATACCTGTCCATGAGTGGGAATGCGTGTCAAACAGGAGCAGAACGGTGGCAACGATGATGAAATTCACAGTTTTTGGTTGTTTTCAATAAAGGCTTTAAAAACAACAGTTTGTGTTCATACAGCTCTTTCTTGCCATGGCATAAAATGTGATTAACAAAACTTTGGACTCTGAAAATTAAACTTGGTTGCCTTAAGTTTTTTTTTTTCTTTTTTTGTGGTTGCATACTTGTGTGTAGAGTTAAGTATATTTTTTCAGTCTTCATATTTTTTTATATGAGTTAATATATGGTTTTAGATAGTATTATGATTTCTTAGATTAAATTGTAGGGCTTTGTTTTCATCTTAAACTTGACTGGTTTTCACATTTTCAAGCTACATTTCCATGGCTTCATAATCAAACATTCCTTCTAAAACAATTCACATAGCCTGTCACAGGACTTAATTATCCTGACAGCATAGAGATACAGATGCACCAACAATTCCCATGTGGTGAGAACCTGATCCAAAGTACAGTTGGACAGGTAATATAATACAAGTGATAAATGCCCTGTGCCAGCTTTCTACAACATTGCGGATGAAAAAAAAAACTTCTGTCCATTGTTGAGGTGCCTGTTTGCCAGCAGGGGTGATCATCAGTTTTGTGTATAGAGACAGCGTCGTCCTTCCCCCACCGCCTCTTTTTTAACTTCTGGCAGAAGTGCGGATGTGAGTCGCATATCGATGCGGAACAGGCCGCCACTTTCCTCTTGAGCAATGCTTGCATAGGCAATGTTCATATATTTGGAGCTATGAATCCAGAGGAGCAGACTGTAACTTGGTTAATATCACTTGGAGTGCTTAGCTCGCCCAAAAAGAATATAGCAGACCCGGAGGAGTTTTTGAAAACATCGCTGAAAGATGGGGTCGTTTTATGCAAGCTCACGGAGAGGCTCATACCTGGCTTCACCCCTAAGGTAAGTTGCTGGTTTAAGCTGTGTCAAGTCAACTAAGTGCAAAATGAGCGACGGCTCCCGGTGCAGGGAAGGGAGGGGTTTGATCCAAATCATACCAACATGAACTTCTCTCAGCAGCTGCAGGCCTTCATTTTGTTCTTTTGCTTAGAGTAAACGCGCCCTAAAGTTTGTATAACCTTGTGTATTTGTCCCTTGTAGTGTTGTCTGTTTCAAATATAGTTCCGTTATATGAATGCTTCAAACGTTACATTTCGAGATGTTGTTTCCTGTGAAGCGAGAAAAATGTTCCGCATTCTTAATGTGAGTGTGTCGGTGTGAACACCCACAGAAAACAGGACAAATGTGGAGAGATAAATGCGTTAGGACCTATGGATCAATTTGGAACCATCTCAGAGCAGAACAGGAAAAAAAACTTTTGGCAACTTTGCGATTCAACATCAGTGATATGCTTTGATGTAATGGTTAAGATGACAAAGTTGATAATGATAAACAACAGTTGCAAAGACTATTCGTCACTTCCTCTTCAAAAGGCTCTCCCCGGTGCGACCTCCCCTTTGATAAAGTGGCATCAATACGCACAACAGGAAACAGCTCTTGAGAATAAAGCCGGATGAGCAACCAAGTATAACTGATGTGTTATTGTCTGAAGATCACAAGTTTACAGAAGATAGGTCTTGTTTTTTTCCTTTTTAAAAATCTGTGTTCATGAAATTAACTTTGAAATTGGTAAGTGCATGCTCATGGTGAAAGAAAATCACAATATCACAGAAAAAAATTAAACAACGATCCCATGGACCCATGGTCCACATATGTGGACATTACATATCTGCCTCTTTAGACCCCATGATACTTCCTTTTTATGAAACTTTGACTCATTAGCCACAGTAAGGGGCATTTCCCATGCCATCTCTTGGTGATACAACTTCTTACCTGTTTAATTGAAGAAAAACAGTGAAGTTATGTACAATTACTCTTATGACTGAAAACTAATTGCTAAATATTACAACTAAAATCATTACTTCCTGTACAAAAACCAAGCTTAGTTTTTGTACTTATGTGTTCTTAATCATCTCAAAAAGCAAGGGGAAATAAAAAACTGCACATCAGTCAAAAGCCAGGCTCTCAGGAGGATATGTGTTTTCACATCAAGCATAAAACTGCATGTTATAGAGATAGACCAATATGATTACTTCAGGGTCAATACTTAACATAATTAATCAATTCAAACTCAGTTGAAAGGCTCAAATATATTGCAGTGTGCTATATACCTTGCAATTGCACATGCAAATATAATGATGATAATTCTTAAATTATATATTTTGCTGGTCTACTATTTAATGTTTTATTTTATTTTTTTGCCATCACTGTAATTATATCCACTTTTTGATAAACATTTTCATATACATTATGATATTAAACATAGAAGTTCTGGCAATATCATTCATGTTTGAGTGGCCCATTCTAATGACAAAAAAAAACAAAAACAAAACTAAAGTGTTTCCCCAATTAAAATTGAAAACAATGACCATTTCAAATCTCCTTCATGTCAGTCACTGTGAAAATGTGAGACACTGTTTAATCTCTTAATTTCAGATGCTCCCTTCAGAAAGATATAAATTGAAAATTTTATAAACCGTTTCAGATTTCAGTAAATAGTTTCCCCTTGACTATGAGTCCCTTATTCCCTTATCATCAACTTCAGGTCCTCGTTTAATATCCAACGTTGCGACGTCACTTCTCTACGACTTTTATTTTGAAATGTAAGCGGATGTTGTGCAGTAATGTCGTTGCTTTGAAGTGTTTTTGGTGTTAATGGTTATGTGTGCATGAAGGAGACGCAGGAGAATCCACAGTTATTCTGTTAACTGTGGGATCCCTGACTTAGTTATGAACTAGTGTTACTTGATGAGCTTCAATGAGTTAATATTACTCTAACATCGCTCTGTGGTTAGTACTTCTATCTGTAACTGACATTCAAAGAGGTGTGTGTTTTGTTAACACATATATTTGGTGTGTGCGTGCCTAGTACTGCCAGGACCCGAGAACTGAAGCCGACTGCATTTCCAACATCAGGGAGTTTCTAAAAGGATGCTCGTCCTTAAAAGTAGAGGTAAGTTTTTTCTTTGAAGATACAATATTTTGACTCAATCTGACCTTTCCATTTCATAATATCCTTACAGCCCTCTTAGCCCACTGCAGTTTACACAAACAGAGGACTTAAACTCAGTCTTGCTTGTGTTATCTGCTTACCTTGCTGACATATGCTTTCCTCTCACGTCCATGCTGTCCGTCACTCTTTCTCAGCAGACAGGACGGGTTTTGTTGGCCCAAATGAGCATTGCCTCAGTTTTTAGATGACCACAATTAAGTCTGCGGCTCAGTCATGCTGTAGTGACATTGATATTTGTTTGCGCAGGTTAAAAACACTCTAGGGCAGGCACTTTATGTAAAAAATGTCCTAATACTGGAACAGAAATCATTTGCAGATGTTGGGAGTTTTCTGCATCTCTGTACCAGCTTGTCTGTGGCTGCAAAACTGGACAGTAATTTCTCCTCCAGCTATATAAATACTCCTCTCTGGTCTTCAATCACATCACTTGGTTTCTTTAAACAGCTAATTGAGTCAGCGAGCATGACTTACTGCAAAGTCAAGTGGTTCAGTAGTTCTGCACAGCTGGCTTGTTATGTCTGGGAGGTCCCCTCTGCTTTCATCCACCAACCCTGCCTTAGCCCATAATTAGACCTTTTGTGGCCAGCCAGTAGCTCATGGGCAGAAGTTTCTTGGACGATCCACTGTCACATGTATCAGCCAAGGGATGTCTGCGGTGCTATAGCTAGCCCTACCCATCCTCTGGTCAGTGATGTGACTATGGTTGGGAGGACTTTTTCTCTCTTTTTTTCTTCACTCCAGAAAATACTGCTCGTTTGTCCTTTGACTGCACAAAGGGAACAGTCATACTGCTTTCACTTCTGCCCAGATGCAAAAAGAGGAAGCACACATTACTGCCTAAGGCCTCTGGCTTTTTATTTTTTATTTTGCTGTGTTCTAAAAGTGCAGGGGATTGATTTTACACACTACCACTGTAGTTGTTAAGATAAGTTTGATTTCCCAGAATGGTTCAATGCAACTACTGGTCCCAACAATGGTCAAGATGTCAATATTAGCTCACAATCTACTATATAGATCAGTGCTGTTACATAAGACTCTGCTACTCATTATTCTCGCGATGTTAACTTGGGTTGTGTATCATCAGAGAGTGCTCTACACTACTTTTTATTTCTCTTTCCATTTTCCGACACCTTTGATACACTGCCAATTATTAGTGATACGCCTGAATGATAAAACTGCTTGGATTGTGTTTTAAGGGGTTAATAATTCCAGTTTAAAGAAATTAAGCCTTCAAATGAGTAATAGATATTGATTGCTTAGATTTTCTGCTGAACCAACCATCAACCTGCCCTAATTAATAAGCCCATGATTCAAGTGTGTTTTGGAATATATAACTACAAGATTAAGAGCAAGCAGAGAAAGTTTTCAAAAAGACCCCAAGCCTGACCCCTTACCCGCACATGTCATAGTCACACCTGCTTAAAGTCTGAATGAGGTTATCCACAAACCAGTACCATGGCTCTACTACTCAAACTCTATATTTAAGATGTTTTATTTAAAATGTGAAACCCAATCCGATGGAGGAAAGGAGATAGCTGTCTGAACCAGAGCGAGCAAGCAAGCAGTGTCACTGCCTCTGTATGTGTGTGTGTGTGTGTGTGTACACACAGCCAATCACAAATGAGTCTGTCCTTGTCTTTTTTTATTACACATCACTAAGTCACAGAATATGGGTCATGCTCAACATATCAGTTTTTTTCTCTGCCTTGTTACAGGCTTATTCAAATCCTCCTGTCTATTGCATTGTGTGTCCTCGAGTGTGTTTGTGTGTGTTCCTGTCATTCTATTGTTTGTGTTTTAGCCTGCAGTGAGTGTCTCACTCTCCCTCTGTCAAAGCTTTACCTCTAATTCTAATTCTTCTTGCTCATTTGATCAAATCCAGATCTCATTAAAGGATAGAGTTTGAGATTTGTGGTATAACAGCATCCTCTTCATGCCCTTTCCATCCAGGGGTTTGAACCTGAGTGGTTGTACACTGGGGAGAATTTTGGCAAGATACTGACCACTCTGCTGGCAGTCAACTTCGCCACACAAGGTAAGTGCTCTCCACTTTCGCCTGGACTTCCAGTCTTTTGAGCATCCTTTGTGAAAGTTAAGAACCAGATAGAAGTAAGGTGAAATTTCTCTTTTTACATAACAGCTCCCTGATGAGCACAGTCTATTTATATGTTAAGCTCATTTATTAAATAGGACTCTACACAAACTGCTTCCTAGTCAGTGACAGCATATAGTCTCCTGGGTACAGGTATTATGAATATGGGGAGAAGACTATAAAAGCAGTCATGCAGTGCTATGAGTTTAGTGTTTTTATGTGCCATTCCCAAAACAGTTCCACAGTCTACTTATTGGAAATTAAAAAGAAAAGAGCAACAACAGACTGAGAAAACAGTTCCTTTAGATCTTCCACCTGGGACATGACAGGTTACCACTTTAATAAATAAAACACAGCATCGTCCTACACTGTTGGGACACAGACAGTAGCAGCCAAACATTACTAAAGGAAAGAGAGGGAAATGTGTCTTTGTTTTGTTTTTTAATGATAGAAAATTCACATAAAGTGGTTGAGAATCTGTATGAAGCGGATTAAAGCGACTCCCTTTGACCTGGGGGCTTGCACAAACTATGGTGACTTGTGTATTTGTCTTGAAAGTGAAAGTGAATGAGGAATGATTCTTCCCTTTTAGCACTACCTTTCTTTGTTCAAGATAACGTGATATTAGATACAACCCGATTAGGTAATGTATTTATCAGCAGTTACATACCGTTATTATTTGAAACGTGACAGAAAACTTTGCAAGTTTGTGCTGTAGTTCAGTAACTGGCTACATTTAGCGCCACTCACAGCCTGGTGCTCTGAGACATGTTGGTACTGTGTAGCATTAGTGAATCCATGTTATGTCCTGCCAGTGCTCTTCATTTTATTGATTGTCTCAGGTTTGAGCAGACCACTGCAGTGTAACTGCTGCATGTGGGTTAGAATGAACATTTTCACAAACAGCTTGACCCGTGCTTAAGCCTCTTGCTTGTATTTTAGCCTGAAGCTCCTGTGCTCTATAAATCTCCGGTTTAGCTTTCTTCTGCTCTTCTGCCCTTTTTCTCATACAGTCAAGCTCCAGTGTCCAAATAAATCACAGAAATTGTTTTCAGCAGAGAGAAAGACAGATCTTTCTTCTCACTGCTGAGCCTCATCAGGCGAGGCGTTGTCATAGAGATTTTGAAAAGCCTTAAAACAATCCAATCCGGTCCGACCCAGTCAGGAAGCTAGTAATTAGCATTTAGATATAACTTATTGCAGCCCTGATAATGTCATTTCAGATTGTGGACTATAATCAGGCATATAGATGAAACTTCTTCAAGATCACTTAGAAACTCCCCACAGCCCCTATGGGAGACTTTAACCCATACACAAACAATGCATTTAATAGAAATCTAGATTCAGTTAAAATGGATATACTGTAACTCGTATTTAATTTTGTAAAATTATATAACTTATCCATGCACGGGTTATGTATATTTTCTCTTAAAGTCTGTTTTCTTTTCTTAATTGATATATGGGCGTGTGGGAGGGGGGCTTGGCTGCAGGTAATTTGTAATAATGTTGCATGCTATGTCTTGTATGTCTTTGTAGCCTGCTACTGGATACTGTGAATTTCCCACAGTATCAACAAAGTATCTACCTTTATGATTTTTGTACCAGGATGTAAACACACTGCTGTAAGAGGGACATTTTATCTTGTCTGTACGAATGATTTCTCTTTGTACCAAAACTGACTTCAAGCAGACCCTTCAGGAGAACCATTTTTCAAAACTTCCACGCCATATTTTAACAGTGGAGGTTGCTGCCTGTCTCTCCTTACTCTGACTCAGTGCTCCAGGCAAACAAATCATGGAGCTAAATAGCACATTTACAGTGCCCAAGTGTGTGTAGGTGATGCTGGTGATCATTTCCATCATTATTATTATTGGGTGTGTTACTCGTGGGCAGCTTGCATGGCAGTGTGTGTCTGTGTTACATGCTGGGCGCCACACTCACTCATGTGCATCCACAGCTTGAATGATATCCTAATTTTTTCAGTTCACTGTTCTTTTTTTCCACACTTAGAGGAAGTTAATGATGAAGCAAAATGCACAGTAAAGTGATTATCAATGAATCACCTATAGACACGCATACGGTGACTTTCTCAGAAAATTTGTTACATAAGGGTGCAGCATTGAAGGGTTAAGTAGTGCAGCAGCCTTACAGCAAGTTGGGACTTGTGATTTCCCTCTAGTTTTGGGGTTGTGAAGAGCTAATATCAGTACCCTGCACTCAACTAACTAAACTAGCAGCAGTTGTGTGGTCTGCATTTTTAGACCCATCGACTATGCTGCATGTTATATGATAAATGCTCAGCGTCACAGGTCATCTAGGAACATGCAATGTTACAAAGCATGTACTCAGGCACTCAAAATATTGTATAACATACTTCTTTGACGCATCACATCATTGCAATAATTTGTTTGCTTTAGTACCATATTTTTAATGTTCCAACAGTCATAACTGGGGTACATACAGATAGAATTTACAATTTCACAAGCTACAAGCCTGTAGCTCAAATGTTCAGAGTTTTACTCCAAAGTTGCTGCACATTTCTGGCTTTTGTCTTATCTGTTGTGCCATACTTGACAGTCCTCCTGTTGTATCCGTCGAGTGCACTTATATGAAGTGGCAGATGCATGTCACTCTGATTTTATGGACGAGGAGCCTCTTGTCAGTGCTGAGCTCTTGTTTGAAATGCAAATCTCTTGTACACTGCCTTTATCCAGCAGCTGTTTCTCATCCTCCAAAGTGAACTTGATTTGAAGTGTATTAGTCACAAGTTAGAAGATCTGATGGAATATAAAGGGCTTCTGTGTTGTTTTAAAACTCATGATCCTCTTCCAAGCCCGGCTTTGCGTTTGTCATATGTGCTTCTTTACTAAGCATTCATGTGAGTTTGAGGTAAATACTTTTTGTACAATTCCTGCATGTATGGACAAATACACAACAGTTGTAGGCAATAACAGGGCTGAACTGACAGGAGGGCTTGTTAGGCTGCTCCGTGTGTGTTTAGATTGTTATGTGGGAAGGCTGCAGGCTGTGTTCACCATCCTGCTGTCTTCAGGGTCCTTTTCATCCCAGAAGTTAGGCCTCCTTGAGCTTACAACATATGGAAGACTGTAGCAGATCTGCAGCATTTTATAGCTAATATATACATTGCATAAATTCCAGATTAACTACTGATAGAATGAAATCATTAAAATATGTTACCACGGTCAATTTTTCCTCATCTACTAAAAGGAGCATCAAAGGATTTATAGTTGCCATCTGTATTAGATTCATTTTACAGTTTGCTTAATGCTGTTTCCTGAAACATGCACAAGCATCAGCCCTTGACTAACATCTAGTTTGGCATCTGATAGGGAATGTGCATCAGTTTGTTAGCCTGGAAGAGGTTGCAGGGCTGCCATGTGTCACATTTCAAGTGATAACTGGCAACAAAATTGATGCCTCTGTCAGTGCCTCCTCGAGGCCCACGCTCACACTGTGAGGCAGCTGGCAGCCACTGACCCTAAATCACTGCTCTTCTGCTGCAGTGGCTGAGTGATGACACTGAAGGGAGGGTTGGGTGCCTATGACAGGAAGTAGATTTTTATGTGCTTCACAAGTCACAGCTTTGACTGTGATTAAAATAAGAGATAGGACTGGTGGAAGCTTGGTTGGATATGTCAATTAGTCAGATTGAACCAACATGATGAGTACATGAGCGATTGCTCACATTAGAACCTAAAAACTGCATGTTGCCTCCCATTTTAAATCAGCTTGAGCTTAATTTGGAGCAGTGTGCCACTGTAGCTTAAATCAGATGAGTCTTTTGGTTCACTGTGTGTTCACTGTCCCGGGGTTATGAAGAGCACTGGACCATACCCTCACAAATGATGAAGTTGTCAGATCCCAAAATCACCATGGCGAAATCAGCAGTAATGACGTGTGTGGGAGTGAATGTGTGGGCTAGTATTAGTGTCTTTTCAAGAACCAAATCATTTTGAAAACATTGCATTGCTGTCATTATGGATAAGGAGGATATATTACATCATGAGGACATTTTAGGGTTGTCTTCACTTCTTCACTTGTTTATTTTAAGGGGGTTGGTTTGTTTTAAATGTTTTTGGTAAGGTCAGGGTTTGCTGCTAGGTGTAGGTCCTGGCAGACAAATGAGAACAATTTTTGTGCATTTGTTAATATTTTGTGCATTTTCAATCAACTTTTCCCTCAGTGTAAAAAATCATAAAGTAATAAGTTGAACCAGTTACTCTGCTCTGCAATTATACCAGACAATGTTTCCTCTGTGTCCATAGACTGTGCTGCTGAGAGATCATGTCCGCAGTCCGGAGCCCACTCTCCTAATCAGTCGACTTCCTCACACACATTCTCCTCCATCAAATCCAAAGGCTCTCTGCGCAGACAATCCAAATCAGTGGTATTTTGTCTTCTCTATCCAACTGTATTTACTCTTTTTGTTCTTGTCTCCTCTGACATGTGGTTCTAAACAACTTTAGCTTTCAAGACTTCAACCTGCAAATGTTATATTTGTCAATCATGCAGCAGCAGTGTCACACAGTTTACACAATTATGTGCATTGCAGTTTAAAGCATTTGTTCAATTTGTGTATGTCTTTATGAAGAGACCAACATACTTCGCTTGCCCATATGGATTCAGCTGTCAATGCACATCTGTGATATTTTAAGAAAGACATGAAAAGACAATGAAGAAAACAAGTGCAGTCTTAAGTATTGAAGCACATATAGAAATGACTGCTTTTGCACTGCTTGTAACGCACAAGCAAAAGCATGTAAGAAAAATTATCTAGATAAGGAAAGGTGTTTGCACCGCAGGTTAACTTATAATACAACATAATATCTGGTACATTTTCCCAATTACTGATTTAATATTGAAATGTAAGACATATATATTATGATGCATCGCCATATCTGATTAATCAATGATTGTGAAATACTCCTAAAAGTTAGAGTGTTGGATCAATGCCGTTTATCAACTCAACGAACCATGAAGTGGTGACACAGTGGGTCTATTCAGAAAGGAAATCTGTGAAATATGCTGTCATCCTTGAATTGGAATACCAATAGTGCCAGGGTTATCATTATTGTATTCCATAATTTAGGACAAGGATATATTGCTGTATCAATATTTTGTTCCATCTCCAGTTTTTTTTTCATTGAGTTTGTCCATGCAAGTTGAGAACAGTGTATGTATGTCTTCAGGAAATGTCTGAGAACGGTGGAGGTGGGCAGCAGATGGTGAAGGCCCGCTTCAACTTCAAGCAGAACAATGAGGATGAGCTGTCCTTCAACAAAGGAGACCTGATCCTTGTGACGCGGCAAGAAGAGGGAGGATGGTGGGAAGGCACGCTCAACGGCAAAACGGGCTGGTTCCCTAGTAACTACGTCAGGGAGATCAAACCCTGTGGTGAGTTGTAGTTGGGGCTATACAGTATCTTATTTTGGAAATGAAATGAAGATGCTGTGGCCTTGTGTTGTTTAAGAAAAAATGGTGTGATAAAAGTCTGTCATGTTGCAAAGAAGACTGGTTCCGCTTCTTGCTCTGTGGCCAGATATTTTTAACATTTTATTTTCCACCAAGACTCTGTACAAATGCTGAAAGCTCATGAATGATTTGAAGAGAAAGTAAATAAGTTGTTGCAACATCAGAAGTTAGACACCATTTCAGTGGGCACTTAACTGGTGCATGTCATCAATGAATGAACAATGTCAACACTTTTTATCTTAAAATCCCAAAATGATTTAAAAGCCAGTCAGCTCCTTGTGGTCCTCTAACTCATTTTGCTCTGTTCTACAGAGAAGCCAGTCTCTCCCAAAGGAACCCAGCTGACCAAGAACTACTACAGTGTGGTGAGTTAATATTTGCACAGCACGTTAAAAATGAACTTTTTATGACTGTTTGTTGATACGAGTATTGTTTGCTTTATGCAAATATTAATAGCACAAAAGCCAGGAGTTGTTTAGTGCAAACCATATCAGTCCTTTTATAATGTTGTTTGCTGGAGAAATGTCAGAAACTTTTTTACATGACTGTGTATTACACACAGTGTTTTTCCATCAGCAGTTAAAATACTGCACTCTGTTTCATCAGTCTTCAAACTGTTAATCTTTACGCTGTGGTTTTAATCATTATCAACCCAATTCAAAGACTGAAATCATGCATTACAAATAATCAAATCATGAAATCATCACTGCATAAACACTCCCAAACAAAAACAAACAAATACTCAACACAGAAATCCTGACAGAGACCACAGAAATCTGGAAAACACAACAGCTCTCCCCCAATTTAAAAGAGTTGTTCATCACACTGTAGATGAAAGGATGTGAACCTAAAAAGTCAAGAATTGTCCAGATTCTCCAGATTATGAACCAGTTCTGTCTATATGTATAGGTATTGATGGGTTTTTATGTTTGTCATGTTAATTCAACTGCTCCGTGTTGCAGGTTGTGCAGGACATCTTGGACCATGAGCGGGAGTTTGTAAAAGAGCTACAAACAGTCCTGAGTTGTTATCTACGACCCTTACAAGCCAGTGACAAGTAAGACCTTAAGAGGAATAAAGGGACTTTTATCTGGTCAACATATAAAACACTGAGACATGTTTCAATGTTCTTAATTACACAGAAACCCTATCATGCATAATTTCATTGCTTAGCTTTTTTTTTATCATGAATGCTGTAGCACAGTATTTTCTCCATCACTCATCCTCAATATGTGTGTTCAGGCTTAGCAGTGCAGACAGCACCACCTTGTGCGGTAACCTGGAGGAAATCCTCACCTTCCAGCAGGGGCTCTGTGTAGCCCTGGAGGAATGTACCAAGTGAGTTACGCTTTACAGGAACCTGGCAGTCATCTCCTTATATTATATACTTATATTATATAATTGTATCTCGTGAATAGACCTGTGTTTATCCTGGCCTGTTCAATGGTAGATGTGTTACAGCAGCTCAATTGTTACAACACTCATAGATTATACATTACACTACACACTTAACTGACACACTTGACAGTATTTTCTGTGATCACTTACTTCCTCACAAATATCCTTTCACTCTTTACAACCAGCAAGGACTAAATAAAGTTAACCTTAGTGATCAAACTGTCTGAAATTTTTCCAAAGTACTGGCTTTGCACACATTGATTTTAAGATCTGCTGGTGGGGAAAGTTTGACATCCATAATTTGTGGAGAAAAACAGCTAACTTGGGAAAGGTAAAAAGTGCATTCATAAATCTTAAAAGTTATGCTTTGGAAAATGACCAGAAGGAACGTTAAATATGCCCTTAAATCCTTAAAATGCCCTCAAAGTTATATGAGATTTCTTAGGGCCTTAAGGATCTTCAATTGTTCAGATTCTCTGCAACACACAAAGGGTCTTTTTGGCCTCAGGTAAACCATCTCTAACAGGATCACACCAAAAGATGGTCTGCTTCTAACCGTAAATGATTCATGATATCACTGTTCTAAGTAATTCATTCTCCCTGAACCCTTTTCTCTCTATCCTCACTCATTTCACCAACTGTGTCTATATCTCCCTCTCTTTGCAGAGTCTCAGAGGGCCAGCAGCGAGTGGCAGGCTGCTTTTTAAACATGATGGGTCAGATCAAGACTTTGTACCTGGCCTACTGTTCCAGCCATCCTTCAGCTGTCTGCATCCTTACTGATCACAGGTCAGCACACCACAGTTCATCACTTCTTTCAAAAAGGAACACCATGAATGAATGTTCATATTTGTTAGTGGTTTGAAGCAGCCAGTTTTAGACTAAAAGCAAGCAATTAAACCAGAAAAACAAAATATAAGATATCCTTGAAGTAGAAAGAAGAAAAGCAGTTAGATTAGAAACAGAAAAAAGGTTAGGGCTATGGATTATGCCAAATCATACGCTTAACAAGACTGGATGACTGCCCTTATCTTTACTTTTGCGCCATACCCTGCTGCCCTTCAAAAAGTATCACTTCATCAGATGAAAATATTCAACAAGCTCAACAATCTGAATGACATTAAATTGAGTGCTTTGTGAATTTGACAGTACCTATTAGCTCTATACAAAATACAGCAGCTGTTAGTATTTTTGGCTGTAATTTGCCTCATTTGTTCACGTCTGCTGATGTCCTGAATTTCAGTTTTTGCCCACAAGGTGGCAGACCCTCTCTATAAGTTAGTGAGAGGCTTGTCTTCGCACTTCTTACCAAGTTTTTGTACTGAAAATGTTTCTCAGCATTGGCCTCGTAAAAATGCACTAGCCTTCCTTAGAAGTACCCAGTGTTTAAGATCACACTTATTGTAGATTTACAGAATACCCTACAATAAAAATGGTCCAACGTAGTTAAAAGAAGATGCAGCTTCATAGGTTCAACTTCATGAGCGGCAGACAATGTCAAATTTCACACAGGAAGCTAACTGTTGACAGGATATATGAATCTGTGGTTATTGTTGACAGGCAGGACAATTTTTCACAGTTTGCACATTTACATTTTGGTTTCAAGAGCCACCTACTGACATTTACGATTACAGATTACCGACTCATATTGGTACAGAATGAAGCAAAACTAATTCTCAGAGTCATTGAAACCTGTAAACAGTGTTCTTTTTGCAAGTGCTATTTTCAGGTCTACAAACAAATTTGTCGAACACCGTTGCAGTTTCTTGTGGTCAAGTCTGCATGCAAAACACGTGCTTTAGTTTGTCGTGGCTGTGGTTTTTATGGTCCTGACATATAAATGGAAATCTCTAAAACCAGGTTTACCCACTTTCAGGTCTTCTTCACAAAAATAGGCTGTCAACAACTTAAATGAGCTACCTAGTGTTCTGCATATGCATCAGATATACATGAAAGTATTTTTCCCGAGCTCAAGCTTCACAAGTTTTCCTACAACGATAGACAAAGATAGTCTGGTTTGATGACAACAATGTACCGTAGTGACCTTGAAATTCCTCTGGCACATATTTTCCTTGATATGGAGGAGTTTGTCTGATGAAACCAGCAGGAGGATGCTTTTTTTGTACAAAAGTGTGACAAAAGATATGAGCCAGACACCTAAATTTGTCTATTTTTTAGAAGCTATTTGACTTTTCACATGAAACAACAGAATTTACAAATGAATGTGATGTGGAATAATAATGCTGAGGTAGCAATATGAAGTGTGTTAAATGAACTAATTCTTAGGTACCTGTGTGAGTTTCTATATGGTTATGACACAGATAAAGAATGATATTCAAGCCTCTGTTCAACCAACATAGGCAAATGAGATCATCAGGTGACCACATTAGATGTGAAACTGCCTTTAGACCTTTTTGATGACAGTGGTTAACAGCACACTGCTCAGAAACAGCCCTTCATTAAATCCCCCTCACAAGAAATTTCAACTAGTGATACAAATGTCTACTAACACAAGTGAAGGACCAGATAAATTAGATATCAAAGGTACGACTTGTCCACAGTGGGGGTCAAAATATCACAAAAGAGCTTAAAGGCCATAACTAATAATCAAGTTTACGCACAGTTCTTGATGTTTTACACATAATGTGTAATGTGTTTCTGCTGACAGCTTTATCCTGCTATATCAAACTGATGTAAATGTGTGAAATTGCACTCCATTTAATGTGCAAAATGTGAAATAACCAAGCAGACTAAGAAAGCACATGAAATATTTTTTCTTATTTGTTGCTAAATTTAGAATTAAGAGGGATGTGTGTTGCAAGCACCTGTAACAAGTAAATTACATGAATTTTACAGCCTACGGACCACAACTGTTTTGTGGTCTGTACTGTGTTTCTATTGTGTTTCAGTTATTCAGCACCTTGGGAAAGACACTGATACATTTTTTTATTTATGTGTGCATTTTTGATATTTACAGTGAGGAGTTAGACAAGTTCATGGAGAGTCAGGGAGCCAGTGCTCCAGGGATCCTGACCCTGACTACCAGTCTCAGCAAACCCTTCATGAGGCTCGACAAATACCCCACTCTACTGCAGGAGCTGGAGAGACATGTGGAGGTACGGGAGAAAGAGAGAGAGAGATATGTGTCATGTTAAACTATATACCAAAATACAGTTGTCATGTACTAAATAAGCAGCACTAGCCCTGCTTTAACAGTTTCATTTTAGGCTGCTGTTTGATCTCATTTGTTGTTCATATTCACAACAGGAAGCCCACCCAGACTATGCAGACATTGTGAAGGCCACAGCAGCATTTAAAAGCCTGGTGGTAAGTCTGGGATACCCACAGAGCTTTGCAGGACAGAACAGTCTTTAAAGTTTATCATCCTTGGTAATCTGCAGTGGGGATTTGGCATTTTATCAGCACATAACAAGGCTGAGTTTAGCTGCCCATAAGCCTCTCATGCTATTTCTCAATTACTGGGTTGTAAAGCAGCAAATTTTTTACCCTTTTCCCCATTAAATGATCTATTTCCCTAACAAAGGGTTTGACACTGACTGATCTCTGTCCTTCGGCTGTTCAAATTGCTTCTTGTAATATGCAAGGGTAGCAGGTATTGCACGATACCTTTGCATATTATTATTATCTCAAACATTCAAATAAAACCAGCAGAGTGTGGTGACTGTCAAAGTTCTCTATTTTCTGCCCTTTTAGTGATTGTGTTGTTCTCTCAGTGGCTGTGAGTAGAAATACACTCTCAAAGGCTGGGTTAGAAAAGAGAAAACCACATTTTACCTGAGTTTCCACCATACTGGAGCACAATTTCCCTGGTAGATCTCTGAGTTCCTCGTAAATATAGCTCGGGTGACTCACACAAGTGTCTCAAGAGGAGCTTCACAGGAAAGAAAGAAAAACGGTACAAAACCCTGACTTTTACATGTTCATAGTTTCTTTTTTTTTTTGAATGTGTGGTTAGGTGGGTGTGCGCTAGTAAAATGGTAGCTACCCCTCTGCAGAGTCTCATCCATTGAACTCAGTATGCAGTGGAAAATGACAGATGTTGCATTGTCATTTTTTCTGCTTAAAGCGGGAGAGCCCCTGAGAAGCACCTGTAACTGTAGTGCTCTTGCTCTATATTCCCCTGGAAAAGACTTCAAAAAACTCTTATCCAGTTAACGTCAAAGAAAATTTTAAGACTCTCCCAAGTTGTATCAAACATGAAAGGGAAAAAAAACGCTGCTGTGATCATCTCTGAGGGAAACCAAGTTGTCTCAAAAACGCATGCATATCCTTGTTTAAATAAATGGCTCTTTCCATTTTGAAATCTTAATTTACTGGTGTATTAATTTTATTTGTTTAGACGCAGTGCCAGGACCTGCGGAAGCGCAAAAACCTGGAGCTCCAGATTTTGTCAGAACCAGTCCGGTCCTGGGAAGGAGACAGCATTAAGAGCTTGGGGCATGTGGCTTACATGGCTCAGGTCCATATGAAAAATGGGTCCAGTGAGGTAAGAAACATGAATCCAATCAACAAGCAACCTTTACAATAAGCTTCAAATTTTAGTCCTGTGGGAAAAGTTAATAACAGATCATTGTTTGGCTTATTGAATGCAAACTCTTGGAATACTCATATGATAGGTTTGTTTAGCTAGATTGGGTAGCTCAGTACCTCAAAAACATGAGCATTAGCCTTGATAGAGCCTGATATCTACCAATGACACAAAATGTAAGTAAATTGGTAATAAAAAACCTAAAATGTAATAACGATTCGGGTCACTGTAACATACATATTAAATCAGGTTAGGTCAGTAGTTAGCTCATTCTGCCAATATCAAAATGGATGACTACCTCCATTTTCAGTAAATGGTTAGGGAGGCTATATTGTTAGGTTTGGTTGTTCACCCTGTTATGTAGAAAAACTGTATGAACTGATCAAGGCTTGTATTAAATTTTAAAATCTGCAGATCATTTTTTTATGGTAGAGTGCTAGAAAAAAAACTGCAAAAGACTTGTGTTGTTGATATCAATCTGAAAAAAAGGATTGCCTTTTGGTCCTCTGTAAGGTAGGTCACTTTGTAAGTACAGGCAGTGGGCTCAGTCTCCAGAAAGAAAGAGGAGAGTCAAGTTTGACAATGACAAGTTCATTCAGTCAGGAAGGAAATTTTTCAAATAGAAAAATGCAACTCCTAACCTCTATCTTACTCAAACTGACTGACACTTGTGTCCTTTTTAGTAAAAGAGGGGTAGCACATTCAATCAGGTAGGCATTGAGGTGGGCGATGTTCATCTGGGTTTTAAAAGATATTTTATATATTCCTATTGTCAATGATTTATAAGTGGAGTAAGTTTTCAATCATTCCCAGCAAAGTTGAGGATTTATCTCTGCTCAAAAGAGATTTAAAGTTCCCAACATAAAGTCATGACTGTTTACTAATATCCTATCTTTCTGAAGTATGAAAACAGAAACCTGTCTGTGCCATTTGGTGCCATCTCCGCTCTCATGTGGTTACTGTGTAGGGGTCCTCTTGAGTTGGCGGTTGGAAGAAAGCCCAAACTTGACATTTGCACACACAGCACTTAAAGTGGTATCAACCACTTTCCAACCACTGCGACATTCTTAGTATTTATTCAAACTTCTCATGAGCTTTTTCTTTTTTTCCTTTCCGATAATGATCTGATATTAACTCAATACAAAACATGCCTGTTGTCAGCTATAATCAGGGTTTCACATCAGTGGATGTGACAAAAATAAAACTGGCTCATTTTTCATAATAAGCAGCAAAGTGAACAGGTTCAACTGCAGCCACATTTCTCTCACCAACAAGTAATATTTATATTTTGCAGATCTTGGATCAATCACTCACACCGTTGCTTTAGATTGAGGCTTTGTCATACATTCCTAATGATGTATGAAAAAACCCTTCTTTTTTTGTTTGCAGGAAAAAGAGGAGCGCTACTTAATGCTTTTTCCCAATGTGTTGATCATGCTTTCCGCCAGTCCCCGAATGAGTGGCTTTATATACCAGGTAAGGTATACTGTGTGGGCTGTAGAAGACTGTATGCTGTATAGGATTTTAACTCTCATGACTAAAATGCACCACATGTTTGTAATTCCCCATTTGTAAGTTTCTTTTTGTTTTGTCAGGGAATATCTGTACCTTACACCTGTGAAATGGTGTCTTTTTTTTTTCTTCCTGTTTGACTCATTCAGGGAAGACTACCACTGACTGGTACCACAGTTACCAGACATGCGGAGGATGCAGACAGTGCGCACTATGCCTTTGACATCACAGGTTTGTATCCTCATATGATTATGAGGTGTGACCCCTAAATAGGATACTAAACCAAGCTTCAACTTGGAAAAACTGTGGGACTGTTTCAGAAGAAAAAGACTCATGGTTTGACATGCTACTCTCTGGAAATACAGTGAATGACTTTACTCAAAAGGATAACACGTTACAGGCAGTTCTTCCTGTATGATTCATGCATGAGGCTGTTTGTTTTTTCAGGTCATGGGCTCAAGTGGGCTGTACTTTTTTCAAAGAAAGTGATTGAATTCATAAATTAGTCTGGAAACATTCCAAAACGTCCGTACCATTTATATGAACATATATTTATTAGTTCATACACCCAGGGATATGTTTGATGAGTGAGTTTTTGTGCTGCAGGAAGCATGATAGAGCGTACCACAGTGTTCTGCAGTAGTGCCCAGGAGCTTCAGGAATGGCTAGAGCACCTTCAGCCTTTTACCAAAGGAGGCAGTCCTGCAGGCACTATCTCAAAGGTGAGGAGAAGCACAAGCAATTCCCACAAACACGAACATTCAGTATTGCGTCAAACCAATACCAAAAGTGGGCCCTGAACTGTGCTGAGGTGTGAAAATTGCAGACACAGATTCTCACCTTGTGATAACACACGTAAGACTTTTCTTTCACTGCTACTTCTACTTTCTTTGACTGTCTCTAAAGATCGTTGAAGGGAGATCTCTAAGCATGACTGGCCCCCCCAGTCACATGTCCCACCTAGGCAGCCTCAGCGCCGTCAGTCGCGGTCCCCTGGAACCACCCAAGATCAGCAAGCCCTGGTCCCTAAGCTGCCTGCGCCCTGCCCCCCCACTCAAACCATCTGCTGCACTAGGATACAAAGAGGTAGGAGGCTGCAGAGTTGCACAAACCTACACAACTTGATTCGTAGTCAGAACAAGAAAATCCCCTTTTTCTTTAAGCCCCCTGTAGGTCACATTCTTCCATCTAATTATCCAGACCTCCGGACTTCTTATTCGAACTGAAGTTTCCACTCAACCCCTGCTAGGTACACAAATGGTCCCAATGCCAAACATTCAGAGGTAGAAGTCTCAAAAATACATAGTGAACAAAGATTCAATGGTCCAGTCTGATTAAGTCATTCATTTTTGGCACAAAACCATACCTGCACATATTAGTCTTACCAAAAGAAAACCTGCCACCACTGGATGGGTTCAGATACATGCCACTAGAAACTGGGGAATGTAAACGTTTGATCAAGGTTATTTTGGTAGTTTATGTTGTCATTGTAATTTAAAAAGAAGTAAACACAGTTGTTGCTTTACTCAACAACTAACCATGAGTGAAAGACAAGTTTTTGTGTCATCATTCATAATCTCTGAAGAATGGCATAGAAATGATAAATTCTGGGTGTGTGCATTTAGGAGCACAACTGTATGCCCATAGTGAATCTGAAATGCTCAGCTTTGAATGATTGCATGATTTAAAATTGACTCTGAACCCACTTCAACGTCATGTGAATCTACACTTTATTACTTGTCCTTATAGACTGTCAATGTCTTTGGCTGAACTGAAATTGAGTTGAAAAACTGAAACTGAATTGTGTAAACTGAAATTTGATCGTAGATTTTTGAATTTCAGAAATGTAGAGAGCTGACCGTTCAATGAGGTTGAAATGTAATTTTTAAAGGAAAAAATTTGCAGGTAAAATCATTCGAACCGAGCCTTTCAAATTCAATCCAATTATTCACTTTCACATATGCAAAGTTTTCAAATTCTCATGAGGAAACTAGATGCTGTATGAACTTTCTGTGTTTACATAATTTTTTGATAAATTCTCTGAATACCTGTACCAATTTTTGACTAAGCTGATACCTGAACCTGTATAACAGACAGTTCTACGTACCATTAGGGTGAAATAACAAACATAACAATTAACAGCTGATGGCCTGTACTTTTAACTCTCCATCTCGTGACTACCTACACACCAAAATGCAAATCGGCTTGTTGTTCACTCAATAATGTCAAAACTGGGGTTTTTTTGTATTTCACTAGCTTTTACTAACGTTAATTTCTCTTCTAGCACCTCAATGCTATGGGGTCAATTACACACAGCCAATTTATAACCTCTTTGAGCAGTCTACCATGAAAAACTACCACGAAAAAAAATCAGACCTGTGTGAGGCATATCAGGGTATGATTCAGGGTCTGTCGCAATTACAGTAAATGCATCATGGTCACCTTGTCTGACGAGCATTGAGAAAGCTGACTGCACAGTTTCAGTAGGTTTGAGTTGCCTGATGAGTGTAATGCTTTCTCTGTGGGCCAAGTGAGAAAAAGGTGCTTTCTCTTTTAGTCATTCCGGACATGGACAGACTGCCTAGAGAAGCAGACAAAAAACAGACTCCCGTCTTCACCTCAATGCCTCTTGTCTTAAAGACCCTCACTTTTAATCCATTCATCTTTTTCTGAATTCAGATGAAGTGATCATCTTATTCTACAAAAAATGTGCAGCATTAACTCTCTATCAGATTCTTCATATTTTTCATGCACATTTTCCCTCTTTCTCTCTGTCCTGCCTTCTGTAGAGGATGTCTTATATCATGAAGGTAAGGTTAGACCCAGCTCTGTTTCTGGTTTGTTCTGTGTGTGTGTGTGTGTGTGTGTGTGTGTGTGTGTGCGGGTGCGGGTGCGTGCGGGTGTGTGTTGGGTGGGCTGAGTATGTAAGCTGTGGAGGTTGGAAGTGGGTTGCCTGTGTGTGTGCGTGTTGAGCTAGCATGCCAGTGCTGTGTGTGCTTCACTCCTCCCTCATTGTCTCAAGCTGGGTTTCCTGTTTTCTGAGTCTCGCTCTTTTTTTCTCTTTCTGGTTTAGTAGGATGTCAGTTATGTGATAAAACAACTTTCTGATGCAACCATAGTTTCTACTAGAGGTGAGGGTTTTGGAAATTTTCGCACACAGTTCAAAGAGCAGTCAGGTTTTCTACCTCGTAGCCCTGAAAGGTTTTACTCCATGTGTCACGCTGTCATGGGTTAGAATATGTCTGCTCCTTCGAGTCGGTTCCATGACACTGGAAATCCAGAAACTATGACATCCATATATTTTTATTGCCAAATACACCAGGTATCATAGTGATCGTTGTTATGCAATTAAAGATGGACTTTCCGAGCTTAATGCTGTAGCCACGTCTTCTACTTTTAACCACCTTATAATGTCAGTAGTTACAATCTTATGCATTAATATAAAAGTTTGATAAGTTTAAGTATTTATACAGTGATCAGACAAACAATATAGTTTATGCAGTGTTGTGGATTATTGTTTCCATACAAGTGTTGTTCACAGATCCCTTTGAAAGAATCCCCGAAAGTCGTTTTCTCCTTTCTATTTTATGTTTAATCACTCAACGCCCCTTTCTTACAACTTATGAATTATATCTTGATTTTAGGTGGCACATTTCTTTCTTCTTGTATTTAGGTATCTCTAAAAGGTAACATGCAGCCTTAACTTTAAAGTGAAGCCCCGTGTTCAGTAAAACTTTAAACAAATGCTACATTTCCTCCGAGGCCGTTGAATGTGTTTGCACTTATTTGACACGTTTGCGGTGAAGGCTTTAAATGTAAAGGCATCTTCTGTGGTGTTTTTTTTTTTGTGACTTTGGAAATAAAAAGCTACAGGTTTAAAGGTCTAGTGTGTAAGGTCAAGACTTTACTGGCTGAGTAATTGGTATGTATGAGTGTTTAAGCACAAATATGTGCTCATTGATAAAGGAATACTTTCTATGTGATGTAGCCAATTATTCTAACTCCTCAGAGGGACTTTTAGGTGTGTGCGTCACAGCCAAAGAAGCCTAAATCAGAGCTTTTTCTTTCTTGTTTTTTGCCCCTTTTACCAGGTTCTTCCTTTGATGAAGGAAGGGAAA
Organism: Thalassoma bifasciatum; assembly: GCA_008086565.1. NCBI lineage: Eukaryota > Metazoa > Chordata > Actinopteri > Labriformes > Labridae > Thalassoma > Thalassoma bifasciatum. The sequence continues at coordinate 881,680 of RPOG01000086.1, forward strand.
GAGTGAATGCCATTATGTAGCGTATTTGAAGAATATGCTGTTCACAAGTCTCAAGTTTCATTTCCCATCTATTTGCCAAACTGTTACTTTTAGTGCTCTAATTATTCATCACACCTCTGTTGTGTCTGTTTTTACACCCAAGTGACACTTTATCAGCAAATGAAAACCACTCATTCATAAAACCACAACAAGGTGGTTAAATAGCCCGTTACAAGCGTTCACATCCTATGAGCTGCCGCTCTCAGGCACAGTTTGAATATTTAATGCAGATTTTATGCCTTACAGTAGTGAGTTTCCAGTTATTTATGCAATAGACAGACTGGGAAAATTTGTACAAACGACTTTTTTTATTGTTTTGCTTTTTATATTATTTGACCCTCAGTTAGGATTTGCAATATGCCTGCTGCCTTGTTTGTTGACGCAGTTCTGTTCATTGATGTTTGTTCAAAGGGATGCGCATCCTTGTAAGCTTGCATTCTGTTTGGTTTGGAGCCTCTGCTTAACAGGTGTGTGTTTAACAGTGTGTGTTTGTGTGTGTGTGCGCGCGCATGTGTGTGAAGAGAGAAATGTTCTGAATTTTTTATGTTCCGCTTCTGCAGGATTCCAGCAAAAGCCCGCGGCCTATGAAGAAGTTCCTGCCTGGCAACAGGAAGAAAGATAGGAAGCCATCCGATGACGATATTCAGACGAGGAAAAGTGAGAAATCTATCTTATGTAAATGTAAAATTTGAGGGATAATACAGTGAAACAGGTTTAGGTGTACATATTTTACTGCTACTGTTATTGTAACTAAACCTTGGTATAATCAGATGTGCAGCTGAGGTAGAAGATGTTTTTTTACACATCAGTGCTTCATCAAAGAAATGATTGCAAACCTAATCTTTTAAATAATTTTTGTACTGCATCTATTCCATGTTTTTGCATCAGTGTAGTTGTTGTGATTTTGAGTACTTGCTGACTTTTGTTCTTCATCTCTCTTTTTTGCCAGGTACAGTCGCCCTGGAGGAGGACGCTCAGATACTCAGGGTGATTGAGGCCTATTGCACAGGAGCCAGCCTGCACCAGACCAGCACAGGTCTGTGTTTTAGCACAAAACGCATTTCTCTAATCCCTGTGCCGAGCATCTCCTACAGCTGATAGAGCCATGAATCAACCGCCCCCATTAATGTGTGTCTGCGTCTGTCTGTGTGTAGCCGTGCGGAAAGAGTGCATCCCTCAGGTCCTTCTACCGGAGGAGGAGAAGATCATTGTGGAGGAGATGAAGAGTAACGGGCAGACTGTTATTGAGGAAAAGTAAGTGGACTATTGCATTGGAAGATGAGCTTTCATTTTTTTATTGGCGTAATTGTGACAAAGGGAGCCAAGTTATTATTTTCATTTGGACCCAGGTTTACTTTGTAATCAGAGCCAGAAATCAAATATTGATCCTATTTGGGAATGAAATCCTCGCACAGAATGTGATGGTACCATAAGCATGACGTACAGCTCTGTTGGAAAATGTTGAGCTTACTGTCTTGGGTGCTGGAAAACAGACTACATAGATACTACTCTCTGGAAAAATTTGGTGCATTTTCTCTTTAACTTTTTCAGGAGCCTGGTTGATGCTGTATACGCATTAAAGGACGAAGTTCATGAACTGAAAAAGGTGAGTTTTGGCTGTCACCAACATTTCTAATGTAAATGACCTCTGAGAATGATTCATGTGTCTCTTTGTGGCCTATCTGATTTGCCCCAAATCACAATCAATGTTATCTCAAGATACTTTCCTTGAAAATAAGCAGTCTGGATCCACATACAGCCTTTAGCTATGAAAATGGGCCGTTTGTGCAAATAGTGGGTGAGAAAAAAATGATTTGTGCTAAGCATGTGCCAGGTTAACACTCCAACAACTGAGCAATGAATCGAATGGTGGTAAATCCCACTATTACGGACATCAACAGCAGATTGCTACACCTGTCCAGCTGTTTCAAAGATAGTGGACATGCTCATACGTTACTGTATATGACTAAATATGGGAAAAGAAAAGATATTTAGGGTTTTAATGAATCCTTTAGAAAAGTGTAATGATGCCAGGATATGCAGCAAATATAGATTTAGGAAACAACACTTCATTTTTGCTGTTGTCGCTAATGTTTGAACAGAGACACAACATCGAGATTAGTGAAGGAGTTTGAGCTCATCTTCAACCACCATGAGTAGAGACCTTTGCCGCATTGAGCAACTTACAACGGGAAGGAAAAACTTGTCTTAACAGGCAGAAACCCTGGGCAGAACCAGAGCTATGTAGGACAGCCATTCAGCTAGACTGTGACCAAAGAGTTTAATTCTTTCTCAATTATGATGATCAATGTTTGAAAATGCTGCTGCAAAAGTAGTCTATTTATACAATTTATGTGGCAAAGATTCTTGATGAGTAATACATTTTACAGCTCAAAGAAGGGGGGAAATTGTTGTTAACACAGTAGTGTCTACACGTGCCCTAGACCGTCAGCAAAGAGATGCAAGGTACCCCTTTTTCACATTGAAGAATAGTAAACAATAACTGAAAAATCTAGCCACTTCCTTATGAATGGTATGACACATTCATCATATGACATTAACCAATAATGTGGTCTCACTGATCATTTGCACTCAGCCTTTTCTAAGCCGCTGTCATTTGCATGTTTTACAGGAAAACAAGTGGATGAAGCAGTTTCTGGAGGAGGAGCAGAAGTCCCGCAAAGAGCTGGAGAGAGTGGTTCGGAAATTGGCCAAGCAGAAGAATGACTGTGCTTGGGAAGACGGCGGCCACTGAACACATCCCTTCATTCATCCTGTTGTGACTGTTTGTGCGTGAGAGTCAGTTTATTTAGGCATACTCGGGGTGGGACAGAAGGTTTGAGGCTTGTGTGTGTGAGTTTGTGTGTCTGTCAATTTCACATCTGTGTATTTCAATACCAACACACAGCAAAGTTGGACCCCAAGTGTCTTTGCTGCAAACCCCGGAGCGTGAAATGACTCTTAGATTGGATTCTCATTTGTCTTCCTGATCCAGCTTCTCGCTTTGAGACTTCAAACATGCCTCTTCATGAAGCAGCTAAGCTATAACAAGACTGAGTGGTTTCAAACATACTGCACTGTGAACACTCCCCAGCTAGCAGAACAATTTAGAGAGAGGATGAAACAAGTTCTCTGCTGCTTCTTTTGCTTCACTTGGAGGAAGAAAAGGAGTACGATGCCGTCACGTCCAATTTGTGTTCTTGCATCAGTCTTCTGTTACCAAGAAGACTGATTTCCTTCTTTAAATCCCTTAACTTTTTTTTTTTTTGCTATTATTGGTCGTCATCAATTTTCACTTGTCACAAAAACTGCAAGTGGGGAACAGGTTCATCAAGCTTTCTTGAGCAGGTGTGATTAGCTTTTTGGTATTCGAGACATTCATTTCACAAGTTTCCAGGAGGCATTGTGACCTTTAAGGAACTAAAGTCAGGGTAGGTAATCATGCAACATTCAAAAAACAGCTTTTTACAGTTTATTTAAAAACTGCATGAATGTACAGCGATCCTACAGGATAAATTCTGCATCAGAAATATGATAATCAAGACATTCAGATTTGTAGTCCAAAGCTTTCAGGGACGAGGCTTCAACATAGAATAGAAAATGCTGAACTATATATCATTTATTAAATAAAAGTATGCAAACAATGAAAAAATGTCCACCCTACATTTCCTCTCTAAATAAACTTGTGTAACAGTTTAACATATTAAATATATAGCCTTGCATTTTTTAAGATTTTTTAAAGATATTCTTTATTTATTTCACATCCAAGCAATTATTTGTAGTTTTAGCCTTTTTAGCTGTAGTTTGCTGCCTTGAAATCTGTAATTTTATTAACCTACACTGATGTGTAAAGAGAGAATAATCACTGTTTGGGCTGGGGAGTAAAAATTAAATTTTCCATCACACAATAGGGAATTATTGATGAATTTTTGTTTGCAGCCTCCCTGCAAGCTCCTGCAGAGGAGATTGAGTCAGACAGAGGAAATTAAGTGAGAAGAGGAAATAGGAGAGATTTGTTTGTGGATTAAAAGTCAAGCTCTTTGGTGTCAAGTGCCTCCCTGAAGGGTTATAAAACTTTAAAAGAGAGTTAAAGACCAGAAAGGGACTAAATGGATGATTCATTTTGAACGTGTCAAAGTTGGTTCACTTCTATAGGAATGGCTCAGAGTTAATGGGCCTCAAAAACAGACAGGGCTTTGCTTCTTTTGCTGCGTTAGATACACAAGGACCCACAACGGTACATTTCCTCATGAAGTGATTGTGTATGCACTGTCAACACTGTTATGTACTCATGCTGCGTTGTAGAGCAGCTGTGGATGTTACTGAAATGCAATAAGTGACTGCTTTACTGGTGAAACTGCTGGGTGCGACCCAGCATTAGTGGCCAGGTTTGGAAACCTTGCAATAATAATAATAATAATGATAATAATATTGATGAATGAATGAATTATTAACCTGATTTATTAAGCAAAAAGAGCAAGTTTATATGTGTGGCTCTGCTGCCTCAGTTTGGCTATTCTTTTTTTTTTTCTCCATTTGCCTTTATTGAGCAATGTCTCTTGGTGTGAGTGATTATTTTAAAAATCACTGTGTAGAGCCAAGTTCCATTCAAAGAAAATGTTCCATCAGATTGAACAATCCATATTTGGAAGCACACATCTGTGTAGGACAAGGCAACACAATGAATCTTCATTTTCTGGTTTTGAATCACTTTTCTCTCGAGACCTCAAGATCCGATGTGTGCTTTCTCTGACTATCTCATCATTGTTGTCTGTAGATTAATATTTTAAACAAATTGGCTCTTTGGTTTGTTTTCATCAAGTCATAAATGCTTCGGTTTTCAATTCCCAGCAGCCTCCATGAGCACTTACTGGTGGGGGTAGAGTCAACACCGGCTTCTTTATCTGAAATGGCGTCTCCAGACCACTGTGTGCGTGTGTGAGCGTGTGTGAAAGAGTGTGTGTGAGCATGTGTGTCTATTGAAAGGTTCTATGCAATTATTGTTGCAAGTATTGTAATGCTTATTTTTTCTAGACACTCTGTACTTTGTGTTTGGTATGGTCATTCTTTTATTAAAAATTTAATATAAGAAGAAGGGTGTTAGATTTCATTTCGTTTCGAGAGAGGCATGGAAAACAACACACAGCAGAAAAATGCTTTTTTTCCTCAATCTTGTTGGAAAATCCACCAAAGCACACTTTTCCTCTCGGTGTTCAGTACATGTCAGCTCACAATATTTGTGGGCTAAGTTTTGGTGGCATGTAACTCTTCACAGGATGGAAGGATTGACTAGATAACATCCTGTGAGTGTGCTCTGCCTCTGCAACTTATCATAGATTCACTGTTTCCATGTCTTCCGAGAGGTGTTACTTTTGCGCCTATGCTGTGCCACATTTAGCATTTCACACTGCTAACCACTTCTTAGGAAATACTTCTTCACTCATATTTCAACTCATTCTTCCAGGTTACATTAATTTTACCTACATGTAAAAAGTAGATCAAAGTTTGTTGTTTGTGCAGTTTCCTGTGAAATGTGAAATAAAATGCCAAGATTCAGCCAATTTTCTACAAAACTAGAAAGCTTGACATAATGTTACAATATGTAAGGTGTTAAAACTTAAGTCTGCCCTTTGGCTAGTCCAAATCCATTTTTGAAAAGCCTTGAATTTGGCTTTGTTTGTTACTAGTTTATATTAGATATACCAGTCGTAGCATATTGAAAAGTTTTGTTTTCAATGTGGGTATGATTCAATGGTCTGATGGAAATAGCTGACACATGAAAATGAATAGGTGTTGGAGGAAAGATTCACTTTCAAATGAAGAAAGTAAAAATCATGCACATGACTCCTAAAGTCAACAACTGCGCTCAATTTCAAACAGAAATTGTTTTCCGTGTCAGGCTGCGATCAAAGCGCAGCATGGTGTGTAGCTTTCTTTACGATGTCATCATAACTGAAAGTATCTGCACCTCTTGCAACTTAACTGACTACCCTTTTGTGGTCCTGTCTTGAGGAGCATTATAAAAGATACATCCTGTGCAATGTGGTTTCCTGTGTCCTAGAAATGTAAAACCAAAGTCGGGTAGAGTGATCTAGATTACAAGGCGCCGAATGCCTTGTAACCATCATGATGGTTTGATTTCTTTTTAAATCAATCATACACAAAAGAACTGTGGTTTGTCAAAGAGTATCAGTGGTCTTCATCAACAAATTTTCCCGAGGGCTCTGATTCTTAAAAAATGCGAGTGTTATGTCAACACTCATTGCACATTTTAAGTGATTTGCTGTATCTATTTTTGTTTAGCAGAAGAAAAAAAAAACATTATGTTCCTTTCTGAGACAGAAGTGTAGCAAAGCCTGATGTGCTCATCCCCTTAATTTCCACCTACTTGGGAGAAACTTGAGTCTCAAATAATAAGTGGAGGACAAGAGTTTTGATAAAATACCAAATTTCATTTTATATTTGCAATACGAGGTAAAAATAAATATAAGATTACTATTTACAATGCTAAACTATTACATGTGGTATAAAAACATTTTATGTTGAATAAGTTAAGAGCTTGGTCTTCGCCCAAGAAAAAAACAAAAGTTTGATTGTTAATCCATTCTACGTAAACGTGGCACTCGAAGCTTCCATCCGTATCAGGTCCATGTGTATTCATACTGGAGTCCTATAACTCAAACATCCCAAATGTTGTCGCTCCCTCCTCATAGTCCACCAGTGATGTGTCTTGTACCCAGATACTGAGCTGATTTCCTTTCTCCAGAGAGAGCGTCTCTCCCTGTGTGGCTGTACACATGTTGGGGATGGACTCAGACCCCTTGTAGCTGCTCAGGCTGCAGTAGGACCTCATGGCAACCTTTTCCTCATCCACTTCACTCTTTCTCAACATGACCCTGCTGGCTAGAGGGCGCCTGAGGTCACTCTTTGAAAAGGTAACCTTAGAGTGGACAAAGTACTTTCCAGACCTCAGGATTTCAAGCCTGCTGCTCTTGTGGAGGAGGCTGATGTTCCTCAAATCTGAATGGGTTTTGTCCCACAGGAGATATCCCTCTGGAGGGAAAGTGAAGAAGACAGTACCAAGTTAACAAAATTACACATCAGTATTTGAAAACAAAGAAATTTGCAGTTTTGATTTGAAAGTATGTTATTTCATTGTTCCTTACGATTCAGTCTTTGTGTCTTTGACTGCTGATCCACCACCATGCGAGCAAAAGCTTTGGCAGGTTTTTCTTGAGGATAACTTTTTTGCTTTTCTGATACCGGAAAATATCCTATAGATGCACACAATGAGGAAAAAGATTAACTGCAAATGTTATGTTTTGCAAAGAACAAAATGAATGTCACTGAGATAAGATGAGGTTTACCTTGAGCTGAGTAAGGCTGTTGTTTTTCCCATGATAATGTAAAATTCTGAAAAGAAGAAAAGAAACGAAAAAAGGTTTTTCTCTCTGATGTTTTTTTTTTTTTGTAATATTTAAGAATAAAAATCATTCTTTCTGTTCTCAAGATATGCTCATCTTCCAACAAAGGTCTACGCTGTAAATGTCAAAACTGATCTTTTTTTTCTTTAACAGCATTTCCTGATCTGTTCTGACCTGACTGACTCTTCTTGTACAAAGGAAGTGTAAACTCAAAGACTTGAACAAAGTAAGTACATGTTGGTTTCCTAATTTGAGCCACATTCATCTGAAAAGACTTGAAAACGTCTCTCATTTCCAATTTTTGAGGACAAAACTTAGGCCTGAATGGCACTGAAGAGTAAGAAAAAAATCTCCCAATGGGGCAAGAAATAATGTTTAGTGTATTGTATCAAGTAATTAATCTTATTTCAACAAAGTTGACCAGACACCTTTTGAACAGGTTCTTTCAAAGAAAAAAAAAATTGCCCTCTGACATTTTAAAAGCAGATTTTTTCTGGAATAAAACAAGTTTAATTTGGCAATTTCTCAATTAAATAATAAGATGGGAACACTTGCTTCAATTTCAGCTTTTACAATGTAAGTCACACTTAAAATTATTCTATTCCTGTTTTTAAAACAAAGTAAAAAGTAACTGATTATCATCTCAGTTGCACAGTGAAAAAATCTCACCATTTTGGAGTACAGATAAATGAATCCTCCGATGGACAGAAGTAAATGCAGTAGAACCAAGCCAACTAAAAACTGGAGCATAGACTTGCTTTGGCTTTGTGATGGCAGTTGAGCCGGGATGAACATGGGATGAGGCCCATTGTGGTGGCGTGGAGGCACTGGCGGCGGTGGTGGTGGTGGAGCCAAGCTGGTCTGGTAGGTGTTTATCATGATGGGCAGCAGGAACGGTGAAACCTAGAGAGACCTGAGGTCCGTGACATCCCATGCACCTTTTGACTGCTGCTCTCTTGAGCAGCAAAGTTTTTGTCATCTCAGTACTTCCTGGAAGCTTTGCAGCCCTCAACCTGTGTCTTTGAGAGATGTGTCACTGATGTGTGTGTGCATGCGTTGACTTCAAATACCACCCTACTGTTGTGCATTTCCTTTCTGCCATGATGCTTTACACCTTTCAGTATCTCTTCCAATACTCTAATCGATATAGTTACAGAAAAAGAAAAGCATCAAAAAGCATCACACTAAATAGAGCATTGACTTAAATACAACATTTAGTACTTTACTGATTTTATGGACGGACATATGGACTGCAGGTTTAATTAGCAACACAAGTGACGACAACAACACTAATAAGTCTCCAAGTGTTCAAATACCTAAAAAAGTTTTATCCTGATATCTGGGTATGTCTTAGAGTGTCCTGTCATGTTGTGTGGCATGGTATGGTGTGGTGCATCACGTCCTGTAGGATCCTATTTTTCTTTAGAACCACATCACATCACATCACATTCTCACATGTTGTATCTTAACTTATTGTATTTTGTTGTGTTTTAGCTCACATTGAAGCACATTTTATATATAGTATTGTATTCTATATCATATATTCTTTTAAGTTTTCCTCCTCTATCTTTCAGAGGTATGTTGAATAATGTTGTATCTTGTCATTACAGTTGAATATTCAGTTCAAGTATAAAAGTTTCGTTGTGATAAGTAGAACAGCATGTGGTCCTTTTGTGTGTGAACTTTGGTTGGTGTGGTACGGCATTACCCTGAATTCATCTCTTTTTTTCCCACTCTCATAAGTGTGAAAGACCTCTTCGGCAGCGTGTTCATACAAAAAGCCAAAAACAGCTGTGTAAGAACACAATGTAAGAACATAGATAGATAGATTTATTTTGGCTGTAATATTTCTGTATATGATGAACTTTTATCTCTTTCGACTGTTTTTAGATGTATTTCCTTTTGATAACATTTTTAAGTGTATTCTCTGATTATTTAAATGTCAAACGAATAAAAGGAACATAACACTTATGACCATATTTCTTTTAGCTGTGTATTATTCTGTGGAAATAACAAAGCTGTTATAAGTTCTTTAAAATCAGTATAGCTCAGTTACTTTTGTAAGATCATAAAGTTTATACACAAACTAAAAAGAGACTTCAGAAAACTTTCAGACAGCTTACAGCCTCATCTAGTGGTTAAAAATATTCCCGAGCTCTGATATAATGCAAAGAGAGAAGATATAATGTTCACATGTTTTTATATGCTGGATATGAGATAACAGCCCTGATAAATAAGATTCAGCATTCTTGTTTTCAACAAAACACATATACCAGTACTTGAATCAAAAACACCCTTATGACTTTATTCAAAACCAACCAATAAACATTTAAAAAAAAAAATCATGTTAACAGCAAAATATATTTATTAGTTAGGGACTGTTTTGTGTATACATTCATAGGGTCTCTCAGGGTACAAAGAACAGCGTAACAACATTTTAAATATAAAGCACATTGAAGCATATGAAGAAAGGCTTGGCTTTGTAGGTCTAAGTTTACATCCAATAAATAGATAGAAAGGAGCTCTCGTGTTTGTCTCTGAAGAAAAAAAAAAAACAACAACACACACTCTTGTTTCAACACTAGGAGTGTGTCAGGTTTAACAGTTGTAGTACTTTTATGGAGTGTAGTGGACAACCAGTGTATGGCGTTCATAGTGCCGGCTGCAGAGAGCACCACCTTTGGGGCTGCAGAGGATCTGAGGCTGTGAAGAGCTGAGGGAAGTTTGTCTGCGGATACGATACGCACCAAAGAAATGTGTCCTTGGAGTCCGGGCTTCCCCTGCTTGAACAGACCCTGGCTCCCCGCTGCACTTCACTAAAGCCACAAAGCATCTGTGAAACTGTATGCAAGTGAAAAGGGGGAGTTTTAAAGTTAGCAATTTGACAAAAAACACGATAAAATGGGTTCAATTTGCATGAAAGTGACAGATCTTTACACAACACTGTGTATTGACAAAACCATGGATACAGCTAAGTTCTTGCAGCACTTGAGACAACTCATTTCCAAAGGAGCATTAAAATCCATTTTGCACTTTATCGGTTCATATAAAAAAAATCTTTAAAAAGTGTCAGTTTCAGGAATAAAGAATGTTCTGAAAGCTTCACAAGGATTTTTGTAATTTTGGTGGAACTGTGTAATATTCATACAGTCACTGTGAAACTTACGGGGCAAATCAAGTTTGCAGAGTGATAATGAAAGAAAACAGACAAATATGGCATCATTATGTACAAATTCACAGGTGCTGTCCAATAAGTAAAAACAGAAGTACATGTGTAGTTATATCCCATTAAAGTTTTCTACAGGGGAATACCAGAACGTATGAGAAGATATTGCCATCGTATCTCGAGTCTTATAATGTGTCCAATGTATTGTATCACTTCATGCCATATCATGCCCTACCTAATCATGTGAGTGATATTTTTGATCATTTATTGCAACAGGCAGATATAATCTGTTAATATCAGCTGCCTGGAGATGTGAACAGAAAGACACTTCAGCGGGGAAATGAATGAGATTGAATTTGACCCTCAGTGACCCAGGGAGCTATTGAGTTCTTCTCTATGTGAGAAACACTGCCTTCCTGTTTCTTCAGCTATATATTTAGATTCAATAGAGCTTGTATCACATAATTCTATCAAAGAATAAATGAGATATAGACAATGAGTGTTAAACAATGATCTCACCTGGTTGTTGAAGAAAATGTAGATGATAGGATTGACCACAGTGCTGAATTTGGCGAGGACTGAGGGCACAGTGCTCGCCACAGGGGTGACCAATCCAGACCGACCAAAGGTGGCCATCAGTGCCATGATCCCATAAGGCATCCAGCACAGGATGAAGCAGGACACCATGGACAACACCATTGTCAAGATGTGCTGCTCTCTGCGCTGAGCTGACAGAAGATTAATTTTACCCACCTGGAGACAAGACAGAGGAAAAGTCACAGATGTTAAATTTGATGTGATGGTTACTTTAACTCTGTCTTTTTTTAGATGCAGTTTAGGAATCAGAAGTTTTCTGGCTTTGGTATGCAGTGCTCGCAGCATTATGAATGAATATTTCAGCAGGTGTTGTCTGTGTACAGGAAAGTAGTAAAAGGTGGTAGAGTCTGCAAATAAACAATGACTCAGCTTTCACTGTTTAAATGTGCAAAGGAAACAACTCTGACTTGACTCATTCTATATACGATTTATTCTAGGCTGCTTATTCACCCCTCTGCCCCCACCTTCTCTCTACTCACTGATTGAAGTTCGCTGGGGACTTCAGAGGATCGGCTGGTCTTTGAATTTTCCTATCTGTGATGTAAAGTAGGCCATAAATAACCAAATTGCTCCTGTGTTATGTAACATTTTCTCACATGTATGACGTTACCATATGTTATTTCAGTTTCTTGACAGCTCTGGTTCAACTGCTCACTTTGGTTTCTAACTTGAATTCCATATTTATTAATCAAAGTGCACTTCATATAACCATGACAATTCCTTAATGTGCGAACAAAGAAAAAAAATTGTTCTTGTTGACAGATAATTGAAAACCTTCTGGAAATCTGATGACTCCATAATTAAAAAGACAGAAACCCTCACAGAGACGGATATTATTTGACTTTTCCCTTTTTCTCATTTAGCATGTTGGGACTTTCCCTTTCTGAAGAATAGTTAAAAGTGCTGCAGAGCTTGTGACAGAGGGGGAGTGATGTGCCACAAAAATACCACATTGCTCTGGTACACACACTGTTTGTAAATGGCTCACAGTCTTTTTCCAGAGGTCCCTTTAAACCTTGCATATTTTTAATTATTTAATCCAATCACAAAATCCCAAGTTTGTTATTGTCAGCCTTTCTGTCATTGCCAGTACAAAAAAAAAGAAAATCCATGACAAAATACATTGTTCTTTGCATTATGGATGGATTGTCACCTTCAAATGGTATGAATCTTAAAACATTTCATTTTCCTGGACATGAATGCCTCCTCCCCTCCCCTTCAGATAAGTTTCCATGGCAGCAGTTGGGCCAATCAAAATTGTTGCTTATGGCTGGGTTTAAGCCTCTTTGAAGCATTTGAGGAACAACCAAGATCCCGCTGATCCATCCAGTATGACTACTGAACAAGCTAGACAGTGTTTTATCACCTAGAAATGATTATAGGCTTTAAATCATGTCACCCAGAGTGCCTGTGCCCTGACAGCAAATACAAGATCCACTTAATCCAGCAGCTGACCACTTTTTAAGATGTTTTTTTTAAAACTTGGAGTCCAGAGGTATTTCGATTTATACATAATTCCTGGGAAACTAGAAAAGTGAGCTAAAGTTTCTTGCTTTGGAAGATTCCCTCCAGAGCCACTAAAATCTTCTTAGAGTGTCATGGCCCGTTTATTTCTCTTGTGACTCAAAGCTGGACTTGTTTTATTTTCACTTTGGGGCTTTTGTCAATTTTTCTTAATATGAAAGATGAGGACAGAGAGTGGTCGGAGAATAGTTTTGTATATTTCATTGTTGGAACACATTGTCCAGACTTGCAGTGTTTCTGTGCACATTGTGTACTTTTTCATTTCATCCATCCCAATGGTCTCTCCTCATGTACTAAGGTGAATTAGGCAGCGTTAGACTAAAATTAACTCACAGACAGTGTGTCAAAAGTCAAGTGGATGCAACCCCCTCTGAGATTAATGCCACCTCTTCAGTGTTGATGAAATGTCCCTGTGGTCATTGTCTGGTGTAATTACAACTGTGATGCTCTTAACAATGCTTCCTGGATACAATACAGTATTTGTGAGGCTCTCTGAAGAGGAAAACCTTGTCTGCTCAGTCAAATTACTTCACATCACTCATTCACTCTGTTACACTTCATTTGCATGTCAACACATCAAACCCCTTGTTTCTTGCCCCCTTCTTTTTCTACTACAACTAAATTCACTTTGCAGTTATTTCTACATCGCGGAGTAGTTTTTGTTTGATCATTAGTCAGAAAACACATCCTTTGTCGTGAAAATATTGCATATTCCAACGAACAGTAAGTGGTGGGATTGAAAAAAACAAACATACGGTTTCATAAATAGACAGCGCTTTCATGGAGAGAGGAAAAAAAAAACGAGCTTGAGCCCCGCTGATGCTGCTGAGACAAATATATCTGCTCTTCTGAGATGCCAAACTAAGCCACCTGTGGGAGATCGGCAGACGGCGTGCAGACTGATGGGCGGGATTTGAAGAAAAGCCTCAGGCGGGGCCCTCAGGCGATAGGAGCTCATGGATGAGCCCCCTGCTCACCAGAAAGTTAATCAAGTCTGCAAAGCCCTTCTCTGCTCTGTCTCCCTCGGGCGCATGGTGTAAAAAAATAAAAGGCATAGAGGTGCTTATGTAATAGCCGGTATCCAATAGTAACGGTTTGCTTCCATGTCTAAATATATCTTCTGTGTGATTCACGGATAGGAGTAGCATCTATCGAGTGCAAGAAGGGTCCTAACACCAATTCAGAGTCCCTAACTGCCAATTATTTGAGTGATTGGCAGGTTTATATAAGAGTGACCAAGAAAGGGATGAGTCACTAGAAACTCAGAAGGGGTCGTTGCCCTTCAGACACAACCTGAACTCCACATAGTCCCATGACGACATTGGCTGAGACTCTTCCATCTGTGGAGAAATTGATTGAAACATTCTAAACAAAGCTGTGGATTCAAGGATTACTTTGCTTGGTGTTCCTGGAAATTGCCTCACAGACACAAGAGCAGGTTTTAGCAAGAGTCTGACAGCCATTACTCAACCTCATGGGCAAATTTCTATATCTTCAAAACAGTTTGGCATCGTAGGAACTCCCTTGAAACTCCTTTGAGAAACTCAGCAGTTTCAAATTTGGCGCCCCCTATAGACAAAGTTCCCCTTAATTTGTCATGTCTTGGTTTTTTCTTTTGATAATTAAAAATACTACCTTCTGGGAATATTTGCTGAAAGAGGCTGTTTCTCGGGTTTCTAAGGATGCTGTGACTCACTTTTGTGTGACAGCTATCAAGTTGCAGGAGTCATGAGGAAGTAAGTTAAGTTGTGATAAATTACTTGCAAATTATTTTTTACATTTCACACATTTATATATATTTTTTTCCTTTAAGTGACATTTTGTTTTTCTTCTTTTTATTTTAAAATACATATAATATCCTTATGGAGTTGTGCTGCATGTTTTACTAAGTTGATTCTGAATGAACTTGCCCTCGCTTCTATATCTATAAATAAATCAAGAGATGTATACCCCTGATAATGCACAGGCCTAGTGAACTGTAGTGTTTGATAGGAAATAATAACCCATTAGCAAGTGCAAATGTTAAGTCTACCAACCATGACTGACATGGAACAATATCAACCAGTTCGGGAACAAAATTTTTTGTCTCTAACCAGTTTTGGATACATAAGTTATAGAGTGGAACCCAAAACCAGAAATGTTAAAACACTGTCTCTGTTGGGAACAAATACATTTAAAAAAAGTTCTGCTTTAAAGCCAGAAAGATTTTATCTCAAAATTGTGCTATCTTGTTCCTTGCAGTATTTTTTGCTTGTTTTTTTAAGTTGTCTAATGGAATAATAAATTTATTCTATTCTACAAACTGCAAAAATAGATGCATAAATAAATGAAAATAAACAGTTTATCTCCTTACAGGAGAATCACATAACAGTCAGGCTTTTATCATTCATGAACAAGATGCAACGCACCCACTTTCCTGAGAAATAACAGCTTTGCACATGCAGTTTATGTGTTTTAATGGTGAACTCTGGGTCAGTACTTGGGCTGTTTAGTGCAAAGCTGTTATTCTTGACCGCAATGTCAGTGAAAGTATGCATCTGGCAAATTTACATGCCATTAAAATGCGAGATATATGCACATGTCTCAGGGATCATTACTGTGAAGAATGAAGAGGGAATATAGATTGTTATGGCACTTGGGATGTGAAGCATCTTAGCATCATATGAAATAGTTGATAGAGCATAAGAACATGATTAAAAAAGAATCATGCATCTCATCTATCCGTTATCTTTTCCAGCTCATCACATTTGGGGTCACAGGGCGTCACAGGGGATAGAGCAAATCCCCACTGATATTGGGAAAGAAGCAGGGTGTAATGCTTACTCCTCAAATGAATACAAATTAAAAATCCTGGTTGGACCTGTTTTGTGAAAGATGTTTTATAAAGATTTGAGTGTCTGCAACAGGTTGTAAGAACTCACCCTCCGGATTGCCACAAGGATCCGTCCATAGGAGTAAATCATGAGCAGGAGGGGCAGCATCAGACAGAAGATGAAAAGACAGAGTACATATGAGATGCTGGTGGGTGAGCGGAGGTGCCACTGCACAGAGCATGTTGTTCCTGGTCCCTCAGGCCCATAGCTGCTCCAACCCAGGAGCGGCGGGAGGGTCCAGAGGAGGGAATAAAGCCAGGACCCACCCACACAGAACCAAGCTTTCTTGAAGTCAGAGATGTCAACGCTGGAAGAATGCAGCACGGTGGTGTAACGCTCATACGAGAGGACAGAAAGGGACACCAGGGACACAATTCCTTTGAGAGCATGAAAAGAACAGGAAAAATTGAATTTTACAGGTGATCACAGTTTAAACAGAGCAAGGATCCCCTTTTTTAACCTCAAGAGCTCTTTATCCAGTGACCGAATTGGACCAATTTTCGTCACATCCTGCTTTCTGTTAAGGTGTCTGCAAATATTTCAAAGCACAATACCCAAAATGTAAAATCCTAACAAATCTACTCAGCAAAAATCTCGCAATAATAGTATAAATCAGTGTCTTTTGAAAGCCACTGATAAGTCCAGAATTATTTTCAATATGGCAGAATAAGCTGTTTAGGTGTTCAGGTGAATGTGACCTGAGGAAAGTGTTCAGAGGTATTTCTTAAATAAGATGAACTGATGCCCCAGTTTTTGTAGGTGTCTAACAGAAGAGGCACTCAAAAGGATTTCCAGGGGGGCAGAACAATCAGTGAGCTAATGGTAAATGTTCTAAGACATATCACAGCATTAATTAATCAGAGGTCAGCTGAAACCTGAATATCACAGTATTATCACTTTAATGAAGTTGAAGAATAGATCAGTGCTGGTCTCAACCAGTCTTGACGGAGATTTTGAGTCCAGCCCAATCTACTAAAACATTGCAAAACAAGAGCAATTTTAGGGGTGTATGACTGTCAGGGCCCTGAAAATATGAGGGCATTGAACAGTGGTGGGGTTTAATGTGACACTTTATGAACGGGGCTCAAACTGGGGAATGTCACAAAAGTTGGCCCCAAAATCTTATCCAAAGATGTGTTTGAGGAGTTAGGGAGAGAAAATTTGACTCCTCTTTTGAAAGTCAGCCCTGCTGTCTAATTGGTCAAAGGGCTTGACTATCAGCTTGTGTTGTCTGGGTTGTTTTTTATTCAAAGGTAGGATGCTTTATCAGCACACTGAACTTTAGCTGTGTATTAACTTTATAGTTTCTGTTTAATGCTGTCTTTGAATCTTCAATCATTATCAAAGAAACTTCTCAGTCAAATATCACAACAAAGAAAGCAGAACTTGAAGTTTTATGAAGCATGCTTCAGGAATGTATTTGTCTACTCTACAGGTTATGTGACAAAAAGTTTGTGAATTTAACACACTTTTATGCAGGATTTTCATACATTATTTCATTTAACTCAATGAGTGAGCATGTCTCCTGGTTTGTTGTATATGTTGCTGTAATGAAAGCCTAAAATAGCATCCCATTTCAGCTTGTATCTTCTAATGGTGTCCAAAGAGTGTGTGTAGGCGTAATTATTCTTCAATAATCCATAACCCAGTGCCCCAGCTAGGCCACTCCACCGTGTAAAAAAATCTGGATACTCTCCGACAATAGAACCTCACTGAGGAGCAGCTATACAGTAAACATCTATAGAGGTTTCCTCTTTTGTTGCCAAGGAAAACCTCAAGGCCAAATGACCTCCTGAGAAGAGAAGAAAATGTGTTTAGTTTGTGTTTCTTGGAGGTCTTTCTATAGCGGAAAGGCTCTATCGATGATAGTGTCAGTCAGATATACACCCTTGATCCCTGCTGAATTGACTGACACCCTATGCGCACCTTTGTACATGCTATTACCACCACAGTAAACAACTTGAGTGACCTTTGACCTTTTAGGTAGCTCCATAATAAGACAGAAATGTTCATGTCTCAACAAGTGGATTCTATGAACCAGACATTTATGTTATCTGCAGAGGTGTGACACATTAATTACTAGAGATGTATTTTTAATCTAGGACCAGATGTGGTTAAACATTCACTTAAATGTCATGGTTTCTGGCAGCAAAAATGTGAAGAATGTGAAGTTGGAGCTCTCTGAAGCCTTGATGCAAATTCCTGCACTGGACAGATAGTGACTACGAACACATGCAACTCACCAAAGAGGGAGTTAGCGAAGCCGTACCACTTGCAGCCATGCTCTCCGATCAGCCATCGACCCCGCAGACTCGCGGCGAAGCTGAAAGGTGTCCCGAAAACGCACACGAGGATGTCGCTCAAACTGATGTTCAACAGGATGAGGTTGATGGGCGTCCACAGGGAGCGAAACTTTGCGAACACGAGGAGGGCGAGGAAGTTGCCGAGGACTCCTGCCACGAGAATGAAGCCAAGGCATACTGCCACCACCGTGTGTCCACTCCGACTCAGT
Source organism: Thalassoma bifasciatum (assembly GCA_008086565.1). NCBI lineage: Eukaryota > Metazoa > Chordata > Actinopteri > Labriformes > Labridae > Thalassoma > Thalassoma bifasciatum. The sequence goes on from RPOG01000086.1 coordinate 899,815, forward strand.
CCTCCGGGAAGGCTTTGGGGCGCCGGGGAGTCCCGCACAGTGGAGTCGATGCTGCGACTGAAGCTGGAGAGAGAGCTGTCTGTGGTGCTGATGTTACAACCGCTCCCGTGGATGACCATAGCAGAGAAAGAGAGGGAGAGATGGGAGCAGAGGAGAGGCTGCAGAGGAGCTGGACACAAAGTGTGAAGGACAAAATCCTTCACGGCTCCAGTACATGAGCTTCACGCGCTGTGAGGTCCAAGATGACACAGTTATGGGGAGTGCATTGAATGTTCCCTGTGCACTTATTTATGCCTACACCCAACACAGCATGGACATACCTCCACCCCTTTCCTTTGTAACACTCTTTGACCTCCTGTAGTTTAATGTTCTTGATGTAATATTTCCCTTATTATAGTCTTGTACTGATCACAATTATAGTGCATCTTAACCTTCACTCACTCAGGCCCAACCCGTATTAGCTTTAATCTAATAACTTAATGCTTTGGGCTGGGATCTTTCAATGGTTTCCACTGGGTCTTTGCTGGGAATATGGATACCAGTACCAAAATTAGAAACAAAGATCCAAGGTGAGGCAGCTTTTAAACACTACAGCCTACGCCTGCCTGAAAACCTGAGTACACGAGGGCTGCACAGAGTTCAAACATTCTTAAAAGCAAACTCAAAGCCTACCTTTTTAGTCAAGCTTTTAGATGAGTTTTACTTATTTATTCAATCAGTCCTAATATTAATCATTTTAAAGTCATTTTATTTTTTTTATTTATTTATTTTATAGATACATATTTATTTATTTACTTTATCATCAGTTTTGAGTTACTGAGTGAACAAAGATTTTTAGAATGGATATAAAGCATCTTATCCTGTTACTGTTTTTTTCTTTTCTTTTTTTTTTTAGCCTTTTAGTCTGTTGGTATTGTATTTCCTTATTTATTTATTTCAATGTGGTTGTTTTATTCTCTTATCATGAGCTTTAAAATCTTATTCTTCCTTCTCTGTTTCCTGACTAAGATCTCCTGATAGCATTTCCTCAGTTTGCAAGCACAGTTTTTCAGCCTGTGTGTGTGTGTGTGTGTGTGTGTGTGTGTGTGTGTGTGTAGGGGGGGTCACCTTACATAATTTTATTCCTATTATTAATTTTCTTTTGTTTAGCACTTTTATTTTTGCTTGTATGAAAAGTGCTCCATAAATAAAGTCTGATGGATTGATTGACATGCTTTTAACTGTTCAAACTGATGTCCTTATTTCTCTCAAGAGGAAATTACTTACAAAACAGTTGCATTCCTTTGCTTATCTGTGCATTTCATGTTCATAACTTCTCTCTGTGCCAGACTGAATCTAAAACGGATACGATCACCAAAGAAAGAGAGAGTTATACAACTCTACAGCGTTTTATTCCAGCAAAGCTTCTTGAACAATAAAACTATGTAAAGCATCAAGGTTACCTCCCGAGGTATTTTTTTCTCCGGTCAGCAGAACTGCACATCTATGTAACAAAAATAGAAGGTGCTGAGATAAAATACAAATACAGATACTTTATTCAAAGAGCAATGAAGAAAATGCACATCATACCAGCATTACCATAACAACCTATAGATTTTTTTCTAATTTTTTCTGCTTTTGTCTGCATCAAAGTGAGCTAAAGTAGATTTCAGTGTGCCAAAAAGCCCTTTCATCCATTCTTTATCTTTACTGCCTATACCATGAAGAGTGGGGATATTGAATCAATATCATCATGTCCTTGAGAAAGAGGTGGGATGCAACTTGAATAAGTCATCAGTCATTCACAGGGCAGTCACATAAAGATACATAGATGATAGTTCACACACCTTCAAACCTTTGGGAAATTTCTCGCTGTTTGGTTACATCGTGAACAAAATAATTGCTAAACTGATCACTGGGAGTTTGGAAAGTACAACATAATAAGAGGGGTGATGAAATGTACGATATGCAGCGTCAGACAGAGCTCAACACTCCTTAGATCCCCAGGCGCTTGCAGCATAGCAAGCTGCATACCACACCAAGTTCCCACAACCACTCATGGCAGGAGCAGTTCAGTGAATCTATCTATCAACAAGAAACCAATTTTTAACTAATATAGCCCAGTATCACTAAAATAAAGAAATGAATTGCACCGCAGCCTCTCTGGAACACTTTGCCACAATGTGGTCTGATGTTTAATAAATGCAGTGTGCTCTCTCTGTCTGCCTTTGAAGAGCTTTGCACTTCCATGTTGAGGGTACTAGTAAACCGTCACAAAATCGAAGTTTTTTTCAGGTTGGGCTTCATGTGAAAAAGTTCTGTGGATGTGAATATCTGTCCTTGTGCTGTATGCAGTGACAGAGGGAGATATTTCTTCTACACAACTATGCAAACATACTGTTTGTAGTTTATCCTTTGTCACCTTCTGTGTTTCACCACTAAATGATTGAACTATTTATTTACCCCATCTCTGTTTTGACAAACCAAAAAACAAACAAAAACATTTGTATTGCTTTGCACAAATGCACACAAAGCCTTCCTCTTTCCTCCTGAAAAGTTTGAGCCTATCAGAGTCAGCTAGCCCTCTGGAATAGAGCCCAATTTGCTTGTTTGGAAACCAACGTTAATACTGCTCCAGATGGTAAGAAACTAATATCATCAAAGCAACATCAGAAATATTTGTTCATCAAAGTGAAATGGCATCTCCTCTATCTGTTTCCATAAATGGTGTCTCCAGTGAAATGTGAGCACTGTCAGTTTGTTTCACGACATGACCAGTTGGTGAGCTGACGCTTGAACATCTAAGAATTGTTTGTATGAATAATGGATAATGAAATAATGTATGAATAATGTCAATTTATCTAAAGGATGACATAAGAGAATGGATGATGATTCAGACTGTAGAGGAAGTGTGAGTAATATGGTCATGTGTGACCTAGATTAATGCTTCTCACCACTACTGCAGCATGAGGTACCAAAAACCTCTGCTGGAGTCTGTCCAAGTAGTTTTCTTGACCATGAAATGAAATTAAAAAAAAGTCCACGGATCACAAATGGCTCAAACCTGTGTCAGAACTTGAGTCAAATGGTCTGTTAAAGAACAGTCATCGTCAAGTTTCCAGGAACATGATCTGTTTATGGTTAGACTGTACCAACTGCAAATTAGGCACCGAGTGTCAGTAGGACAGAGTTCAATGAACTCAATGAACAAACTGATTTCTGTGAAGTACTGTGCAGCACTGTGTTAGAATTTACCTGCAGTTTCGATCCAAACCTTTGCTGAACTGTCAACTTTCGATTGCTCTAGAAGTATAAATATCTGTTGGAACTTAGTTTTCACTTATGCAAACACATTATAGCTGAGGAAGCCCCAAATGATACGCTGTTTAAAAACGCTCCCTGGCTGTACATAAAGCATCTCACCAGGCAGTGTTTCTTTATCTGCTTAATTATTTATTTAGATTTACACATCATTTCATTTCGTACAGTTCACATCACTATTTTAAGAAAACCATAAGTCAAAAGAGGAAATTCATATTATAGCATCACAATCCTTCATTTACTTTGTTTTTTGGAGTATCTTAAATATTCTAATATTATCACAAAGTCCTCCATATGATCGGTAGGCAGCTATTAACATCAATATATAAACACTTAAACTTAATACTGGTCTATTTACTGGTGTTGGCCCATGATGAGAAGTGCCTGTTACAGAAAATGCCCTTCATTTAACCGAACTCAAAGGAAACCACAGCATGTACAGTTCTCTGAGCTCTACAGGCCCATCGACAGAGTTGAAGAACAGGTTTGTCAGAGAGTGTTCCTTCTCAGAAAAGATTTCCTGTTAGCACATACTGAGGTACTGAGGTCATCTGACTGAGGAATGGAAAGAGCAAAGCAGGGATTGGAAATGCTGCTGTTTCTCCCATGTGAACTCTCTGGTGCCGCTCTGAGTCCTGTTTGACAAGGATTTTTCTGGTAGTTACAAAAGGGGCAGAGCTTCCAGTCACACATATAAAGACTGTTCTATGTTCTGCTGCAGCCTCCCACTCCTCAATACCAGTAAAGGTCCTTCTTTTCCAGATGGCGTCCTAAAAGAGAGGAGACAAAATGACAAAAATGTGCAAGGTAGCTTTGAACAGACAAAGCATGGGCACCACTATGAATGATTTACATATCAAATTGCATTGGGCTCATCACATCATCATAGCGGTACCTCAAGTTGTTTAGTCAGACATTTTAAAGCTCTTTTAGAGACAATGAAATTCTACAAAGCCCAACAATTTAAGTTAAGCTAATGCACAACCTTATATTACTTAAGCACTAAGAGAAAATTTGTGAAGCTAAAATGCAAAAATAGCTTCCAGAAGCCTGTTGCCAAGAAAAATAACTTCAACTTTCGTCCTGCCTTTGACGAGGGATTTGACCAGTCGTGTGTAGTTTACTGATAAGATGGTCAAGATGTACCAACATATTTTATTACAATTCATTTGTAGAATAAAACTAATCATGAAGCAGTTTAAGCCTGTGGATGCTGTTGATCCTGATTGTTACAATAGTGGTCCACCAGTAAGAATAGAGACTTTAGATGTCTTCTCTGTGTTCCAAATATGGTGACCTCCCTTTCTTGAAAAGAAACAGAAAAGTTTTTCAGCTCCTCTAAAAAGAATATGCTAAAGACATGTCTAGGAGTTTTTTGGTTCCTGTTGCAAAAAGTGAAGTTTTATTTTCTCTATGTCTTTGAGGTTGGGGGCAATCTTAATGGTGTCACATTGCAGCTTATGTCTTACCGCTTTCATAACCCAAATTGGGGTCGACTGACTCTCTGAATCCTTGCGGCACTGTCCAATTTGGAAGCACCTCTGGCTTGGAGCTGGAGGCCATGCTGGGTCCCAAATCCCCCCTGTCGTTATGCAATAAGTTAAGCAGTGATGTGGCGTATTGCTGTCCAGTTAGACTCAAGCCATCTTGTGACAGGGAGTATGGTAACCCAGGACCCTCTCCTGCTCTGCTGGTGAATGGGAGCCAGGAGTCAGGAGAGTTGTCAGCAGGGCTGAAGGTCAGGAGACGCCCTCCCACAGGAGGGACCTGGGGGTCTGAGTAAGAGTCAACAGCACTCCCCTGACATGGGTTGCTGTCCTCTGTAGAGCATGGATAAAAAAGAGGCCACATAGTAAACAAGAACAGGGTTGATTGTTTCATTGATTGAATTGTTTCATTTTTCAGCTTACCTGTCTTAATAGTTTTGCGCATTTTCTTTGTTTTTATTGCAGATGCCTTGGCCTTATAGGCTTTGCTGAGAGCACGGCTGAAATGAGCATCCACCATGCTGTTGATGTCCCCCTGGAAGTATGTCAAGATGACATACTGTGAATGCTTCTCCACCTTCACAGCCATTTGATTGTCTGTTCTGTCCTCCATTGGGTCAGCTGTCTCTAAAAACACAGACAAAGATAGAATCATATGAAGAGGGCTGGTGCACAATACCGGGCATTTTTGTGATTAGTTAGAAAATATTTGGAAATCTTGTATTGCTTCACAGCAGTAAAGAAGTATTTCCACCACGTTTGCAGTCACAGAGAATACAACTGAATTACAAGACACAGACCATTTTTTGTTGATGGTTAAATCTTCCAGCAGCCTCTGGGGCTGAGAAATGGGGCCAGCACCAAAAATCTTCCTCATCAAAGTATTAAAGTGACAGTTCCATGAGCAGCCACTTGCGGCTGACTCCAACAACATAAGAATGTTTGACTTCAGAGTTAAACATGTTTACAACCTAGCAGAACAACTATTTACAGTCTCTACAGATAATTGTTCTTTTCATCACAACAGCTTTTTGTGTCTTCTCCTGCCTGCTAAATGGATGTCAATGGTGGTTGAATATTGGAATCTTGATATAACATTAGAAGTCTGGTCCGAATCTGTCATTGTTTCAATTGTCAGGCAGGACAGAGGTGCAGTTTAAATTAGACTTGTGTCCTCTTCTGTGGCATGTCTTTGAAAGCATTTATAGCACACAAACAGGGATGAAATCAGCCTGGGTCCTGAGTAAGATTGACCCTCAAAAAAAAAAAGAAAATAATAATCAAATTCTGTCAAATGTCCACAACTGATGAAGGCATGTTTTTCCAGCCTCAAACAATATCTAGTTTCATGTTTAGCAGCCCCCAAAAACTGAAAGCTGCCTGAATACCTTTCTTTTAAATTTCAAGAACCTCCATCGTTGATGATTTTGTGTTTACAGATGGCAGCACATAAAAAAAGGGTGCAAAAGAACAAACAAAACAAAATGCTTCTTTCTCCTGTAGTGGACAAGATCATTAGAGGCCATTTTATCCATGAGGGCAGCAAAATAACACCAACACAAATATCCTTGTGGGAGCTTTGACAAAGCAGCTTTTATGTTGTTTTGCACTGCAGCCTTTGATAAGTAAAGGCTGAAATGCATCATGGAAGTGAGCTATAACAGCACAACAGTTTGGATGCCTCGACTGAGTGTTAGATAAATACAACTTCATGAAAGTGATTGCAAATAAACAGGCAGATTGTGATGGTTATTTTTGAGTGCCTCCCCTCTCTTACCTGACCTGAAGATCCACTGAAGATGACCAGCGAGCCCGTCCTTTCATTGACTAGCTGATCAAAACTAGCGTGATCATCTACATGAGCTGCAGCCAAAAAATATTGGAAAAGGAATCCTCAACTTGAGTTTAAGATCAGCGTCAGTAATTCAGATCCAGGAAGTGAGAAAAGATGTCTTTCTTTCTATCTGTCTTCCCTCTGTGGGACAAACATTTTGCTCACTAAGGCTTCAAACTTTCTTGATGTGTTCAACTTGGAGGGCGTGTGGTACATCATGAATGCAGACAGCTATGACCAGAATGTCATCCATCTAGTTACACCAGAAACTCAGAGACACCTCATTAAAACATTCCTGGGTAAACACAGCCAAAAACTCATACACAGGTTAATAGCAGCTTTGAGGTGACTTTCTTGATGGAAGAGAAGCTACATTTCATATTGCTAAGGTGCAAAACTAATAAACATGAAATCAGAAAGTATTTAAGGGATGCAAAGAAGGCTTTTGACACGTTTAAAATGGAACACAGTATCTGAATGAGCCTTTATGTTTGTATTATGAAATTTACTTTAAGTTCTCCTTCCTCTCACTTTAGGGTTTTAATGTAGATTACTGAGAGTTTTGATGTGTATGTTATCTCTCTAGCATTCTTGACTATTTTTTCTCTGCTCCACTTGAAGGTGTGGAGTGATTACCATGAACTGTATTTGCAATGATAAAAATTTGAATGGATAAAACTGTCCTGGGAAAGTTTAAAAAAGACACTGCAACAAAAAGAGCTTCTTCACACAGAAGCCGCCATTATTTTCTTTTCACTTTACTCTCTTCATTACGTTTTAGCTCTTGACTGTCAGCAGTTAGTACAGAACATTGCCACCAGAGTGTTATGAGTTTAGATTAAAGTGTTATTGGATTAAAGTCCAAACTCTCAGGCCCAAATTATTTAGTCAAACAAATCCAGCTCCATCAGTCAACCCTTTCCATCGAGACGAAATTGTTATTCACTATCAGTTCCTTTATCACATCACACTTAAGAGCATGGTGGCAAGTTCATCCAGGCTTTAACTTCAAAACTGTGGAGAGAGTTCTTCATTTCCTTATACATATGTGATTGTTTAAAAAAATACTTTAGAGATCTGGCCATATATACATTTGGTTGGTTGCCTGTTCAACCCTGAATACTCTGTTTTTGCTCTTGTAAACATCTTTCTGTCAGAGGGTCTAAGAAAGCTTTGTATGCATTGATTATGCAAAAACAAAAGCTGATTTTGAAATGTTTGTTATGCGTTTTAACTTTGCCAACGGAGTAAAGTTTTTTGGTTATCAGATTTTCAGTGTTCCAGGAAGGGTTTCAGTAGGATGGTACAAGGTTGAGGATGCAAACCTTTCTATTTGTCTATCAAACAATTTAAGATCAAAATTTTAACAAAAGCAGCCAGCAGTTATAAGGGACTCTAACTCTTTGAATTTAAATACCAAGATTGGTAAAAGTAAATCATGCAAAAACCTGCCAGATAACTTACATCATTTTTTTATAACAGTTTAAGTAATAAGTCCATTTAAAGTTTCAAGCAAAGTTTTCAAAACAGGAAACAGAATATTTAAGGTGCATAGAAAACACACTGCAGTCCTAGTCCTGCTGCACCAACAGTTAGAGTTACTAAAGTTCACATGAAAAGTATTTGAGGAGAAAACCACATCTCAGTTAAAGATATTAATTGAACTGCTTTCAATCCTACATTAACCTTCTTCACAAAAAACACTTGCAAGCCAAACACAGATCATTTACCAATGCAAAGAATACAGTAGTTAAAACTGTCAGAGTCCAGCATAGATGAAATGCTTTGGTTTTTTTTCATGTTTGCAAAGAAAGTCAGTTGCATTCACCTAAAAATGAAATTTATTTGAGTTTGTTTTGCCAATTAAAGAAACGGAAAATCCTCCGTTATCCTCTCAATCTGAACAATGGACCTAAGATTAGAGAGGACAGCTTAGAAGTACGGCTTAAACAGAGGCACGATCACACCCTCTGGTGGTGGTTTGGTGTGGATCCTGTAGAGGAGTCTGACACCTTCCTTGTGGTGGTGTCGTCAGAGGCCATTGAGTCAGAGTTAACAAGATTATTCTTTTTTCCTCGCCCATCTCCTACCATCAAAGAGCGGCTCCAGTCTGAACACAGGGGGGGACATGAAAGTAAGAATATATCAGTCCAACTTATCACCCATTCTCAGCATGTCTTAAAGTTACTGCACAAGCATTGTTTAATTCTAAACTGTGTACCTGAGGAGTCGCCGGGTCCGGTATTTCCACAGCTCAGGAGGATCCTCCATTGTTTCTGTACATTTTCCTTCATCAAACAGTGAAACAAAAATATGAAGAAGCCTGGAGAAAAAAAAAGACAAGAGGTATTAAAAACACACCTCTTTTGATACTTCACTTCATATTTAAAAAAAAAAATCTAGAGATAGTGCAAAAGAAATGTGGTAACACTAAAAAGTTTTTGGCAATGCTTTATGGGTCGTGAAGAAGCATTTTACTGTTCTGAACTTTCAGCTCATGAAAATTGTGTGTGTAAATTTGGTAAGTTTTGACACATTTTGTTTGAGTTTGCCAAATGTGTCATTTCTAGCCCTGTTTATTTTTGTTAGCATTCTTGGTGTTTTCCACTGGGAAGGCAATTGGCTGTGTGAAGAATTCAAGTTTAACACTAATGGGTGACAATATTTTTTTTCTATCATATTGCATTGAATCAATTGTGTCGTGTCATATCTTATTATATTGTACTATATTATATTATACAGTGTTTTACAGTATCATATCTTAGCGTATCGTATCACATAAGTGTTTTGTAGTGTAAAATATTGTGACGTCATCTTGTATCATACCCTATCTCATTGAATCCCATTGTATCATATCTCTACATATATTATAATATTGTGTATCATAAAGTGACCTGAACAATTACAGATATATTTGAAAGGACTTCTCTCTTTAAATGACTATATATCAACTATAACTCCCTCTTACCCTGCAAAGAGTTAAAGATGCAGAAGAGGTACAACATTGCCACTCTTCCTGGACCACCCGCAAAGAAGCCCAACCCCCATGTCAGACCCAACAGCACCGTGAGGCTGGCCACTGCCCTTAGGTCCTGCAGAGACGTGCGACTGCTTGCTGAAGGTTTATTGGCCCCCATCTTTCTGATTTGGATCAGAACCACGATGAACACGAAGATGTTGCACAGCAGGATTAAAAGAAAATAAGCCACCACCGTCACGTAGGTGTAGACATCATTCTGCAACCAGCAGCTGAAACGAGGATGTTTGTAATCATGTCATTGACATAGGGATGTGTCATCACTGCCATCCAATGCATTTATTTATGGTCTGGTGTTTGCTGTAAGGTGACACTGTTAATAATACTCTCACTGTCTTTAATGTTTTCCTTTCCCTTAAGAATTTATTGAACTTCACTTGCCAAGCTTTGTTAGTTATTTCATTCAGTTTAGACAACCTTACTCCCAGGGAGAAGATGACTCACCCTGTGCAATTACTTACAATGAATCAGTTGACTGGAGTGCCCCCATAGCCTTTTCTGGGGCAGTGCTGCCATAAGCATCTTTATCAATGGCCAACACCAGGCTGACTATCACAAGAGGAAAACCTTTAAGAACACAAAAAGACAAACATATTGACAAAAACAGGCAACAACACATACGGGGAAAAAAACAACAACTGCTGTTTACCACACTGATTTCTTAATATCCTTCTCCCTTCTCAACTTCTCAAAATCTGTCACTTATTCAGCCTATCAAACCTTATTGAACTTGTTCCTCTGCAGGGCGGAACAGTAGAAGCTCTGTCTTACCCCATCCCACAGCACAGAACTTGAGGATGTAGGAAGGAACATAGATGTTGAAGACTTTGACCAAGGCGAAGTACATGTGCAGTGCCTCCAAACCCATCCAGGTGAAAGAAGCTAGAAGGAAGTAGTGTAGTGATGCAGCTGTGGCAATGCACAGGCCGTAGTTGGAGAAGGATGAGAGCCAGGAGTCAAGTAAGAAGAGCAAACACAACCCAAGCAGGGCAGCTGAGAGATTGATGAGTATCTTAGATGGGTAGTCTCGACGCAGCTTCCTTAAGTTTAGAGGGACAAAAAAATCACGGTAGGAGATTTAGGAAGAGAAATTCAATGTGATGCTTATTGGGAGACTTTGTATTTGAGTATCATACAAATCTTTTCAACTGCAGTAAAGATGGATCTAACAATACAATCCTTTTGAAATGGAATAAATGTGAGTGTTGCTCACAATTACTCACCCAAAAGCAAGGTAGGTGAGAAGAGTAATGCCCAGAAAGATGGAGGATATACCACAACCCAGATAGGAAATCACTGTCAGAATCTGACTGTCAGTATCACTGAGATCACCTTTGAAAACATCCTGAAACCACAAATAGTAAGAACAAATTACATTATTCATACTCATAGCCAAGCAGTCTCTGGTGTCACCCCAGCATTTTGGCCGACAGAAGTGCAAGCTGTTCAAACACAACACAGTTATAGTTACCTAAAAAATGTACTCTGTGGCTTTTACGTCAGCATCATTGGCAGAAAAAGATGCAAGCCGTGAGCAAGAGGCCAGATTGTACACAATATGTTGGTACTTGTGGGAGTTTTCTGTTCCCCGGTTTCATTTATAAAGAGCAAACACATGACTCACCAGCAGTACGGCAAAATGAGTGAGGTGATCACACCAACAGCTGGTCAGATTAGCAGAGATACTCTTGGTTTCACAACCTCTGCTGTTCCACCCGCCTCGCCCAGCTGACTCACACACAAACACACAGATACACCATCAATACTTTATAACATTTCATTAAAGCTGCTTACCAAGTATTATGCGTAGCTATGTGTTTAGGAACCTTTATTGACCAACATCAGAAGGCACAGCTACAGTTTATCATCTAAAACCAAGTGTAAACACAATAAACACAGTTTTAAGACCCAACCTACCGTTTCTCTGGAAATCCCAAAACACACATCGTACCACGTCATTTTGCTGCCAAAAAAGAATCAAAATAAAACAAGGATGTAAAAGAGGATATATAGTTAAGTAAACTTCTTATTCATCAACTGGGGTTGAGCATTTTCTCACCTTTTTGGCTCTTTGGTGGTTCATTGTGATCACCACTGGGTCCATTAAGTTGCTGATATAGCTGCTATTGACACTGGCAGATACTATATATGAAATCAGTGCTGTGGCACGTTGAGCCCCATTATTTACATCCGGATCCTGTTAAAAAGAAAAACATTGTTTGGTTGATGTATCAAAGCTCCTGTTAGGAACTTTTGGTCAGAGTTTTTTTTTTTTTACAAGTTTGATCTTTGCACAGGCACAACAAATAATATCTTTCATAGAAAAATATCTTGAGGAGTTGTTCAGTCATAGCCAGCTATTTTTCGTGTTCCATTTATCTTACACAAAGAAATTGATTTTTCTTTCTCTAGTCAGTATGTGTGCTTATTTCCAGACCATTCCTAAAGTAAGTAATAACCTCAAGTATTTAACAGCCTGTGCAAGATATTGGGTGCAGTCACTTTAAATGTAGAGAAAGATGCATAGTAAATAGAAAAGACAAAAACTGAAAAGAAAACAAATTTTGATAAGTTATTTTGATTGAAGGTACCGGAAAAAGCTCTGGGGTTCCGTAGAATTGAAACTGGATACGGGTTTTATGTAGATCTCCAGGAGGGAAGAGGTTGTGGAGGGCAGCAGGCAAAGAGATAGTTGCATCTGAGTCAGGCAGTGGTTCACTCACAAAGCTTTGATTGATGAAAGTCTGAGGAAAACACAACAATTGCAAATCACAATGTAACAGGGTTACATAAAAAAGTATTCATATCATGTGTCATTGTGATTTAAAACAGATTCCTGCAATCCCTGTGCATTCACAGTCATAGTTGCAGAAAGGACACCAGAGAAATCAGCTTAGAATAGAATCACATTAAAGTTTATAGAAAACTGGAACATGGCATGGCCTCCTGCTTAAAATTCGATACTGGGCTTTCTTTGTTTGCAAAGGTTTTTAGTGTCTCACCTTTGGATGTTGGACTGGAGAATTGGCGGAAACTCCAAACGTGAGGCCACTGAATTCACCCGGAGCTACATTAACCATGGACAAGGCCAGTGAAGGTGCTGTTAAACTAACAGATTCCTCTCCAAAATCCATATTGTTGCCCATTGTCTCCGTCAGGTTAAGGACACTATTTCAAAAGACAAAAGTCACAAAAATCAACTAGAAAGTAATATTAAACAAGAGATGATTTTATGAATAATTTACACCTTTAGTCATTTCTATATTCAAAGACATCAAGCACTTCTCTCGTGCTCTTAACTTACGTGCCGGCAACTGGGGTAATTTCAGTTTTGGAAAGCAGAACATCTGCAACAATATCAATGATATTAGCACCAAGAGCTGGTTTGATGGTGCCAACATTAACAACATCATTGAGCTTCTCCACCACTGTATCTAGATCAGAGGAAGAGAGCTCAGTATTGTTTCCCACAAGATCCTGGATCATGTCCACCACCTCCCAGGCGTTACCTGAAAACCAGTGACAACAGTTTAAGTTGTGTTTTACGGTTACGGAAAGTTCTTCTGACATATCAGTGTTGTACTTGATCAGATGATATCATAAAATATGCATTGAGCAGGCTCTGTGTCGGGGTCCGATTCTCTCACCGGTTGTGACTGTGATATTTTCCAGGTCTGATATAATCACAGACGGTTCGCACTTTGACATATCAGGATCAGCCCAGCTGGCCGTGTCAGTTTCAATATCCAACTTACTGTGGGGAGAGAGAGAGAGAGAGTTAATTAACAGCATGGACAGGGTTCTGCTTGGTCCTCATCCTTTTATTGCTATTTTCCCACTAAAGGTGGTAAATGTTTAAATCCATCTGTCTAGTGGAGATAAATCTGTTTGAACTCAATAAACACCCCTGCAGTTTCATAAGTGACCCTAAAGGTTATTATAACTTTATCTTTGTTATTAATTCAAACCCATATTGTACTAATAACAGTTCACTTGAAGGAAACTGTTCCTTGCTTGTAGTTAAAGTTGGCAGCGACTCATTGGCACTTTGTGTGTTAATCTTTGATGCTGAAGCTTGTGTGCTGAGTGGGTCAAGTGGGTGAAACAGGACATTGTAATTGAGTAGTGCTTAGCTGTCTCCATGCAAACAGATTGTTGCAAGAAACGAAAAAAAAAAAGGTTTGTAATTACGAATAGAGCATAGTGCAAACACACTCTTTATCACACTATTAATAAACCTGCAATAAAGAACATCTAAGAAGATTAAGAGCTCAGAACGTTTTGAAGGCAGAGTTTAGTAGCAGCTAAAAGCATGGTGTGTCATCTGCTGCAGAAACAGTCTTTGTTTATTACATCATGTACAAAATATATCCAGACCTATTAACCTTGTTATGCTGTGAGGTATGGACATTATTAACCAAAGATAAAATATTTGCATTTGCACTGCTCCTCAATGTTCCTTTAGACTCAGGAGCATGTCTGACATTTCAGTCATTATTGTCACTCTTTAAATGAAAATCTTTTGAGTCAATGGAAGCTAATTACTCACCAAAACCTGTAGGCTCTTTCATCGTGTGGCTTTGTGCATCCCATGTATACTACAGTTTGGGGAAAAGTTTCAGGCCAGATATATTCTCCATATATTGATGAGGTCATTTCCTCCAAACAGTTTCCAGGCTCTGGAAGAAAGCACGTTTTAAGTCTCGTTTCATAACTACAGCTTGACTAACATAGCTGCCTTCTGAACTGTGCTAGGAAAAAGCAGCTTACCAATATGCTTGATCACAACACCTGTAGTTTCAATAATATAGGAGCCGTTTTCATACTTTGATGTCAATAAATCTTCAATGAAATTTTTAGAGACATTCACAGGGTTCTTGCTGCGATCTTTGACATGGAAGATGCAGTTATATCTACAGAAACACAGTTAACATTATTTTAGTTTGAACTGCAGGGGTTCATCACAGTGGGTCATAACTGAGAATATATTCATTATGTACGAAGGATTCAACCTGCACTACAGAACAAAAAAACATTTCAGGCATATTTTATCATAGTAATTTCCTGTTCTTTGGTCACCTACTTTGTTTGTTGGCCAACGGTGGTCTGAAAAAAGGAAACAACACAGATGTTGCACCATTATCACTTTAGCATGCCATACTTTTTTAATGTTTAGCATTAGTTTTACCAAGAAGCTGGGAATAAGACATTTACACCAGTTTTATTTGTTCCCCTGTACTTACCATAAGTACATGCTCCATGTCCCTGTAAAAAAAGAAGGCCTTGTCATAATCTAACCAGTGCTTTAATATAGACACCATGTATGGTAAATTTCATGGATTTAGTGCGCACCTGCTACCATCCTGCTTTACAATGAAATTCAGCACACTCATGGACTTATTCACCTGAAGCTGGTTTTTTACCTTAAGACACAGAAGAACAGTCAGTTTACACATATTTGAAGCAAGGCAAACACTCAAGTGTTATGATATTTAATTCTTACCCATTTCTCAATAACATCCTGTGGATTTGTAGGGCTGCCACTAAAACTCAAGTTCAGACCGACACTGAAGAACAAACAAGGCTTTACTGCAAGAATAAGAAGAGAGGTTCACATCATACCACAACCTTGACTGTTCAACAAGTGATATCAAATATCTTTAAAGTCTTACTCCAATTATTTTACTTTAAGTGAATTTTACTTTTCCTCATGACAGCAAATTTTGGAATTAAGACCATAAGCAGCTGGCCAACAGGCTGCTCTCCTCACATGAAGAATAAACAACTGTCATGCATGAAAGGTTTTAAGTGTGGTTGAAATTTTAATGCGTTATAAGTTACTGGTTAGTGCCCAAGGCCTTCATTGACTCTCCTTGTAAGTTGCGCATTCACTTATCTTCAAAAGAAGGGGTATAAGCTTTGTTGGCCAGATGACATTTACCCCTAATGCATAAAATACCCTCATTCACACGTGGCAGAGCGGGGATATGTGTCAGGAACTGAGATATAAAAAGTGAGGCTTACTGTGTCCAAACAACATCTTTAAAATTCCAAAATTGAAGTCAATTGAAGTCAACGTGCAAAATAAAAGTCCTTTGAGTGTCCACAGGATCTCAAAAAGCTGAAGGATCCTCATGAGATTCCTCATGACGGAGCATTGGGCAGTCTTTTCTGCTAGACTTTTTTTCACCCTCCATTCAAATGTCCCAGATTGCCTTGTTGTGATATTGCTTTACAAAGTGAAAGCTCTATTTCAGTTCTACATCCCAACAAAATTTCACTTTTCCTTGTTCATCGCACAAACTGGCTGAATTATGATTTAAAAAAGAGACATTACAAAATAATAATTCTATTGAGTAGTTTTGGGAACTAACCAGAGGTTTCGTTTAAATCTAGAGGCTCTCTAGTCGTCGACGTGTTACTGGGGCCACTTGGCACACTTAGAGTTGGAACAGTGCCTGCTGAAATGACAACATTTACAAAAAAAGCATTTTCATTTAACAGCATCTAGAATGGGTTTTGCAGAAGTTTAGATTTAATTCACACACAAAAAAAGTTTTCTTGATATTTATATACTCACTTGATGTAGTTGCATTAGTGCTGATGGTTGGAGCTGGTTCTGATTCTGCAAGCACTGACTCTGAAATGATTTGAAATAATTTTAAATTAAGACTAAAACCACATCACTGTCTGTGAGTCAATCAGGGGAATCATCTCATTGATGAAATCATCAAAAAGATATTTCTAGAAAAACAAAAATATCCTCAGTAGTTGTACAGTTAATCAGCCAGCCATTATTTTCTGTTATTTGTGTTTCTGTATCATTTCATTGATTCAGCACACAAATAGAGGGACTAAAAATGTGCTATAATGGGTTCCTTAATTATCTTGTCAGGAGCGAAGCTTCTAATTAAAGCCAGAGTCAATTTTGTGTTGAACTTGTACTGAGAAAGCATTACAGCTCTGTGACACCGACACACATCTTTTTGTCTGGACAGGAATATTTAGTTTTTTGTTCACATTTCACTGAGGAGGAGGTACAATTGGACACAACTGAAGTTTACTCTGAAGCACAAATGAACTCACCCACAGGTAGGACGCTGATGCTGTAAGGATCAGCTGTCAGGTTGAGGAAGTCATGAGAGAATGCCACTTTCAGTAGAGCAGTGATGGTTGCCTGAATCAGGTTTACATGAGCAGCAGGGTCCACAGTCACGTAGGCTTCACAGCTGAAACTTTGACTTTATCAAAATGACATGGAACAAGTCTTCACGTTAGCTTCACCCAAAATATCTGCTTCTATGCTTCTCCATTGTCTGTCCATACCTTGTGACTTACCATGCATCACAGGTGGAAAATGACACAGATTCCTGAAAAGATAACAATTTCATATTAATTCAAAGGTCATGTCTTTTTATTGAACAATTTTTCAAAATACAAATCACAGCTATCTTGCTGATATGATGCAATACGTCAGTAATATACTTGGAAAGTACATAGTCTTATTAAAAAAGTGCCCTTTATGTTTCTTTATCCAGCTGTTCTTTGAGGATATTGCTTCTTCTTTCCATGGAAAATCAAACTGAGGACTATTACTCATGTACCTGAGACTGTTGCAGAGCTGCAGACTTATTAACCACATGGCAGCTTTGGCTGTAAAGGAACACAGATAACAGAAATTACAGAGAGAAGTGTGGCCATGATAACTGTTCATTCCAATAATGCACCAGTTACCTCTTCTCTTAATACAACTGAGAGGGATTTGAGTTTGACAGAGGTGGAAAAGAACTCAGTATTTGTATCCACAGACAAGTGATTATTAATTTCATTACAACCTGCTGGAAACACATTTACTTCCACACCAATTTCATACCAAGTACAAAAGGAAATGTTACTGGCTGTTACTGATAGAAAGCTGAAATGTTAGATTTGTTCCACCTACAGACTGTAAAACGGCCTCATTGAAAGTCAGTGGTTCTAATTAGACCAAGAGAATGAGAAGTAGAAATAAAAAAACACAGCAACCCTGACATAGTCAATCAGTTTTTGATAAATCGGTTACTATCAGAGAGGTGGTTTTGTATAGAAGAAATGTCACATCTAACTGATCTTCCTGAGTTTTTCCTCTTGCTGCCAGTTCAGAGAAGTGTTTTGCAAACAAAAGTTGCGTTACCTTGGAGATGACACCGAGATGTCATGGACAGTAATGTTATGAGGGAAAATGCTCTCCAGCTGGTAAGAGATGACAACAAAAGAAATATCACTTTGAATTGGCTGTTTGTTCAGCATCAGTACTTGTCATTTGCATCTTCAAATATTTCTCATACCCAGTTTCTCGTGACATCCTCTGGTGACAATGGGCAACTTCCAGCTCTAGCAGAAAGATCCATGAATGTCTGCATTTTGATTTTGTACAGTGACCATTCTGAGAAAGGGAAAATATACACACATGAACAGCTTTATTGACTATGCTATAAGTTATTTTCCCCTCTCTTGACTTCAACCTCAACCTTGCAGTTATTACTTACTCAGTTCACTTTATGGAAGTTCACCTTGTTGTGTGAAAAGGTGAGAAAAGCCAAACAAGACTTTTTTACAAATCTGGATGACAATAAAATGTATTAGAAGAGCATTTACCACAACATAAGCTGCTGTCAGCCACGGGAGGGCATTTGGATTCCCACTGCCGTGTGTCCCAGCTCAGCACGTCTCCATCAGCACAGCTCTTGGCTTTTATTTCCTCAGCGCTCCACTCCCTGGCCCACATCCTGAACCGACCAATCTCACCCATCAGATCCTTCCCATTCTCATGCTGCACTAAACCATTAAAAACAAAATGAGACACCCCCAGAGTGAGGGTGCCATCTGGGGCCAGATATTCAGATGAGGGGGGATCCACAGTGACCTCATGCTCATTTTCGTTTATGTAGACATGTAGCTTCTGAGTTTGGTTAGACCATGTGACACAAATGGAGTACCACAGATTGGTTTCCAGTTTCTTTGGTACTTCCACTTCTTTCCCAAACAGAAAAACTGACAGCTTTTTACTTGATCCCTGGAGTCCAAGTTCTATTTTTTTATTCTCTCCTGGTGCTTTGTAGACAAATCCTGTCCATTTTGTTAGAACCGTGAAGCGTAAAAGCATGCATACAGTCAACTCCTTCAGCGCGGGTACTGTAGTATCTGGGTTGAGCTGCCAGAAACATCTACGACCTATGACCTTTAGTTTCTTACCCCACAGGCTGGGATTGTTGGAGGCATCTTGAAGGAAACACACAAGTTAAAGGCTGATTAGACAAGATAACTGATCCCTCTCACTTTTCAACTGAGCAGTTCAGACTTTAATCATCTCATAAGACGCAATAAAAAAACACAACAAAATAAAGACAATAAAATACTTCAAGACACAAATCCAAACTCCACATGGGTATGCACGTGATAGAAGTTATGTGACTCTAAGTGCCTAAATAAACATTGGCAAAAAATTTAAAACCTATTGAATCTTACCTGAACACAGAAAGCACACAGTCAGCAAAAGACAAAGATGGACAGTGACTGTTGTCTTCATGGCCCCAAACAAAAATACAGTAGTTTAAATTCCAGAAAAGTGATCATCTGCTAAGAGGTTAGAAGGAGACCATGAAATATGCTTTCATCCGGAAGAAAGAAAACACATCTAAATAACTCTTGAATGTTTGAATACATGACTTGTACTTACAATGGATGAGCTCATCAAATAGTCAGATCTGAAACCATTTGTGATATTTCAGGTAGATCAACGGAGAGAGAGAGAAGCTGACAGAACCATGTGTCTGCGGCCAAATGTCAGCTTAGTTCTCCTTAAGATCTCCACACCCTCTCTGTTCTCTTTATGGTTACTCATTAATCACTACCAGCAATAAACAAGACACATAACGCCAAAGCTCTAGTTCATGGAACTTTTGTTACACTGACAGAGGAATATGAACCCATTAAAAGGGTTTTTTCTGTTCACATTGAGACACTAGTGCGGAAGCTTGAGTGACTCAGTGGGAGTATTTTTATTTAGTAAGAATCTTTCTAGGCTTCAAGTTTAACAACCCCAAATACCATTTATGAATGTCACAAATGTATCATAAGATATCATGTCTCAATATTCAGCTTCCCCTTTGTATACCCCTAATACTAAAGCTAGATCTAGATGGTCAGACCATAAGCATGCTTGGATCTGATCTCTCAGCCCACAGGCAGAGTTGGTCTTGGAGATAACGCATTGTCTGTCATATTACGTCACTTCAGCAAGCAGAGGAATAGTTCGTAGATTTAAGTGAGGAGAGCATCAAAATAAAGGTTGTATCATGACTGTATTTACTCGTATTTACTCGTACACTCCTCGGTACACTGTATTTAATTTATTTGCCATTCTACACTTCCCTCTGCTAGCACATCAATTTCAGTCACATTGACAATAGCAGCACTTATGAGGAACTCACAGGATGTTGTCCTCACAAAACAGAGAAGACCTGTGTAAGTTTCTTTTGTGAGTTTGTGTATTCACTTGCATGTCTGTTTGCACTGCAAACATTGATGTAATATGCTCTCCCTACTCTTGTACTGTACAGTTATCTTCCACTGATAAGAGTTCAAACAAAAATAATTAGCTTTTCAGCCTGACATATAATGACCTAATGTATCTTATCCTCAGCTGTATTATAGTACAGATAGTCTATGATACAACCTTATTCAGCCATAAGCCATCAAACAAATAAATTTCAGGAACCTCTTTTGTTTGGTGGCTTATGGGATAATTCCTATCATACAGAATCAGAATCAAGCTATATCGGTTACATTAATGGCTCCATACTACCACAGTGTGGTCAAATAATGAATGACAACTTCATGATTCAGTGAGTTAGTCAACTCTTAGGTATATGGTTAACTTCGAAGTGTATTCAGTCAGCCCTTTGTCAGTAAGAGTCAGACTCTTAACAGAACTAGTTTCAGCACTAAATGTATTTCTCTGACCTGCAAATCTACTCACAAACACGCAGTCTGTGAAAAAGCTGAAACAAGGGTTTCATTGATACATTTATGTCTTTACCCTCCCTCTCTGCCACTTCCTGATTGAGAAGCCAGACCCAGTAAAAAACACAAGTCCCTCAGGGGGGAATTTGAGAAGACCAGGTGTGACATAAGGAGCCCAGGAGGGGGAACGACTCATGTTCATTGGTCAACTGGTCAATGTGCTGTTTGGGAACCTCTCCTGCGTCACATGTGATGTGGTATGAGGGGGATTCCTGTAGAGGTTTCCAACTCCTTTCACAATAGTGAAATGTGAAGGAACATTACGCTGCTTTCAACTATAGCTGCAAAAAGATGATTAATGTATGACCAATCTGCAAATATGCCAACTGAGGTATTGTTACTTTTTTTTCCTCACGTTTTGTTTCTAGCTATTTGATGTACAAAAATCCTCTAAGTATAAGAGAAAACTTTTCCAGACAAAGTTTTTTTCTGATTTTAGGAGGTCCAAACTGATTTTTGATTAATGACATTTTACTTAGATAAGAGCCATGGACAATCTATTGAGGGACGCTTGTCTTCATGCTGCTCTACTCATGGTAGGTCTTATATTTCAGCTATTTCATAATGTTTTCTGTGTTAATTTAGAAAGAAAAAAATGCAGGATGTTTTATGCAAAAACAATGTTAATGGTGATGTGCACTATGTAATTTTAGGGCGATCATGTAACCAACTGCCTTAGATGGGAATCAGATGCATGATATTCATCTGTTTACTCCCAGTCAATAATAGATCAATGGCACATTTACATCTCCTCTGAAGTAACTAAACAGAATATTTTTCTCAGGTTTTTTGATACTTTGAACAATATGAGACTGCATCAAGTATTATTAACACCGACGAAGATCCATCTTTGTGCATGTTAAAGTTAACTGCACATCTCCTGTTTTTTAAAGTATCTCAACAGTCATAGTGTATAATTATATTTTCTGTTTAATTTTCCATCACCTTAAGTTTATACCCTGGATAATTTGCTATTATAGTAAAAACCTTACACAGTCTTATTCAATCCAGCCTCACATGGGTAAAAACAAAGGCCATGCCACATAGCTTGCAATGCTTGGACACATAGATAACTTTTGCAGCATTAACTTTGAAAACCCATTTCCAATTATTAATATTCACAGCAACTGACGTTTTTCACTTTTGAAAGGAAGCATGCTGACATTTCTGTGAACTGTGTTAGGTTTGGTGTGTGCTGGTGAAAGCTGAGCCCAACTGTGATCAAACTGAGTTCTTGCACCCTAATGGCACCTGTGCTGCCTGTCCAGTATGTGGGCCTGGAGAGCAGCTCTCAGAGGTAAAACAACATTTATCAGCACAATATAAAGTGTCTTTCTGTTGCCCCTTGTCTCCAAGTTTGAAATGTTCACCCTTTTCAGGACTGTGGTTTTGGAAATGCTGGTGAAGGTGTCTGTATCCCATGTGAAGAGGGGAGGTTCAGTGCAGATACAGGTGTAGCTCCCTGCATGCGATGCACCAAGTGTAATCTGCTCAATCGCCAGGTGAAGTCAGCGTGCTCATCCATCAGTAACGCCCTGTGTGGCCATTGTCTCCCAGGGTGAGTAACACCTACAGTTAAGCCATGAAAGGTGTTAATAGTTCCACGGTATAATGCCATTGTTTGTGCAGGTATTATGAACTCAGGAGCATGACAGGGGAAGCTGAGCTGCCTTGTGTGCCTTGTCACAGACATGACACAGCCCACAAAGAGTGTTTGCTTCTAACAACTCAAGGATCAGAAGTTTTCAAGGAACCTGGGGAGCAGAGTAAGTAACCCTGCAGATTTTCAGTACTAATATGTCTCAGTTTACAGAGACTGTAACCTTGACTGGCTGTTTTGATTAAGGGGTTCAAGAGGAAGCGTTTTCAGTTGTCTTGATTGGTTCAGCAACAGCTTTCTTTGTCTTCCTGGTTGCTCTACTGCTTTGGGCTTTTCTCCTGACTGCAGAGAGATTCAGTGAGTTCCAAACATGGCATTCCTGTTAACTTTTTCCATCCTTCTTTTGATTGCTCAGTTAATTTGGATCATGTGCTCTTGTTGCATGGTGCAGAGCAGATTCCTCAGCTCTGTCCTGTTTCTGAAGCACCGTTGTCTGCAGGGGTTCTTCAATACAAATCTTTGTCCAGGCCTACAGAGACAGAGGCAGGACAATCAGAGGCCACTTCAGAGCAGCTTCTTCCAGCTCAAGATCCCCCCAGGTGCTTTGAGAATACTGTAAGCTGCCTGATGACTCATTCAATTCACCTTATCCAATCCCTAAGTAATCATGTACAATTATTTCACTTCTTCCCAGAGGCCTTGACTCGCTGAGACGTGAGAAAGAGGTCCATCCTGCTTCTATAGTGATAAATGTCACCACAAACATTAAGCCATCCAGCGAGAAAGAGCAAAAGTTCTTCAATGGAACAGAAGAGGTAAAAGTGGTTAAATTGACATATGCACCCTGATCTCAGTGGGATTATACCCACATGATTATCGGTTAAACTGGAAATGGTTGCTGTTACTAATAGACAAATGTCTATTTCTAATAAATGGGTCCAACACATGTGTCTAAAATCTCTTACCCCAGAAAACATAAAGCAGGAGTCTCCAAACCACAGCCCCTTTCCACATTTGGTCTGGCCCTCAGAGCAATTACAAAATTGCATTTTGAAAATAAGAATTGTATTTCATTGTAATTTTTTGTTGTTGTTATCATAGACCTGTAAAAGTCTGGCTTTTGAAATAAAATGTCCTTAACTAGTTTCAATATTATCTTTTAGTAAATTAATTAATTACTTTTTTAGCAAATGCACAGAACGTGACATTAGTCACCAAGTGATGTTACATGTTGATAGTGCATACAATTGTGAGCAGCAAGCCTGCTAGAAACCTCAACAACACAAAAAATGGCAAAATGGTTAAGGAAGTGTAGGATTGATTCACAATGCAGGACACTTAGCCAGCAGTGGACAAGTGTTTGGTTTTTTTTGTTTTTGTTTTTTTTTTTCAATTGAGGGGAAAAGCCCACTTTTCAGACTTTAAGAGCAAATTAAGTCAGGGGAAAAAAATGTAACTATGGAACTGATAATCCTCTCCAAAAGTCTACATATTGTGGAGAAATGCTTACTTTTAAGAAGGTTTAAGTGCATAAAAATAATATAATTATTGAGCATTAGGCATAATAAACAAATATCCAAAAACTAATCTAGCATCAGTATGCATAGAAAATATATAATTATAATAGAATCATCTGGGCTACAATCCCACTCCACAATAATACTGGTTGTCCCTCCAGCATGTTTTTGTTGCTGTTACAGACAGACCCTGGCCTACTGTCAGAGAAAAACAAAGTGATGTGGCCCTTGAAGGAAAAAGTTTGGGGACCCCCTGACAAAAACAAATAATTACAGTGGAAATTCCAAAAATACCTGTAACAACGGCCAAAGGAGCCATAAATACTCATTTCATATCATGTTATTTACCTCATGTAATGACAGGAAGATTTAGCACCTTGTGATTCTTATTCTGTCATCTTTTTATGCAAAATCCAGATGGAACAACAACTTCAATCAATATGGGAAGCAGCACAGGGTATGTGCTTTTCTCTCTTAACAGATAATAAAATAGAGTTGTCTCTCCTCTCTGAAATCTATGTCATGTCTCTGTTCTGACTCGGTCTAGATCAAAGTGTTGAGAAACTGGATTACAACTCAGTCCAAGACTTATCCCTGCTGCTGGACCATGCTGATAACAAAGATATGATAAGGATTCTGGGGCGGTCTCTGGGCGTCCCGCCTCAGGTCATCGCTCATCTCAGAGACTTCAGGGATCTTTTTGAGTACCTGCGCACCTCCACATACACACTACTGCCCCAGCTGGCCCAAGCTGCTGCTCTCCTGCCTAATCCTCAGGTTGTAGCTAGGATACACAAAGCTGTGGTGAACAAGTGACCACTTAGACCTGAAGGATGTGTTTCTATGG
Source organism: Thalassoma bifasciatum (assembly GCA_008086565.1). Lineage (NCBI taxonomy): Eukaryota > Metazoa > Chordata > Actinopteri > Labriformes > Labridae > Thalassoma > Thalassoma bifasciatum. Next base: position 924,501 of record RPOG01000086.1, read on the forward strand.
CGCCAAATAATGTGCATAGGATGAATCCAGCTACATTAATTGTTGAGGTTCTAGGTCTCTCTTCTCTGTATAATAAATTTATTTGCAGCTAATGAAAAGGAAAACCTAACTGAAGAACTTATAAACCTAATTTGAAATTTATTTGTGTAATTGTTGACTGATACAACTAATAAACTACATAACATTGTTTGTGTCAGATGGTTGGTCAGGTTTACAAGTGCCAAGAAGTCACTGTTGGTGCATTTTGAGTTTTAACACAGTATCAACTGTACCCTGCATGTGGTGTTCGCTTCCTGTTTACCATGTAAAATAGATGAGAGGCCCTCTGGCTAAAGCATGTGAGGTAGAACCAGACAGAGGATACAGTGTTCAGTGCAGGAAAAAGAACAGTGAGCCCTGACAGAGTTTAATAGTCTCTCAGTGGGAGAAGTTTGCTTACAGACCTTTTACTTTGATTCTAAGCAGTGAAGATCCTTCTGCATATTCACTAAGGTAAAATCTGATAATTTTATTGTCATATTTTTGTGATATTTTTGTGAAAAATGTCAGTATCGAGGACTCTACAGTAATGTTTTCTGTCTTGTTTACGTAAGCTTTCTAAACCTGAAAAGCCTATTTACAGTACGCTATCTGCAAGGCCTTTCTATGAATTTAAACTGCTCATCTGGTTGAGTTTAACCACCTTCACTGATTAGTGTTTGTATTTGTTTAATTAACCTGCTCTGAGCATTAATTGCTGCAGTATCTAGAGGGTAATACCCAACTTTGCCATCATGCAAATTTGAAACATGAACGCTAGAGGGCGCAATTGACCTCAGGGGCAAAATTGAATGAAGCGTTTCTGTTTCACATAGATCGTCAATTACATTGATGAACCACTACAGTTCAACTACCATACCTTAGCCAAGCCAAAAGAGCGCCGCCATTGTCCAGCCAGAGTCTGCGCAGTACAGACCATAGAGAATCTGAGTGGAGCTGGGTGAAAAAAAAGCAAAAAAGAATTATTCATTTATTTTACTTTCTCTTTCTGGCTCTCTTCCCCAAAGAACGTTACTATCCCCAAAAGAACTACACAAGGACGGCAGCTGTCAATCACCTTAAAATGTAACTTAAGAAAGAAAAAAAAAAACTTTTCTGAAAACAGAGGACTCAAATACAATGTGGCCAAATAGTATATTCTTATCATCTCAGCTTAAGGGTGTGAGAAACATTTCAATGAGGTGTATTCATCTGTGAAGATTTACCTTATCATATCTAGAATGCATGATGGGAGGGAGTTTTGACCTACACTACGACCATTCACCAGGGGGAGCACTTTTTTGGCAAGTTCAGAGTGTCATGGCGTCCATGTCAGCCACAAAAAGTCAAGCTTTTGAACAGCTTTTGGTTAAAGCCTCACATAAACAGAAATGTGAAACGTGAAATTCTTCAACCCCTAAAATGCTTTAGAGGTGAATGCAGGGTAGTCCTCATGCCATATTTGCAGCTCTAAAAATGCTACAGCACAATAATTGTTTAGCTCTGTTGTTTGATAGTTTTATCTACATTTGTTTGATTTGATTTGTTCATTTGTGTCTACTGCCCTTCTTTTTTCCCCAAAATACTGAGGTCATTGGTGTTATAGGTAGGTCTTTGCCTGGACATGTCCTCATTTTTGATGGTAAAATTATGTCCGGGGGCTTATATAAAATTCCCCAAAATGTACTGTTTGCAATGCGCTCTTTGGCAGGGAGGCTGAAGCGTAAATGCAATTTTAAAGACAAACTGCAAATTTATGGGAGCCCCCGGTGTTGAGATTCTTTTTTGTTTGTTTGTTTTTGCCCACATGAAGCCAAATTTAGAGATCAAAGGTTGAAATTTCGGGATAAAAAGTCAATGTTCTACAATTTAAGGTCGAATTTTGAAATGAACAGTCAAAATATTGAGCTTAAAAGTCAAAGTTTTAATATAGAAAGTCATTATGTTGGGATATGAAAGCTGAATAAAAAACTGTAAAATTTTCTATCAAAATAGTCAGTTATGGGTTAAAAAAAGGTCAAAATTTGGAAACAAAAATTCAAAATTTTGATATAGAAAGTCATTATGTTGGGATACAAAAGCTTAGTTTTGAGATAAATGTAAAATTTTCTGTCAAAATAGTCAGTTAAAGGTTAAAAATTTGGAAATAAAAATGCAAAATTTGGGACGAAGTTACATGTTGAGATAAAAGGTCCAAAAACATGAAAAAACAACAACAACAGAATTTTGAGGGGGAAAAAAAGCAAACTTTGAGATCAATATTCAGTTACAAAAAAAGTCAAAATTTTGACATTTAAACACAAAATGTAGGTGTTATTGTGCAAATGAAAAACAATTCTCATCAAAACCATTTTTAAAAATTATTTGTATTTTTATGGGCTTCAATACATTACTTATAGAATATTTTCCCTTTGAACAGGACTTGAGTCATTATCGTGTTGAACTTTTAGGAGGCATATTGGCTAAGGATAATAGGCTCATTTCAGTTGAGTTTGAGCGAAATTTATTTCAAAGCTGATATTGTGTTTATGAGAACAAAACAGCCGTTGAACTTACCCAAGTAAACTTCCAATGACAACAGCAACTTTTTTGCGACGTTGTTGGTCGTCTCCAGAAACGCATCAGAGTGAGACCTCTTGACTTATCACCCGATCTTTGATGTCCACGTCCCCGCGGTGTCCGAGTCCTACCGGCTGCGATGCTTTGCGCGCCCCTGCTTTAGAAAAAACAGAGAAGGAAAAACTTCAGAGAAATGGCGGAGGGTGCTACGACTCTCAAAGGCTTGCGAGCCCAAATGGGTAAGAAACTATTGGAACTTGATTTTATATTTGCAGAAGTTGTTTCTCAAGATGTTGTATCACTTTGTAATGTTGTCTTGCAACTGCCGCCGCTAACCGGGTGATTTGAACGTTGGCCAGCCTTTCTAGCTAGTAACGTTAGCTCTGTGTCCGGTTATCTGCTGACAATGGATGCGGAAAAACCTGCAATTTAATGCCCTGTTAAACGTCTCTAAACTGTATTTACACAGTTAAGTTAGTTGCTGTACTTATCAAGAGTCCTTAAAAACTTATTTGACTAATTTAAATTAAAATAGCTTTCCTCAAACTCCAAGTAATTTAAGTTTTCACGCAGTATTTTGCAGCCTGAGCCGGTTGACATATGACGACTTTACTTGTCTGGCGCCTAGCTTACTTAGCAGTGCTTTAGCATTGCTTTATCGCATTGTAATCACGTTTCATAACAAATAGCTTCTGTATGTGCATGCTAGAGTAGATAAACAATCTATAAAAGCTCGGTAAAGTAAGCTAACCAGTTGCTCTGTAACTGGCTTTCGCTTAGATATCGTTTCCAATCACTTGGGGATTACTGACTGAAGTGATCCTCTGCTATCTCTATCAGGAAGACTGCAAGCTTCATTTCTCTTGTACTACGATTGACAGAGGTCTGTGTTAAAAGCAACAACAGGATCCAACCCACACAAATAGTTTTTGAAGCGACTGAAGTGTTACTTTCTCCCCTCCAAACACTAATCGACAGTTATTCGTATTTGTTGACATATGGCATAACCCCCTCCATTCAGGAGGGAGGGTGACCATAACAATGTCTGACCTGAATTTCACACAATGCTGTGGTGTCAGACACTATCAGACATTGAGCTCAGCTGAGAGGATAAAGCTGCATGCTTTCTTTTTCTAGAAAAGTCTTGATAGAGTGATAAAAATCTGACCTGGCCCTGTGACACAAACGGCACATTTCTTTTTTGTAAATAGCACCGTGGAGGCCAACTGCTGCAGTAACATCTCAATCAATGCACGTCTCTCAGTCATGGATGTTTACTGTGTCTGCATCTGTGGGCATGAATGCACAGTTTGTTATGACTTGAGTTGCAGCCGGGCTCACAGATTTTTTTTTTTACGGGTAAAAGGGAGTTTTCTGCATACCCAACGTGGGTGTTGGCATGTTTTACTCCCCTAGCAGCTACTGAACCATCTTTGGTCCAGATCTTCTTCCTGTTTCCCATTCAGTATTTTCGACCTGGAATGTAACATCCACCCCATTCTGAGGTTTTATGAAAATAACTGATGTGAAATGTTGGAAATCTGGCTTTGTGATGAGTTAAAAAGGATGTCAGTTTGAGCTTGGCCTCCAGTCAGAGCCGAAGACTCGCAGTAATAAAATAATGTCAGGAATCTGGCTCCTGTTCACAATCATTTCCACAAGAATGTGAGCGAGCAGAAATGAACCCCGCTATTATAAAGGGAGATCACACCACTGCAAGTCACACTACAAGGTTATCCTGATCCTGGCTCAGCTACTGCTGCTGCTGCTGTACAGCTAAAAGCATGAGAAGTATTTCTGAGCTGGTTGGATTTAACCAAAGGAGGAAATAGAGCAGCCTTAATTTCACTGTGAAGGTTTCTCAGATTTGTGTGTCTTTTTAAACTTCAAAACTAGCCAGCAGTGTCTGCATTCACTCACATACAACTCCACACAGATTTGAATGGCAAAACATGAATTTGTATAGGCCTATCTATCAGGAGCATGGAATCAGACATTATATGTATACACTTTAGGTTCACCTTTGATTTAGTCAGTTTATTCACTCCTGACTAAATCTTAAGACCAGCTGAAGAAATGGCACAAAAGTTAGATTGTACTGTCGGATCTTTGACAGGTCCTAAGTTTAGTTTCAAAATGCAAATAAGGGGAAACTGAGTATGAGTTTTGAGTGTAAAAAACCTGAAAACTCTCTGGGATAGAAATAAAAGTTTCAGAAAGGACACAGTGATAAGGAGCTCCACCATTACTGTTGATAACTTCAAAAATTTGTTTGTGTTTCCATGAGGCTAGTGGGGACCTTGTTCCAACTGGGGAAGATGGCTTCTGCCACTGTCTCACCATCCATCCCTAAATGTTGTCGGTGTGATTTAGATCAAGGGAACACGCACACTGCTCCAAAAGAGTGAGCTCATTCCCCTGGAAGACGTGAACTGCAGTGTTGTCTTGTTGAAAAACCCAGTCATTACCACACAGACCAGGGCCCTCAGTCATGGAGGATGCCCTCTGCGATACACATCGCCAGCTGCTGTTTGACGCCCCTACACAACCTGAACTTGAGGTTGTTCCATTGAAGGAAAAGGCAACCCAAATCATGATGGCGCCCCCTCCACTGTGCCCGATCTCCTTGTCATGCCAGTAACGTTTGAAGCTATCATTACCGTCAAGGTTCAAGTTATTTTCAGTCGAGAATAAAACTATCTTCCACCGCTCAATGTTCCATGTTTGAGAAACAGTTCCTAACAGGCATCTCAGTGGCGTTGACGGAGACGAGGCCTTTGAAGAAGTTTTTTATTCTTTAAACTTTCTCTCTGAGACCCCGTCTAATGGTTATTGGGCTGCAGTTGGCATCAGTAACTGCCTTTATTTGGGTTGAGGATCGTGTCTCGACTTATTTGTTGTGCATTTTGTTTTACAGTCTCAGCTTAGTTTAAGCAACAGAACATGTTCATCACTTTAAAAAAAAGTACTTGGTTAAAACACCCAAAACAGATTGAGTGTAAGACTGTTGTATCTTCAAGTAATAATTATTTTCACGCCCAAAGAGATCACTTTACGCAGCCTCTTCGTCCAACCAACCATTCAAAACCTTCAGTTTCTGTCAGTAATATTCTCAGCTTTTGGCTGAAACCAGTAAATCTTCTTTTTTCATTCATTTGATTCATTGACAACCTCTTGTATCACAACAGACAAAAAGGTGTCTGGTCTTGAAATGTCCACCTCTGAGAGACACTGGTCTTCCTGTAAGAGGAGACTCCCCTGCAGACTTAAGATGTGTCATCATTATCCTGCAAGTGCTGCAAATAGCCCAGGCTTACCTTAACATGAACAGGTCTCCAGTAATCCCATGGTAGATCTGGTGTGTTTGCGTGCGTGCATGCGTGTGCACGTTTGTGAGCGTGCATCAGCAGTGTTATCTGAGGACCTGAAATCTTGAGCCACTGATTAGACGTTCTGTGCCGTAGACAACCAAGGCTTTTTGTCTGTCAGCCAAGTGCTACCCAAGGTGATGTGAAGGTTTTTTCTTGTCAAGAATAAAAATGATAGGATTGAATTAACCAGCTAACTAAAAAAAAAAAAGAATCCCAGCCCACTTCTACACTTATACTCAGTGGAGAATGGCAGTCCATCCTTCCATTAAGCTTTGCAGACACTTCCTGTGCAACAAGCTACTTAATTACAGCATGCAGCTGCACACGCTGAAGGCTGCAGATAAAAGGGGACAGAACAGAGATCTAACCTGCGCCTGCTTCCCCTCTGGAACAACATTGTCTCCTCAACAAATACTAAAACAACCAAAACTGTCTTTACTAGAGACAGCTTTTGATCAGTGTTAGCATTCAACCTCAAGTGTTATGATGTAATCCCGACTGGGCCGTTTCCTGTTTGCTGTTTTGTCTGGGCTACAGAGGAGGATGGGGGGCGGGGGGCACATCAGCAGCCCCCCTGGTGGTCTTTAGTGCTGCCATAATAACTCTGTAGCCTGAAGGTAGAACCACATACAATCGATGTGTATGTGTGTGAATGTGTCCCTGCCTCTCTCATACCTGATGCAACTGGATAACACTCTAACTTTCATTCCTTCTACAGAGACAGAGCCTTACATGTGTGTTGTTTCTTATCTTAAGTTTTCCCCTCTAATCTTGTGCAGTGTTTAGCTGAGTCACTTCATGCAGCCAGCAGCAGTGATGTATGTTAATGTGTGCAAATCTCCATAGTGATGGAGTGATACAAGACAACTCCTCTGATTGGCTCTTTTCATCTCCATGAGCACACCTGGTCCTCTTGAGGTCTGTTGGGAAAATAAGATCTTTCCCCCGATCTCTCAGAAAGGCTTCTTTAACTGGATTCGCTCGTTAATTCGATGTTTAAGAGTCCTCATGGTTTTAGCGTAGCAGCTGGCACTTTTCTGGCCCCTTTGGCTACTGAGTCTGCTTTTAGCTTCTCTGTTACTCATGCAGCACAATGTCATTACAGAAGGTTTATGGGCTGAGATTTATGCCACTAGACGCTTCATTTGATTCATTATACTTTGAGTTAGAAAGCATGATCTGAAATTGAATTTTTGGTCTTGAAACTGAATTATGCTTTTGTCCCTTGACAATTTTTTTCAAGCTCCTACTTCTGTATCATTCAGTTTATTGTTTAGCAACAAAACAGCAAGTCAGATTCCTTGTACGTGTAAATGTACTTGGCAATAAAATCCGATTCTGATTCTAAATTCAAATTCAGTTTGGTGTTGCATGACCATTACATCATCTTTGTCAGGAAGAGTTATCAAGCACAGGTTCACAGGAAGTCTCTTCAACTGAAGGTCGACTGAAACCTTATACTGGGGTTCTTCTGAGCATGGTCTTCTCAGTGTCTTTTAGATTTAGATACTGTATTTTGCGAGTGAGTTCCCTTCATCAGCTTCTTCATTGGTGCATCATTAAAAGTGTTATTTCTGGTGGATGTGCTGCATATTGCACAGAATATTCATAAAAATGTCAACAGTGAATGGGTTTAGGCAGGTTTGAGCCTTATCTCAGATTTGTCTACAGGATTTGGTCTTGACATGCACACAGAGAAAACTGCTCACTCTCATCCTTTTATGAGTGGTAAATACTTCTATCCAGTTTTCTGTTGAATACATTTTAATTGTGTGGAAATAAATAAATAAACACTCTGGTGTATTGCAGACTGAAAATGCCTCGTCATAAGTTAAAATAAGGAAGTATTGAGATCTTTGCTGCCACCATGCTTGTTTTGCAGATGCTTGAGCAGGTAGTCAGACTCAAACTTGAGTAAGGCGTATACTTGCCACAAGAAACTATTTTCTCTTGGAGTTGTCTCGGAGTAAAATTGGGTCACTCAAAATCCCAGGAAAACGGCTTTTCTGGGTTACAGAAATCAGGATGATGTGTGCACAAATGTGAAAACAGAATACTTAAAACCCAATCCAAACCTTAGATCCATGTAGATATCCTCAATATTGAGTAACCAATCAAAGCTCTACAGCTCAGTTCCCTTTATTTAGCTATGAATGAGCTCATTTCACTGTCAGAGTTTTGCGTCATACAGACCAGAGCTCCTCATTCATCCCATGCTGCTGTGTGCATCCCTTAGCAACAGGAACTGAGCTGCTCTTCATATTATGAGACACTGGAGAGAAACAGGGAAGATTGTGAGATATGATGTGACAAAAAGATCACAAGCGTCATGGAAATTCCTGTCTTTAATATGGAATATAAGAACACATCTATGATTCTGTGAGGTCAAAAGCTGTTTCATCGGTGGCCCTATCATATGCTAATTTATACTTTCAGTCAGAAGTGTGCCTCTGCTGCCATGTTCCAGAGCTGCTAAAAAATACAGAACATGCATGGTAGTAGAATCACATGAGCTTCATTTACACAACACTGACAGAAAGGGAAAATTTGGACGTTTTGAGAGAAAAACTAGCGTGACCTGTTTATTTCCACTTGGCATTAGCTGCAGACTTTGACCCTTATAAGCTTCTTCGACCCATTCTGATGCTTCTGCAGAAAACGGGTAATCAGAGCGAGATTGAACAACTATCATCTCTGTATCCTCTGCCATTTTTTTTTTTTTTGTAAAAGTAAACCCTGATTTTTTTCATGACAAATTCTAAAAATCTGTAATCATTGCTTTGAATCACCTGTGTTTTATTTAACAAATTTTGTCAGACTATCAGAGTCTGATCAAACTGTATCTATCATTTCATCAGAATCCCTTTAGTCTGCTTTCAGAAGAGTGGAGTGATTTCCATACTCATGGAACATGCATGCTACGCCTTTCTCTGTCACACCATGATTGCCTGTGGTGTGCACAGTGTGAATATTGTCTATACGCAAAGACAACATAGGAAAAGGTGTTGCTTACTTGGATGATGGCCTGTAATAGCTATCATGTAAGTGTTCTGTTTCATTCTGGCAACCCTTGTGAAGACGAATGAACTGACTTCACCTCAGAGACACATAAAACAAAGCTGTAACTCTTTCTGTCGGTTTGAAGTCTGTGGATTGCATTAGCAGCATCTGGATGATGTTTTTGTATCAAGAATGGGAGATTTGACAATTATGTATGGAGACAGTGACACCACAGTGAGAAGAACATGCTGCTGCTTTGTGAAACCTTGTTTTAGAGGATGACTGAACCCTGAAGTGAAGCTCTTTGCTATTGACAGTGTTGTTAATAAACCTCTATAGATGTGTGTCAGTGTCTGTGTCGGCCTCCTACTCTGCCTGTATGTTGATGTTTTGGTTGTCTTTGTTTTTTTATGGATGGAGGGAGTAGGTGTGGTGACCCCATCCAATCGCAGCACACCGAGTGTGCAAGTGACTTTGCATGTTGATGTTAGCAAGTGGGAGAAGCTACCCCAAGTGGCTAGGATAGAGGGCGCAATACATAGTAAGAATGACACAATATTTGCATGATACATCATTTACATGCTGGAAGTCAGGCGTACAGAGTCCCTCCCACATGGAAACGCAGTGCTGTTGGGCTGGTGAGTGTGAGTGTGTTCATGTAGCTAAAGCTATGAGCTACGATCAGGGGCAGTGGGCATGCACAGCCACTGACACTGAGCCACAGAAGAGAAGCCCAGTTTTGGTGTTTTTTTTACAAATAGTAATGAAAATTCCTGCCGACCCCACCTTTAAATTTACATGCATATCTCATAGCACAATTCTGCCCAGTGTGTCCCAGTGGATGTTTGCTCTGTATTTTATATCTTTCAGTTATAGCAACACTTTTTAGTTTTGTATTTAACCTCTACCTACTTATAAATTTTTTTATTTTGTAATCTGGTAACCCAAGTTCCTTTGAGATTTATAATGTGGAACTTATCTTGTGATTCCAGCATGTAAACTACAAAGTGTTTTGAGCTTGATGGAGACTTTTCTGTTTCGAGAGACAGGGATAGCTGTGAAGATAGCAGTTGTTACTGATCATTACGTTTGGTTTCAACATCTTTATTTAAAAATCAAATCAAAGTAGAATATAAGTTTGCGACTACAGTCAAGCTTTATTACAGCACTGCAGCAGTGAGACTTTTAGGACACAGTTTGAGGCTTGCATCAATAATGTGAGTATCACATGACTGACTATCCTTTGCTACTTTGTCAGCAGTTCTTTAATGCTGAATGCACACCAGCGGAGGAGGAAAGAGAAAGGAGAAATGCCCGATACCAGGGCTCATAAAGCTTAATCATGTCCTCACAGTTTCCTTCCTTTCTGTATCTACTAATCTAGATTTTCCTGCAATAGTTCGCACTCAACGTTGATTTAAGGCCCCATGGTGGCCTGCTGGGAGTGTTGTTGTATTGACCTCTTTGAAAGCTTGTCTGCTTGTGTCCAGAAATCCTCAAGAACCTATGAGACTTCAAACAATATGGCTTTTAGTTTGTTGCAACTAGGGCTTAATGATATGCAAAAATAATCTAGCTGTTATTATTTTTCTCTATATTACAATTGTGGTTCATTTTTTTAAACAAACACAGGCAATTAATCATCCTTTATTTAAGAGAGAACCATATTAGATAAATGAAACTAGTACAAAATAACTTTTAGAAAAGCCATTTGTCATTTTTGCCACTTTTAACCACTTAGATTGCTCTTGCAAACATATTTTTGAGCAACTTGGCTCTTTGGCTGAGCAGGATTGAGTAACACTGGTGTAGAGCATAAAACTACTGCAAAAAATTGTATCTGGTATTCTGACTTATTTCAGGTCAAATAAATATTACACTGTCTGCAATTAGCATATTGCAGCGGACCTTGTTGTTTTTTAATTGACTTTGCAATCAATTAATCAGACCTAATTGCAAATGTAGCATAAGAGGGTATATATTTTTTTCTCAGAGTGAATTTGCAAGTGCAAAGGTGTTTGTTTAAGGAGTGTTTTCTGTTGTAGTGTTTTGCTCTTCTTTCAAAATGAACTGTTTATTGACTTTTGCTAGCAGTGATTTCAGGCATGTTTCTCACAGAGGCTATCGCATCAAGGTCCAAGCGTGTCACAGAGAGCAGTGCAGTGCAGGCTGCAGGGTTGTCCGTGAGCAGGGGGGTTATGTCAAACGAGTGAATAGCTGGATTGTTCAGCGCCTTAAAATCCGTTGGATCTCTCGAGAAGAAAAATTCCTCTGGAGGGCAAATAAAGCACAGAGAAAATGGCTTTTTTTAGTCAAACTTGAGTGCTTCAGGCAGTTCAGCTCCCAAGATAAGCTTAAAAATACCTGCACTGTCAAACATGGCATATTGACACTTGTTCCTGATGTGTAACTTGTCTGTCTCCACATTCAGCTGCAGCTGCACAGGCACAAGCCGAGGAGCGGCGCAGCTTGGCAGGGAACAGTCCAGGACCTACAACCGCTGCACAAGCTAAACCTCAGGGGTGTAAGCCAGGTAAATGACACCACACCTTGACATAAAAACAGATTGGTTCTCACAGGTACTGCCCTGTCACCACTCTATTGTCTCTTATAATCTGAACCATTAGATGCAACACAATCCACCTCAGTCTCTCTCAGTGCTTTCTGCAAGCATACCTCAGCCATCCTTTTTAATGTAACACTTGACAAAGCCTATACAAAACAGTAATGTGCATAAACAGGCCCAACAAATTCAAGTTTTAATGACAGTAAGGCACAATAATCTGTCTTGCGTTCTGATACTTTTCAGTCCTTGACGGAGCTGCGTTGAGAATAGACGACCGACTGCGAGTGGCAAAAGAGAGGCGAGAGGAAGCAGACAGACAGCACGGTAAGATTACCCTGCCAGTTTCTGTTTGCAGTTATTACACCAAAATATAACTCCAACTTTCAGAACTATCTGCAAATTATAGCCTGTTAGACTAAGAAATGACAAAGCATCTAGTTGGTGTCAAAGCGTGAGGATCTATGGTTCTGTCAAAGATCTGGTTGGAAAAATTTGTACAGAAGTTATTTGTCTTTTGAAACGTTGAATAATCCACACAGGAAGACAACTTTAAATAATTCATGATCCTAACTGCTTGCACTAACCATCCATCATGTGCATAATACATGTGTGGGCAGCTTTGCGAGAGTCTCAGATTATGGAGCGGGAACGCAAGGCCAAGCTACAAGTGGAGCGTCAGATGGAGGAGCGCCAGAAAAAGGTTGAGGAACAGCGAAAAAAGGAGGAGCAGAAACGATTGGCTGTGGAGGAGAAGAGGAAGCAGAAACAGGAAGAGGAAAAGGTAGCTCCAGCACTGAAATAAAAGCTGCATGAAAGCTGTGTATGCTAAGTGTCTGCTTAGTTGATGTCTCTACAATATTGTTTTTAATGTACAAGAAATGTATCAAAATAACTTCCCAACACACACATTGTAAAGAGAATAGAGATTCTGTGCTAGTAGGATGAATATCCATTTCTTTAAGACTCCTCTTTCTACCTCTTGTCCATGGTTGAATGTTTCTCTGCCATAAATAAACACTTTTCTTCTCCTCTTCCTTGTCATTTGTCAGGAGCACTATGAGGCAGTGATGCGGCGAACGTTGGAGCGTAGTCAACGAGTGGAGCAGAGGCAGAAAAGATGGTCCTGGGGAGGGCTTTCCACAGACTCAGATGGACGGACAGGTAGAAGAATTTACGTTTGTAACTCAAACTCCTTGAAAAAGGTGTTCTATTTTACCATCATTAACCCACTTTCTGCAGTAAATCACAGACACTAAGATGATAATCTGGAAGCTCCAAATAAAATTATCTTGTACACAATCGTAAGAAGAAGTTTCTAAAACCTCTTGATTATGCAACAGTGATTTCTGCGATAATATAAGTTGTTTGATCACTTGGCAACTCTGTAACCCAGTGTGCAACTCATAAGCACTAAAGAAGCCATCCTTTCTTATTGTAAATGGCTTTCATGTTGTGCTATCCGTCAGTAATTCTAGATGTCTTGCGTTGTTGTGACAGAAATACATCTAATTTATTACATGAAATATGAAAAGGTGAATCCTGACACCTGGAAGATCAACCGCAATATTCTGAAGGAACCTCCAAACTTGAGTCCAAACTATTTGGACCATTTAACTTGAATTAGTGTCTGGTAGATGTCTACCATCCAGATCAAACTTCTCCTTTCTTACACATCGTGAGGGTGTGCCTCTGCGTCTTTCATTTTACTGCTCCTCCCTGAGAGCTGTCTTTTCCCACAGGAGACTCTGATGCCAGCACCTCATCTCCCGTAGCAATAGTTATCTCCCCTGCCTCTCCAGAAAAGCCACCAAGGAGTCGACAAGGTTTTGTTTATTATTTATTTGCTCAGCAGTGTAGCAACACAGCATGGACTGGCACTGGCACTCTCTTTAGCTGTTTTACCCATCATTCCTCTCTCCCACCACCACTTCTCACCCCACCGACCCCTCTTACCTGCAGTTTCTCACTAACAGATTCTTTTATTGGGCTGTGTTCTGAATGTGTCTTGTACTGAGTGAAAAGCTGACACTGAAACTTGAAAATGTTCACTCACAAAGTGGAGCACCTCCACATCGCAGGGCAGACTTTGCATGAAAGCCCAACTCAAACCAGGGCTGACATCACCTGTGGATACCTGGGTACTTTATAGTGCTTGTTTCTTTTTGCCAACAAAGAAACATATATCTGTGACGTGTTAGGGATGTCAGGCTCTTTCAGAACTCTTTACCACCTCATGTGAACCCCAAAGCCCCTCCCCCTTTGTCAAACCTCTAGTGTAAACCCCGCCTCCCTTGTTTGTCTTTCCTCCTCCCTTTTTAGTGGACAAACGCTCCACATCCACCACAAACCTGAAACAGCAGTCTGATACTGCAATCACCAGACGCCTATCCTCCTCCTCTGCCACCCTCATCAAATCTCCTGACAAAAGTAAGTCCCTCCTCCTTCCTCTTCTCCTCCTCCTCCTCCTCCTCCTCCTGAACATCCTCCCCCTTGCAACCCATTGCAACAGTTTGCTGTTTTCTAACCTGTTTTACATTTTATAAAAAGCCTTATATCAGTCACATAAATTATTTTCCCTGATTATCAACATGACAAATCTTGAGTGTTTTGAACAAACCTACTTTTTCCTCCAAGTCCTGACTAACTTCAACTCTGCAAACTTGTAGTTATACCTGAACCTGTTACAGTAGCTACAAGCATATCAACATTGCTAAACTGTGTATTTGATACAGAGTCTTAAAAAAACTACTGCAGCCTTTTGATTCATATCTCTTCACAGCTCCCTTGGCTGCCAGTGCCATTTGTCTTTGTGTTATTTCTGGTTCTCCTGGTCCAATATTTATGCTTGTCTACTCAATGGGCTCTAAGAAATCTCAGAGAGTTTATATCATTCACAAAAGAGTATTATGTTTTATCATTGTCTCTCAGGTATTAAGCAGAGGAGTTCATCTTGTAACCGGTTGCCTAGCAATGGCAATGCTGCTCAGGCCAGTAAGGAAGACGGCAAAAAGCTTCAGGTGGAACAGACAGGTGCAAAAGATCCCCTCTCCATAGCACACTCTGCTTTCGCAACAAAGATGCAGTACAAAGCACAAACCTTCATGTTTTAGGGATAAGATGCATAAAGTACAGTGCCTATCGAGCTATTAAAACCAAACAGCATTTTGACTTCAATAGAATTAACAATTCTAGACATTACAGGACGCCCCTTGTGGTGTTACTGTGGTCATAAATCCCTCGGTGTGATCAGACAAAGCTGTTCAAGTCTCCTCTGACTGCCTGAGGACTGTCCTTAAGATTTGGACATCAGCTGCTGTACCCTGCTGACTCGAACTAAAGCAAATTGCACATGACTTGTGAACTGTCTGTCCTGGGATTCCTTTGCGTTAGCTTCCCAGTGCCCATGTGGCTAAAACTTCATTTTCGTGTCCATAGGCCGTTCCATGAAGAAGAGAAGTTCCTCCCTCACACGAGTAAGTGTGGGCAGAGCACAGACCCCTGCCAAGCCTGATAAGGGGACAGCAGATGATCAAGGTGGCTAGCATGAACAATCAGGAAGTTTTTGTTCTGCCCCTATCTGACTTCCATTCTCCATAACAAGCATGTTGCTATGATGCTAACAGCTTGCTCATTCAGAATATGCGTAGTTTTGAAGACTTGAAACTGGCCAAGACGTTTGCCAATAATAATATTATGATTAATAACATTAAAATTCTCATGCGGCTTCATTTAGTGGGTGTTCAAACCTGATCAGCTCTTCTCTTAACAAGTCCCTCGTTTTATTCTAACAATTCCCTCTAAGAAACCTGGCTTACTAACTGCTGAATTACCCTTAAGTAGCTTCTAAGCTTCCCCACTCTATTTTCTGTCTGTGATTAATTGGGAACGCTGTCTGTCCTACTTATCTTAGCCTTTCTACTGTCGTTACCCACCAAAACCTTCACTGTGTCGTGTTTCCTCTCTTGTATTTAATTTTGTTTTTAACCTTTTTTGTATTTCAGTCAAGAAATGGTGCCGTGTTGTACCATGTTTGTACTAACACAAGTGTAACATTATTTTTTTGTTGTCACAAAGTGTTGATTGTTTTCTTCCTCCCAGATGACGTCCTAGCTGGGCGTCAGTCACTGAGATAGTGCTGCAGTGTGGTGTATGCCAGTGCCATCCCATTAACCACCAATGCTTTTGTTTGTCCTGTAGCTATTGCCTCTCTGTGCACATCACGAGCCGTCAAACTGTTCCTGTTTTGTGTATATGTTTGTTTTATGTGGTTAGCAGAGGCAGTTGTACAACACTGTCAACATAATCAAAATCCTTGTGTGGTTTTAATGAGAAAAAATATAACACAATAGGTAATTTAACCCTAAAACTCCTTCTCTCAGGTTTTACCCATGTAAAAGTTTTTTTTTTTAAAGCCAAACTCCTAATACCTGTGTAATGTGTTTCACTGTGTTGCAGTGTTAAAGAGCTAGCACTTGGCAGCTAACAAAAAAATGCAAGTCTGTCTGAAACAGATGTCTTCTTGGTTATGGAGTAGAGTGTGCCAGCTCTCTCCTTTGGGGTCGAAAGCATGTCGGACAGACACCTACCAGGCAGCATGTAAAACTACCCTCTGTAACAGTTGCTTATTTGACTTTAAAATGGCAGAAACAGGGGGATTGTTTTTTCTATCATGCCGTTATTGCAGAAGCTCTTTGTTTCTGCAGTGAAATCAAGACCGTTTTAGAGTTTCTTTGTGCTAAACTGGTTCAGTGCTAGATTTTTATAATCAAATTTTGTACTTGTTATTTTATCTTAATCCTAAAATAAGACAAAGTTTTGCGAAGTGGGAGCTAAAGAGTCCGTGCCTGGTCACAGCTAACTCTTAAAGTCCTTACCACTTAACCACCTGTACAGTATTGGCTCTCCTCAACCTCACTCCACTGGATGTACTTTCTCCAAGATCTGTTATCAGACAGTACCTTCCTTAAGGCAGAATTATTAGCTGGGCATCAGATGCTTTCTACTTGTTTGTTCAGTCTGAGATGTTTCATCTCAGTCTGCTTGTATTAACTTAATTTTTTTTTATAGCTATGGCTGAGATGAGCTCAAAAACAGTTTGGGGTACTGGATAAAACGTTTCCCATTGAATATAAATTGAATAAACCCAGGGGAAGTTGAACTGAGCCATACTATGCCTAGCCTTCTGGTATCTCTCATTTCTCATCTTCCTACCCAATAGTATTCCTCTTTTGTCTCTGACATTCACTAATGCTTTGTTTTGACCCACCAGCACACCTCCCTCTGAATCAAGGAACCATTGATTTGACCTCCTTTTCTACTTTGATTACTTTAAAACTGATCTTGAGTAACCAAACAATCACTCTTTGGTCTGTCCCAGGAGGCTTCCATGGCAGCCTTCCCTCACTGTCTTTTACTGTCTGTCCTCTTGTGATTGAGTTTCTCTAAAAGTTAACAGGATAAAGACAGTTGATAAGGAGCCCATGTAAGATTATTGGGACACAACCTTTTGTTGTTGTTGTTGTTGTTGATTCTATCTTGCTGGTTAAATCACATGGTGACCTTTCTATACTGTATTCCTTTATCCCTCATCCCCCCTCCTCACCCACTCCTTCCTTCTTGGCCTTTTTTGTTCCCCTCTGTTTTTCGGGTGGGTTTTCTGGCCGTGTAGCTCGCAAGCCACCGGCCGGCTCTGTGGACGGAGGGGTCCTTAGTCGTCTGCTCACCCCCACCCAGGCCTCACTAGCTAGGAGCAAGAGCGCCGCCGTCCTGTCAGCTGAAGGAACAGATACTCCAGGTAACCTCCGTTTGGAGACCCTGAAGGAGAGAAGGGATGGCTGCTGGCCCTCCTGACTTACCTTTATCAATCAGTAGAAAGTCCGCCCAGTATAACCTCAATAGATCTGGGTTCATCCCAGTGCCCTGCTGCATACTCATGCTTGGAGAACAATCCTGCCGCAGTGTGTGGTATCCTCTTGGTGGTGATTGAATCACATTAGTTACTGCACAGCTCCAAAGTAAAAGCTATAATTGTAACAGTTAGTTGTATTTGGTGATTCGTTAGTATTTGGAGCAAGGGACACTCATGTTAACAGCACGTTTATAAAGTGAATATTGACATACACCCAGGTACTGCTCACATACACTCCCAAAACTAAAACAATTGATTGTTGTGCACTGAGGCCTGCTGAGCTGGGAGTACTTCTCCACATTTGAAGAGCTTCGGAGTCCATGCTGGGAGATTTACTCTAAGCTGCTTACCTGTTGGTTCTCGTTACGTCAGAATCAGACTGTTTTGCTGTTACATGTGTAAAGGTAGTGTGACCAGAATGCCGGAAGAAGCTGTTACTTGTGGTCTGAGTTATTATAAAAGGCAGTTGTAAAGAATATGCCCACTTGGTACCACTAAAGTTAGATTCCAGGTTGACATTTTTAGTACAAAATGACCTGAAGGTCCGTAGGTGGAGGCTGCCTGAATTACACATCTTACAATTCAGAGTGTGCTGTTTGTGTGTTGGGTTCATCAGGTGTTTTTAGTGATATTTAGCCCAAAACTAGCATTGACAGCTATAATGAGCCTTCCAAAGCACCCAAATGAACACAGACCCTTCCTGTTGACCTGTATTCAGAAAATAAAGAATCATACTGTGAAGCACTGACTTGCAAAGCTGCGTTCTCTGGGTCGGTGTTCGGTTTGGTTGTTATTGACTGGCCATTACAAACCCATTAGTGGCTATAGATCTTCTGCTAAGTATAGCCCCAGTAGAAACATGACACATCTGCATTAGCCGCTGCAGTATGGGCCTGATGAAGGATGCATTTCAAAATATCTGCTCAGTCTGCAATCGGACTGAATATCAAAACACATTTGTTGTTACCCTGCTGTGGCAGAGAGAGTCATCCAGGTCTTGGGATTATCATGACTAATCCCTCAATCTGACACAGCAAGCTCATGGCCAGTGGACATCAGTATTTACTCTCTTTACAAACAACAGGCAACAAACAGTGCCAAGGACAGTTATCCATCCATTGACATTCTAAGGATATAGTTTTCAGCAGTAACATTTGTAATCTAATGGTTGAGGTAAATTTGTCACACTTTATGGTGCTGTATAATTTCCAGAACTGCTCCCCAACTGTTACACTCTGTTACTTTGAGGCAGGGAGACTACAAAGTACCACTCATTTTTAAGTTCTTGAACCACAACAAAACAACCAAATTCTTGTGTGGTTACTAATAAACGTGTGACGTGTGTGCTGTGTCAGTATGTGTTGGTGGTAGTTTCCTTTAGCCTGTGCTGTGGTGTGCAATGCTGTTTTTTCTTTGTGTTCAGGTTTGTTCATGCGGGGTTCAAAGACTGGATTTTTGGGTTATTTTGGGTATTGTTGCCCTCTGCTTCTTATGTCTCCAGTAATCTGCAGCTCAATCAAAGCTTCATAAATCAAGCTGTTCCCTGCCTGAAAGGCCATTTCTAACAAATTGCATTTTTTGTGCTCTTTTCCCCTCATAAATTCACTCTCCTGCTTTTCATTCAACCAACATCCACCCTCCATCACTCCAAATCCTTTCCTCCTACTTTCAATCTCCTCGCTCTTTTCATTCCCCCTCTCTCCGTTTTGCTGCTTTTCTGCCCAACTCGGCTGCTTATCACGCCTCGCATTGGTTGTGCTCCGCTGGCCCTGCGATGACTGTTTCCTTTATCAGAGTGTCACCTGTGTCCTCGCTCAGCCTCAGCCAGTCCCCTGAACCCGACTCGTGGACCTCTGCGTAGCCGCAGTATTGACCGGCAGAAGAGTGGCATGACCACGTCTGTGTCTGCAGATGGAGCCCTGGACCCCTCATTGGTGAGTGCACGTCTTTGTTTTTATAGTACTGACAACACTATTGTCCACCAAAACAACATATTTTGCCTCCTTGTACTTTATTTTCACATCATTGTTAAATACCCATATCTAACATGGCAGTGTCGTTCTCTGTACTTACTATATATAAAAACCACAATGCATGATTTAGTGAACAGACATGCTATTGTTCTCAGGAAGTGTATATGAAGGATTTGTTCCACTTCAAGTCAGGATGTAGTTACTCATTACTTTGAATAATTGCCACAAGCATTATCTACCAAATTACAGTGCTGTATGGAAATACTGACATCCTTCACCCTTAAATTATCATCTGTAATTATTTCATTGAACATGTTCCACAAATTCTTCTGTGATACAGCAGTATGATCTTAGAGCCTTAAATACCTCACTCACATCAAAACAATGAATTTGATTTTATGAACAGAGTAAGCTTGTGATCAAACCCATATTCAAAATACTGAGTTATAACAAATCCAACTGTGAGAAGTCTCTTTGTTGGTAGCTCGTTATGCTTTGCTAATCCTTTCTTTATTCTTTGTAACTAACCTGCTATACTAGCTCAAATATTAGTGGAAAAATGACTTGATTATACTGTATAAAAGTTGACTTACTTAAATAAGATGTATGTGCTTTGATTGTCATTCGTACTGATGCAGAGAGACTGATGCAGCAAAGATAAATGTGTCTTGAGAAAAATCCTCAATACATGCTTGACTTTGTTACATTGGAATAGCATCTGAGAGTTACATACAAGCCACTGAAGGTTAATTCACGTGCACATATCCGGATTAATTTGCCTGACAAAGTTTTCTGCAGGATGCTAACCATAGGGAAATAAGTTCCTCCTGCTGCTCTTTGGTCTCTGCAGGTCCATACACTTCATTAATGTTATCTTCCTTTCTGCTTTATAAATATCTCAAATGGTGTCACTTGATGCCCTGTAGTGTATTGCTCTCTCTCAAACCCTTCCTGCCCCCTTCTCCTTCTTTATGGCTGTAAAGGGCTTTATTGTTAAAGCTTGAGACAAAGAGATTCGCAGTAGCCTAATTAGGGACAGATCAGGCCATGCAAAGTAGACCACTCCCTAAGCCTGGGGCCAAATGTTGAAAGCTTTGAGCATTCCCTCCCCTTTTTTTCCCCTCTCTGTTCTTATGGACGGGTTTGTGTGCAGATCATTATGATTGTGTGAAATTGGGTAAAATTGCCTCTTTCAAATCAACTGAACTAGGTAGTCTGCTTGAAGTGGGGGTAATGCACTCAGTACTTCACTCAGGGCCCGGTCTCACTGGCCAACCGTACCGGGCTTGGGCATACGTCAGACGAAAAGTCCGGGTTGTTTGGCCAGTGTGACAGTGCTTGGGTATGGCATATTCTAGGCATGATTGGAAGATGTGTGCTAAAAGGCGGCCCACTTCATGTACAACCATCGGACCAGGGAGCCGCACGTACATGATGCATAATGCATGATGTATGATCGCTGCTACGGTTCTTCTCAGTAATCATGTTAAACAATGGCAAGGTGTTGGACAGCTGTGTCGGTCCAAAACAACTTAACAAAAGCCAAAAAGTGAGCAAAGTTATAACAATGCTCTCTGTGTTCTCTGCTGACTCTGATGAGACCACGTCTTGTAAACAGACGCTTCATAGTGACGTTGGCAACCTGTTGTTGTAGTAGTGTGACCGCTTGCCATACTGTCCTGCGGGCTCTGTTGGGGGTGAATCGCGCTTGATTACAGTATGGTTTGAATAGCCAGTGTGACCAAGCCCTGAAACTTCAAAAAGAAAGCACACTGGGACCTCTTCATCTTGCAAAGACACTGCACTACTTTAATTGACTTGAAAAGGACATAAATCTCCCTGCTGTGAAATAACACACCATTTGCCTGTTGATTACTCTGTTTTCAGTTGTCATTAGAGAACAGAGGTTGTGTTGTGTTGTGTTAGTTGAACTTGATAAGAGCAGAAGTACATACATATCCCCCTTGTTTATTTTGCATTCAGCACCAGAGGCCTGCGGTGGTCCTGGGCTGTAAACCTGGCTGAGTGTCACAAGGGTGGCCTTGCTATGCTGCTCTGTCTTCATGTTTACAATGACAAACAGAGCACATGAGCATTAAAAATGGATAAATCCAAATGTGACTCCAGGCCCATCTCAAACCAGTATTGTCACTGCTGGAGCTTCAGTGGGACTGAAGAGAGACACTTGGTTAAGTGGCCAAGCTTATGATTGTCAGTACTTTCAACTCATCGATGATTTCAGGATACTAAAAACTGTATATTTTTGGTCTTTAGATTATGTTTCAGTAATGATCTCACTTAAGCCATATTCATCACTGACATGTATCTTTGTCCTATTTCTGATAAACTGCAGAAGGACAAACACTTATCACCTGGAAGGCAACGTCCCCCCTCCCCATCTTCTTCTCTGGCACGTCACCGATCTCCATCACCAGCCCCCATTCCAGCTCCAAAGAGAACCCCTTCTCCATCAGCAGCAAAGTAAGACTACAGCCTTGTTAAAACCCCAGTGATGTGTTGACTGAAGTTCTTTTGACATTTTCAATTTTATATAATTTCTTTCTCTTTCTTTTTCTTTTTCATTTATACCTTCAGGCAAAGCCCCAAGGCACGCCCACCCTCACCTGGTGCAATGAAACAACGTCCCCCATCCCCCCAGCCAACATCAAAACCTCCACCTATCCAGAAACCAGCTCTCACCCCGACAGGTCCCCCAACCCTGCGAAAGAGGGACTCCAAGCCCAAGGATCTGTGTCCTGTCCCGGGGGTGGCTTTGCAGTCCCCAGACTCCAGTAAGACCAAAGAGAAAGATGGTGAGCATTTCTCATTTAACACGATGTAATTCACTGCTCGAATGATTGAATGTTCCTCCTAAAATTTAATCATATGCTGCTAAAAATCATCCAGGCAGGCTCAACACTCAGAAGCAGCTGATTTTAATTTGTCACCACCAATATTTGCCAAGACAGATTGTTCTACTGACAACCAGGATGTTTGCCCTGATGCATGGAGACATGCTTGTCATCTCCTACTCTCAATTTCTCTGTTCTCACTGGTGCTTGAAGCAGCCCCTTTATTTCGCCAGAAAACCTTCATGATCGATACCATGTAATGTGTGAGTGTGTGTGTGTGTGTGTGTGTGTGTGTGTGTGCTGTAAAGTGACGTGGCAGCGGCTCACTTTGCTGTAAATCTCAGCAAGGCTGCAGACCCCATTTAGCTCCAGCGAGAGTCACATCTTGATGCTGAACTTCTGTTGATTTGGCTGCCCCCTACTGGACAGAATGAAGTACTAGAAGATGAAATGTACAGCAAAAAAATGTTTTCTTTTGTATTTATTTAATTTTTTTTGCAAGAATGCATGCTATAGTAAATTCCTGTTGTGATATCTAAGATGCATTCAAAGAACCCTATTTTTAGTTATACATCCCAGAGCACAGTGCAACACTGAAAACTGTTACCTTGGGCACATCCTAGTTGTAAATTGTGCAGTTTACCCTTACTTTATGAGATGCATCAGAAATTATTGATCCATCGTCCTTCCCAGATGTACTTTGAAAGTTTTTCTTCTTTTGAGGATAGAATTCTTTAGAAAGCTACTGTTTTGACAAACTTGCATTAACTGCTACCTTGGCACACTTTCAAAAAGCCACTTGTGATTAAACATTAGCTTTGTGAGTTTAGTATCTGAGAACTTACCATCATGTGAGCACTGAGACTCACTTGAATCAGTTAAAATGATGCTGCAGAACCTTAGTTTTTATTCCTACTGAGATAAACTAGAGTGAGAGGTCTCTTAGAGAGCACAGAGATGATCATATGATAGTTAGGCAACTTACGGCCTTTCTTCTCGTCACACATAACCTTCAGCACAAATCTGGTTTTTCTTTCCTTCATCACCATCATCTTATCATCTCATCTTTTCTTAAGTCTATTGCTTGGGCCTTGTGACAGCAATGTTTGGAAAATGAGTAGCACTAGGTGTTAATTTTTCTCACTTATCTGCTTGTGTTTTCATCTGATTCTTTAGCTCCATCTGGCACTAACTCTGCAGCTGAGGCCGCTAAGATCCTTGCAGAGAACCGCAGGCTAATGCGAGAGCAGAAAGAGAAGGAGGAGCAGCTCCGACTTCAGAAAGAGGAAGAGGAAAAGCAAGTCTTTTGTACAAAAAAATACTCATGAAAGCCTTGAAAACACATTTACCCCTAAGTAAAACCAAAGTGTGTGTTTTTTTCCAGAAATGATGCATATTTTTCTCTGAAAGTAACTAAAATTTACCACTTTCCACTTTAAATGAAGCCTTTCACATTATTTCTTGTTTCCATTTTTCACTCAAGCTCTAATTCCGTGCTTCTGTTGCTTTTACCAAAGGTTAAGAAAGGAAGAAGAGGCCCGTTTGGCTGAGGAAGCTCGACTGAAACGCTTGGAGGAAGAGGCGAAGCTCGCAGAGGAAAGGAGGCTGAAGGAAGAGGAAGAAGCTCGCCTGGCAGAGGAAGACAGGCTAAGACAGGCAGAAGAGGAGGCTGTGAGACAGGCAGAGCTACAGAGGGAACGTGAGGAGGCAGAGGCCAAAGCTCTTGAGGAGGCAGAGAAAGTCCGTCAGGAGAGGGACCGTGTCATGCAGCAGAACCAGCAAGAACGAATGGAGAGGAAGAAGGTATGGAGAGACTGATAGAGGAGAGGCTTTCTTCGTTATAAGATCAAGCTGTGTTTGTTAAGATAGGAGGCTCCCTCTTATACCAGCTGCACTGCATCTGAGGAGCTCACAGAAAAATGGTTTCATTTATTTCCAATGTGACAGATGACTCCTAATGTGCCTCATTGTGCTGTTCCAATCACAGAGTTCTCTTTTCTTCATTTCAGAGAATTGAAGAGATAATGAAGAGAACAAGGAAAGGGGATCAGAATGACTCAAAGGTAAAATTCAGGAACATTCAGCCGGTATGTGTTTTAATAGCAGCTACGCTGTATTTGTGTATCTTTACATGTTGTTGTTGTCTCCTGTATAGAGAGATGCAGATGAGGATGATAAATGTGGAGGTGAGGATGGAGATGAGGAAAAGGACCAGATAAATTCTGAGACTACAAGTAAGTATAACTACTGTTAACCAGGTTCAGACATTGTAAGACATAATGATGCTTAATTTTTAAATTGACTGAAGGTGTGTCTTCTCTTTGTGTTTGTTTGAGTATGCTTTAAATAAGCACTGTGTGTGTGTGTTTTTATGAAACTCATAATGACTTATCCTTGTTGTTACTGTAGGCCAGTCAGATGACACCCCATTGGATGATGACATAGAAGAGAGTGGTATGTCTTCTGGAGAGCCGGGAAAACAGCGGCAGGAGCCCCTGGGCGGTGTGAATGGAAACCCAGAGACTGATGACAAGGAGAATAACAACGGCTTAAGCACAGATGAGACTCAGGCTGTGAGGTACGGCTATGAGAGAAATGAAGAAGCCTAGACAGACCTGGTGTGGATTGTTACTTTGGTTTTGGTTGTACTGGTTTGCATTTCAAACCTCGGCCTGGCGCTTACATGCAACAGTGTAACAGTGTTTCAGAAAAGTTCCACTTGGGAGGTTTTCAAAGGTTTCTATTTCTGTGTAAACTTTTCTTTTCAAATTTAGTGGGTGCAGCTTATATTCCCGCCCAATTGTCCGAAAATTATGGTATCTTTAATTATGCTAATTTGTCAAAAAACAACGTATTTCTCCTGCTCTACAGTCCGACCCCTAAAGCCCGCCTTGTTGAGGGCTCGGAGTTCTTGAACGAGCAGGACTCTGCCAAGGTGGTCTCAGGTCTTAACGGTAAATCCAACCAGTGGAGCTTGGAGGAGCTCATTGATCTCAACGTCCACTCCAAGACTCACCCCCTCATCGAGACTGAAGACTGTAACCAGGTCTTGATCAGCTGTGACGGCAGCTCAGACGGGCCTAGGGTAGCCTTCGAGGACAAGGGAACCCCGGTCAACACCCTGCATTCCTCTAATCAACCTTTAGAGGCTATGTCAGGTGAGTTACATTTCATGTGGAGAAACTCTTTTTGTGATGTGCCTGCAAAGACAAAATATCATAACTGTTCCCTGTTTTCTCTGCAGAGATTTGATGCTGCAGCTGTCAAAGACAAGCCTCTTATGTTGCACTCGTGAAGTTCCTGTCCAGCTGAGCTCCTGTCAGAGAAAATCTTTAACCAGTTCCGGACAGCTTCCCCTTTTCCTCCTCCAGAGAGAGGAGCACGAGGTGAAGCAGAAACACCACCCTAAGTGCTATGTTTGCACCCTGAATGATGAGGAACAAAGTTTATTAAAGTTATATAAAGGTTATGCTTCAGGGAAATTCCATATATTCCTTCAATGTGCTCGCTTCAAGTCCCTTCCCCTCTCCTCCTCCCTCATGTGTTTAGATGTTATCTGATATTTTTTCTATGTTGTCTAATTTCGATGATGTTTTTTAAGAGTTTTGTCTTGTGAGGGGTGCATTGTTGTAATTTATTAATTTTTTTTTGCTTCTTTACCATAAATGTTGTTATCATATGTTTAGTCTCTTTCTCTTATAAGAAAATATTCCATGACACATGTACATTAGGCTTTGTGAATTGACTATGATGTTAATATGTGAGTTAAAGGAAGGAGCGTTGATATATTCTGTTCGCTGAGGGGGTTGGAGCTCATCCAAATTTACTTGACTGACTGCTTGTTGCAGTATCCAACATTATGGCCTTACTAATATATTCCAACTTCTAATTTCTACATGTGCATCGCTTTTGCTGAGGCCGACGCGCACAGTTAAGCAAGTGTCTGTTATGCGTATGTTAAACAGGTGAATTCTGTACTGAAATTTCACGCCACATCAGTTTTCCAAACATTTTCTAGAAGAGCACAATGCTTCCCCTCAGATTCTTCTACCATATTCCCTGCTTTAGCCACTAGATGGCCTCAGAAGCACAACTCTAGCTGTTACATTTCAAGTTAACAAATGTTGAGATTCATGACAACACTGTAGTGTAATTTACATGTTCAGATATGTTTCAGCAGTTTGCTCCAATCAGATTGTGTTCATTTTTATCAATGTAAATAGAACTGTTGTACACTAACTTGGTTGCAGTTCAATTCAGGTTCTGACAGTCATCTCTTTAAGTCTCACATGAAGTGATAGCAGCTTCATTCACTATTTAAAAAACTGTAACAAGCTTCCTTAATACATTGCTTAAGTTCAGTAGTTTTGTTTGCATCTGAAAGAAATCCAACATAAATATTTGACTCTTCTGTCGCATTTTGGATCGTTTCCCTGCCTGAATTTAAAAACCAGATTTCTAGTCATCTGGTTTAAATTGAGCTTCCCCAACACATGCGAAAACAAAGTTTCAGTCACCCTACCTCCTTCATGTATCACTATTATTTCCCACAACAAACAAGCTGCTACATCTGAAAAAATGCATTTCAACTATTTTTTATAAAATAATAATTTGGCTGTTTGTTTATAAAAGAAAGTACATTTCTACATATATTTAAGTGTTATTGTCTTGTGTACATAATCAGTATTAGGCAAACAAAGCCATGTTTAGGATGGAGTGGTGTCCAGATGTGGATTATTGAAGTTTATATGACTGTACTTTACATTAAGTTTTTTGATTGACTTGTGCCCTTTGGCAGCCTGGAAATCCCAGATATCACTAAAAACCCATTTTCACTAAGCGCTCTCCATCCAAACCATGGTGTTAAGTGAGGACCATATTTATATTTCTTAATGTTCATGTATGAGAACTTAAAGCCTCACAGTTTCACAGCCAATGACATGTGTAACACATGAAATGAGTCATGGTTGTGCCTCATCATGACTCGGTTCTGGGTTATGATAGTGGGATGATATTGGATATGTGATGATATTAAGTAACGGTTGTCATATCAGCTCAGGTCACAACTTTTCTGCTTTTTAGAAAAAGCCAGGGCACATCATAAAAAAATTAAATAAGTCTTGTTTTACACAAAAGTTCAGGATATGTCGCGGATTGTGTTTATATTTTCTCATTCCTTTTGCTTGAACAGTCAAAGCATGAGGTTGGAGAACCTTGAATTTTGCCTTGTTTTCCTCCAGCTTTCAGATCATATTTCTAACAAACATCCTTTCGTACATAACAAAGAGGGGCTTTAGATTAAGAATGTAACACCAAATTATAGAAACCGTCCATCATTACTCACATTGTTCATCGAAAACACGAGACTCATTGCACTGTCAGAACTAACTCGCTATATTTGAAGAGTTGTTACTAAGAGTAGCTTTACTGTGGTGGACATGTTGTGATGAAGCATAGCTCCCCTTTAACCCGCCCTCCTCCTGCACTGCTCCTGCTGAAGAGGGACAGTTGTAGTTGCTGCTTTAACAGATACTGTATCTGTTCCAGGTCCTGCTGCATCATTAGGGCTTCAGTACAGAGCTGACTGCCCTTAATGTTGTCTTTAACAATAGTATAGAACGGTGCCTTAGATTGAGATTAGTCTGTTTACTGTCATACTTAACTGAAAAAGCTTGTCCTTACCTCGGCCTCGACAATCAGTCCACCCAACCCTGGGCAACTGTGTGAATATGAATATTTTCTCTGGAACATTTACTAAACGTAACCCTGTCAGCTAATACGATTTGTACTGTAAATATATCTAAACTGTACTGAGATGATACAAACTGTTCAACAAAATAAAGTCTTGCTAAAATACTCCTTTGCAAGTCTTTGATGTTGTGAACTGAGAGACTTGACTCTAAATCATTTCACTTTCTCTTTTATTCTTGTTTCACATTCAGGTTCACTCTGTGTCAAATACACAAGCAGTTACTTTGAAACATCCATCTCAAAGCCCCAAACTATAATCCACTTTAAACAGTCTTGTAATCCCTTCAAACACTCAGACATAATAGATTTGTACTCAAAGCTGGTATGAATGAGCAGTAGCTCATAAGAAGCAAAATATTTTCTGACAGATTCCAGTAAGGCACTGAAAGTGTTTCTGTCTCATAAGGCTGCACAGAATACTGTATTATACTGATCACAATTTAACAAAAGCATCATTTTTTTGGCATGTTAGTATCCTATCCTAACTGGAAAAAAAGGAATTAATGTATCTGTAGTTAAATGATCCAAGCAAGTGCATGTTTT
Source organism: Thalassoma bifasciatum (assembly GCA_008086565.1). NCBI lineage: Eukaryota > Metazoa > Chordata > Actinopteri > Labriformes > Labridae > Thalassoma > Thalassoma bifasciatum. Next base: position 953,042 of record RPOG01000086.1, read on the forward strand.
CTGAAACAAACTCTTGATTACTGACTTTTTTCATGTTTTTAAGCTACTTCATAAAATCCACACAGCAAAAACTCTCAAAGTATGTTCTTGAACAGTCTAAGCATCTGTTTTGGTGTAATTACTCTCTCAAACAGTGATGCCTTGCAGAGCTGTCGATGCAGTTCACAGCTTCTTGGCGCAGTCGGGGCAGTAGATGTGATCGGCGTTGATGACAAAGCGCTTGTTGGCCAGTGAGAGGCTGCATCTCTTACAGTTGAAGCAGTACTCATGCCAGGAGTATCCTTCGTAGTTCACCACATTGGTGCCATGGCCAAACCCTGCGGAGTCATACACACGTTTGACAGTCAGCACAAGACAAGGACTTGTTGCGTCGACGACTGAAAAGTTTTCAGAAACATGTTCTTAAAATCAGTCACTGACCTGTGATTGGGTTCTTGCAGCCATGGCACTTCTTGGCCACATCGGTCTTGAAGCAATCAACGCAATAAACATTGTCCTCATGAGAGGTGAAGCGAGCTCCAGCCAATTGTTTGCTGCAGGTGCTGCAGACAAAGCACTCAGAGTGCCACGGATGGTCCTGGTAGCTGATGCCTCCAGAGGTGATGGGCTGAAAAATAAAGAGGAACACTTGGATTTATGGTTTATTATTGTTATTATTAATGTTTAATATTATTATTATTAGTAGTAGTAGTAGTAGTAGTAGTGGTAGTAGTAGTATTGTGAACTTAAATTGTAAAACAAGAAATTTCTCACACCTGTTTGCACTTAAAGCACTTCTTGGCAAACTTCTTGTCATGGCAGGGAGCACAGTAGATGTCATCACCTTTGGTCAAGAAGCTCTGCGTGCGGATTGGCTGCTTGCACTCAAAGCAGGTGAAACATTCCTCATGCCACACCTTGTTCTTGTACTCAACGTTCTTGGTACCTTAAATACATAAATGAAATACAACAGAAAAGATTTGCTTAAAGTTGATCCATTATCACGTTTGCTTCTATTTAGGTATACTTGTGTCAATTACAAGGTGCTTTGAACAAAACAAAACAAGACCAGAGAAAACAGAGGACAGGTGACCTTACAGCATCTTATACAAAAAAAGTAGAACTATTTAGAAAATAAAGAACAGGTTTAAAAGCTGAAGCGCTACAGGACTAAGCTGAATACTGAGAGACTCTGATATCAGAGAACATTTTCTTCTCTTTATCAAAGCCTCTGGTTATTAAATCTATTATCTATCTTCTACATTAAATATTACTGAAAAATAACATTATACGCAACTTTCAAAGGAAAGTATTATCTTTAAATACAAAGAAACTCTTGCTTCAAAACATGATTCATGAAACAGTGATGCCATGTTTACTTGAGACTTATCTGTGTTTGGGAACATAAGCCAGAGAAAGCCCTCAATTATCCCTAGATTATGGATCAAATAGCATTTTATGAATTTTGTATTCAAATTTGTATTCCCCATCCAAATAAACATCAAACAACTGAAAAGGGCACAAAGAAACTCACAAAATTAATGTTATCAATTGTATTGATCTGTATTTTGTTGCAGTACGTCAGGCACCATATTGAACCTTTTTTTGCTGAACACCAAAGGTTTTTTTACACAGATTTTTTTCTGCCCTTTTTTTGAATCTCATTTACTACTGTATTTCTGACGCATGTGTGTATGAAAAGTATGCTTGAAATAATCTTACCTGGCATGACCACCTTGTAGCAGGCCTGGCAGCGGTTGCCGTCCTCTCTGGAGCCACACTTGCCACACATTATCTTCCCATCATCGCGTGCGTTGAAGGGTTCACTGGCCAGCGCCTTGTAGCACTTGGCGCAGCGGAAACAGTCCTCATGCCAGTATCGGTTCTTGTGGTGCAGCTCCTACACAGATAGAGAAGTTTCTAGATGAGCAGAGGTGCCCTCTCTGGGTCCTCGAACAGAACTTCATTAAAGTGGACTTTGTTTACCCATCGTGTGGGTCAGAGCCAGAGAAAAGAATCAGCCCATGTGTCAGGCATTACTGTGGAGATGAGGTGAAGTGGGGTGTGGTGAGGCGTGAAGGAGTAAGAGGACTTGGGTGGTGCAAGTGTAATATAGAGTACTGAAGTATCATTAGAAGCTATAACATCCATTTCCTACTTCTAACCAGCCGTGACTGAGAAGGTTCTGGAAGAAGAGGTCACAGCTGGATGACAGGAAAGTTGTTTTACAGCTGAGACTAAGGTCACTCTGAACCGACTCAACAACAAACAAACAAAGATACACTCTCACTCTCTGTTTCAGATCTGTTCTCTTGTTATCAGTTTTTCTTTATCCGCCAGCATCTTTAAAAAGAGGATGATATTTACTGTAAAGTTTGAGCAAAGACTTTGATGAAAGTGCAAGCCTACATTTCTGTCCTGACTTTAAAGACAAGTCACGAGTCACCCCCTTTCCTCTCTTTCCTTATTCATTTTTCATTCTTTGTCTTTTTCGCTAATTCCTTCTTTTTCTCTTTTACTTCTCTTTATATCTTCATTATTTCTCCCCTTTTCTCTCTTTTGCACCCTTACTCTTTCCTCTATTTCTCTATGTCAAAGTCATATGTCTCAAAGTCTCTCTGCCTTTTTCCTTTCTCCTGTTCTATCTCTTTCTTTCTCCTCACTCATTCTTCTCACATTCCCTTGAACTCTCCTCTCTCTTCTCTCTCTCCCTCTTTCCAGTTTAAGACTCTTTCTTTCCCTCATGCTCAATCTCTCTCTCTTATCATTCTCTAAATATCTTTTTTGTAAAAAAAAAAAAAAAAAAAAAGTTTTGCTGGAAGCTTCATGTATCATGATTTGAATCACATAACTCAGAAAACTTCTTTTTCTTGAAACAAGTGATTCCCAGTCTTTGGCTGTAGCTCCTAGTGGGCTGCTGAGGTATTGCAATTCAGCAGCCAAATCATTTCCAAAACAGTATTATTTTTATTGTTGGGGAAGGTTTAAATAAAAAAAAAGTGCTTTGAGAAGGCATTTTACGGCCTCCTAATGCATGGGGTTGGAGGTGGGCTGCAGACATATTTTAAGCTTGAAAGTGGGCCCTGCTAATATCCTAAATTGAAAAGATTAGGAACCACTGCTTTATATAACAAAGAAGTCAAATATCTCGTATCAAAACATGTTTTTGTGATCACACTGTCAATATCACCTTTGCGTCGGCCCCAATGGGACGTTTGCACTCTGCACAGGTGTTGGCGCACAGCTTATCGAAGCACTTGGTGCACACGTGCTTGTCGTCCTTTTTCACATACTTCTTGCCGTGCAGGTTGTCACGGCAGTAGTAGCAGTCAAAGCGGTCAGTCATGGTGGAGGTGAGGTAGCTCCTGGGACCTGAAGAAAAATGCAGGATATCTGTTAGATATTTCAGTATCATCTATAGATGTTTCCTTTGGACACCAGATGGGGACAGTGTTGCCTTTTTCATCCCCCTGGTACTTGATACAGTGCAAGTTCTCACGGATGATTTTGTTTGTGATCAAGCTTCTTTTCCACTGAGATGATAACAGATGCAAGAAATGAAGAACAAGAAGAAAAACAACTTCAAGATCGGCAAAAATATTTTATACCATGAGTCATGTGATCAGTGTGATAAGACCTTGTGGGATAAGAGTAATTCTAGCCTCAAGCTAAAAAGAATATCAAATATTTGAAGGAAATGTGGAAGAAATCAGCATACCAGACTGCTGAGAGAGGTGTGAGTTAGAAGAGCAGCTTACACATGTCTGCCTGTTGTCTGCACAACTCGCAGACTTTTTATCAAAATGCCCCCAGAGAACTCAGGTCATATTTTTAGACCCTCTACCCCTTCACACACCAAGCTCCAGTCCACGCGGTCTCTTTGTCTACATTTTGGCTGGGTCACTTTATTGGCTGTTAGAATAAATTCTGTAAGCGGAGTTACTCTGCTCCTTCATTCATCAGCATTCCTCCTGCGTCCATCACAGGCAGCCTCCACAGGGAGCAGACTGAGTAGTTTCCTGGAACAACTGTGCCTTGGGTGGAGTGTGAGGACATATTATGCTTATCTACATCACTTTAAAGCCCCCCCTTCCTCTCTCTCTCTCTCCAACAGGACGTCAGGGAAAGCAGCTGAACAGCGTGTCAACTTAAGCGACTTTTCCAGGGCGTCAGATATCATTTTTATCCAGCCGGTTCAACAGGAGTGTTTGAGGACACAATAGCTGGAATGGTATTCGGTTCAAGTTACCATAGGTACAAGGGAAATATTTACGCAGGAGGAACACAGCTATTTAAGTGGGATGTGGTAATCAGCTGGGAGAGAGAGAGAGAGAGAGATGAGCCTCCTGGAGTGTGGTATGCGCTCCTGAAGAGTGTTTGTGTTTGTGTTTGTGTGTGTGTGTGTGTGTGTGTGTGTAGATGGATGGGAGCTATCTGCAGCTGTGCTCCTGGGATAAATTGGACTTAAGACTGAGCCCTCACACGCCTCACTCCGCCCATACTCATAGAGTCCATGGCTCTATAACAGAACAAAACACCAAGTCCCACACATGAATCTTATCATATCAAACACACATACAATGCCTGAACCCTGAGACCTATTTCAGTCATGTTCCTCTCTATTTAAAGTACATTGACCTTCCACAGAGGACAAATGGAGATGGATGCAGAGTGATGACTACCGGGACCAAGCAGCCATTGTGGTTCCAGTTCTTTAATCTGCTGTTGGTAGCAGAGCGACAGCTGCCTCCTTTCAAACAGGCATGGTATGTGCCCACGCTCGGCTGTGGACAGAGTGGAGAAAACCACTGCGATCCCTTTGGGGAGCATGAAAGGTCAATGTGAGACCATTTAGAGAGGTGAGTCAGAGGGAGAGGGGATCAAAGCCTAATGGTGTAGATCAGGCAAATCAACAACTATACTGACAAGACCCCTGGAAACAACTGAGCATTTGATTGACAGATGGTGGAATTGGCACAATTATGACTATTTGTAAAAATTCATAACAAGCAAGTAATCATTATACTTCCATTTTCACAGTACCTTTCTTTACTCAAGTCACAGATTGCTGTATAACATCAAGATAGACACATGAGAATCAAAAAAGAGAAGAAATTCAAAATTAGTTTGATTAATGATGAAGGTATGTCAAGTAGCAGGAAAAAAGAGAAGAAGAAATATCAAAACTCCAAAAAGTGATCTGATACATATAAGTAGACCCACTCATCCATAGAGTATAAAGTTGTAAAATTATGTAAAATCCAACATTTGAGAAGTGTTATGAGTGCAGTTTGTTGAAATTACCACAGGACTCAGCTAAACTGAGCTTCATCCCCCCCAAAAATGCAAAGAAAAATTATATTTTAATCTACATTATTTGTCTGAATGTGAAGCGGTTAAACCATGTCTAACAGTGTATTGGAAAGAACTGAATCCTTGTCCAGAGAGGGAAAACATTTCCAATTTAATAAAAAAAAGACTTTCTGAGTCATTCATTGTAGTACCATCAAGGATTCCTTGTTACACAGGAGACAAGGCATCAAATAGCTAAATGGACCTCCAATTTCGGTTGTTATACATTTGTTTAAAGGTCAAAAATTGTAGTTCAAAATTTCATGATCTTCTGAAACAATTAGTTTAAGTTTCTACAAGGAAGAAAAAGATGAAAAACAACGATACAAGCTGATCACTTTTTTTTTCTTACTTCATAGAAAGTCTCCATCGGGGAAGATAAGTATGAAAGTTCTCAAAAGTAAAACTACATTAGTTTTTCATTTCGCATTTTTAAATTTGAAATTGATCTTTAAGTTTACCAAAAATTCTTTCTTCCCATTACATAAAGGCTTTCCAATTACAGACAGGTGTCACAATTAGTACTTCATAAGTATTTCAAATATCCAAAAATCTTTTTAAACTTTTCACATTTGCATGCATTAGCTTTTTTTTCTTCTTTCAATTTACCTGAGTGTTTGTAAGACATATTTGCGTCCAGTCAGGAGAGAAAGAAGACGGAGAAAAAAGAAAGACAATGGAGGAGGCAGTAGCATCCACAGAGGGTCAAACCCAGCACCAACACGCCTGGCGGGGTTTATGGTGGTCTGTATATACCCCTCTGTGACCCACACACACCCCCGACCCCATGTTCTAATCCAACATGAGGCCCTGCAGTCCTTTTTAGGGTATGCATTAAAGAATAGAGCAGATGATATGAGGTAGAGGGGGTAGATTAGGTGATGGAGGCTGGATTCCACACATGTAGCATCAGAAGGTTTTAAAAAGGCAGAAAACACAGTCTGGAGGTTTTCAATGATCGCCACGAGAGATAATCGATACTCCCACTGCCCCGACATGAAACCTTTTGTTAAAATGAGTCAAGAAAATGCACAGATGACACATTGGATCACATCATAATTCAAAGGGATGACTCATAAGAGGGAGGAGTCAGTATGACAGACTGAGCTGAGAACACATATTGTAGAATAGACATCTCCTCTTTCACATCTTGTGAGTGTGTTTACATGTAGACTATAGTATGTGAACAAGTGTCAGAGAATGAGGAATGCTCAGACATAAACTGTAAAAGCGTCTGTGTTTGTTTAAGGGCCATGAGTGGAATACTTCAGAGCTTGAGAGAAAACATAACTGGATTCTTTCTGTCTGTTATTTTTCTCTCAGTTATCTCACAGATTGGTTTTCCCAGACAGAACATCTCCACTAAAGCTGAAGGGAACTTCAGTGCACTCCTGATAAAACAAGAAAAAGATGTTTTAAATCCTCTCAACAAAAATGTTCCCGTTCATCCCAACTTTTACCACTTTGACTGCAGCAGCAGATTTCTTGAGAAGTCATTTTAAATTCTGTCACTATGAGTAACCCAGTGTGATGCCAGCAAGAAGTTCTAATGCTACCTTTCAATCCCAGCTTTTGATTTTACAGCTTTAGTTGCCCACTAGGGGGCAGCAAAGAAAAGCCATGATCACAACAAAGACAAATTGTCTTTTAAGTGGATGGTTTCCTTATCCACATACTTTGCTTGTTTACCAACATATCCTCATACCAAGATTACATCAGGTCTTCTGTCAATGAGTTACAAGTTCTGTACTAGTGAACTACTTTGTTGTTTAGTTTAGGGTATTAGCAATGACTATGTTCGGTTAGTTATGTATCTAAAATATATGTGCCACATGGTTTATGTACATAATACCATATTTCATAACAAAAGCCAAAGTTTCTGTGAGAAACTTCTGGTTTGTGCCCCCTGTGGACTAAGTGGTGTACTTCTCTTACTGTTAGTGATTTTAACTTGTGTGTGCATGTGTACAGGATTTTTTGTTTGAAATTTCCAAAAGTCAAATGTGATATTTTTTTAATTTGGGTGAACAACTGATGAGTGACAAAAGAGAAAGGGGCAGAGAGAGCATAATGTAATTGGTCAAGGCCAGGAGACTAACCAGCACTGTGGACTATAGCATCTGTACATGGGGTGCATGTTTTAATGGCACACCCTGAGTACCTCTTCTTTACAGAAAAAAATATATGTATTCCGATTTATTTTCTTTTAATGGGACATGTAACAGCTGTTTTTAGAGTATTTTTGTGCTTTTTAACACCAAACCTGCAACACCAGTGTCTGGTATTGAAAATTACAAGAGACTGTAAGTTTTCATACTGACCATGTGGTTTGCTGTTTTTGGTCATAAGGCAACATCAGGATGAGTTTCAGCCCATTTCAAAGCCAGCTAAAGCTCTTCTTACAGAGGAGTTTGGCTTAAAGATGTCAATGTTGACTTTCACTGAGCTCCATTCATGTCAAACACCTCACTGTTTTTGACTCTCATCATGGAGTTTGTTCACTTATTGCTATTTCACTTCTCTTTATCATTCGCTGCTTCTACATATACAACAGCCAGAATGGGTAATGATCATCAATAAGCTTGTAGCTCATATTGAACTGCTTACTAGTTGCATAACTGTAGTACATTTTGTAAAGTTACCTGGTCAATGTGAGAGCAATGTTTATTAATGTCTCTTTTACCTCTGTTTTGGTCTCCACCTAACTATGGATACTATAGCCCTTCAGTCATCAATCATCCAAGATAGGGCAAACCAGAGATTTCACTTGGTATTACATTTTAGATTATATTAAGTCACTTAAGTTATTTTGTCTGTCTAAAAATGCTTCTCTGCATTTTGCATTAGAGTTTTTGTTAGTTTCACTGTGCATGATTGTTTGGACTTTTAGAGGATCGATTTTAAAACATATGTAAATCAAAACAGACAGAAGAGGAAACAAAGGAGTCTCAGGTGATCAGCTCAATTGAAAATAAATGTGTTAATTTGAGTCATGATAAATGAACTGAGCTCAGGGATCATTAAACTGTATTTACTTTTCAAAAAGAGAGACTGATCTCTTAACTGTGTTAAATGATTGTGTTTGTAAATCAGGGATGGAACGAATCAATGCAGTTTTCTAGCTTGTGTGTTTATGTGCCTGGTTATATAAAGGGCAGCTGGTTATAATTACAGGTTTGATATGGTCCATTACCATTGAGCACAGCATTACTCTGTTCTTTCAGAATCTGTCATCCAATTACTTCAACCCACAAAGACTAATTAATGAGCAGGAAGGCGCCATGAGTCCTGAACCAATAAAACTGCCTTCGCTGCTCTGTGATTAAACAGGAGATCACTCCTTTCTCCTTTAGTTACCTATTTTCATTTACAATAACTTTTCATGTTTTAGAGGGTTGAATGTTGACATTTTATTTTTCTGCTTACATCACTGACATCTTTGGATCAGTGTTTATTCTTATGGCTGAACACCAGGGAAAAGGACTGAACAGGTGACAGTCAAAAATCTGACCGCTGATAGAGTAACACTGATGATGGTGATGAGCAGAAGAATGATAATGAAGATGGCTGCGATAACGCCTAACACTCCCTGGGACCGTGCATACTCATTGCACTCATACTCATGCAAGGATATTTCTTTTTTTGCCAATACAATCTATGATACTTTTAAAACTTTGACATATTTGCCACATTTAGGGTCACTGTCCATGTCATTTCTTTGTGATTTCACCAAGCAGCTGCTCAGGTCTTATTTATCCCAAACAGTGAGAAGATGAAAAAAAGGGCACACCAGACAAAAGCTTGAGTTTCAGGAGGATAAATAAAGATTGCTGAAAAAAAGGGAGTTTTCAAATGGGCTGGATGAAAAAAGAACTTGTGTACACTTCATGTGATTGATGGATTTACAGAAGAAAGGTTAAGAGGACTTTGACAAATAACTGTAAGCAATTCAGAAAAAAGTCTCTCTTTTATGCAGTTCATTTCTATGACGAACAAATTCGCATCTCCTTTGCATTTTGTTTACATATGTTTTCCTGTGGTTTTAAAGTTTTAAACTTAGCAGTTGTATGCTTACTCTTTGTATGTCAGGAACATCTAATGCACTGCCTTTTGACCAGGATATGCTTGAAAAAAGGAGTTTAACAAAAAAAAAAGTGTTTTCCGTACATAAGTATGCATATATTTCAGTACAAAACAAACAATGTTATTAGATAACTGCTTCATAGTTTAAATGTTTTTATTCTCTCTCTGCTGTTACAGCAGCAGTTACCATTTCTCCTACTGCTTTCAATTTCCATTCTATTCATATGAAATATTTTCTGCTTTTTACAATAAAATGAACATCATTGGGAAACTGATGGCAAAAATAACAACAAAACAGGAAAACTGATATTGCAAAGCAATTTTTGTTCATTTGAACTACATACCACTCAATGCATATCTTGAAATTGATCTGCAGGACATGTTGACTCACCCACTTTCTCCCTTTTTTTTTGAAAGCATTTCTAACAGCAAGAATAGAAAGTACATCTGTTGTCATACTGTCTCCTACATGGTACAAACTGATCTAATGGTGGAGTTAACTTTATCCCTGTACTGCTTTCCAGAGAGCCCATTAAAAGCTGGAACACAATGCTATCCTCCACACCTGCCACAATGAACTTCACCTCAGATAGAGTAAAAACTGACTCCTGATCATGCAACAACAACATGGGCTTTATGCATCTTTAATACAGGATAGCATAATTTCAACTTGATTTGTTTCACCACTTTTGTTTTTGCTTTGGATCTGTTTCAAACACACCCTGTCATCAGGATTATGATTCTAAATCTAAGTAAATACCTCTCTAAGTGTTTCAGTGTGGCTCTGCGATTAAATCGAAGCAGGAAATCTATTGTGCTTTATAACTAAATGAGAGGAAATTGTTCCGTGTTACCGGAACAAGCAGCCCACAAACTCTCTACTGTTACCAACAGCAACACAAGCCTGGTTGGTGTGTGTGTGTCTGTGAGTGTGTGTGTGTGTGAGCTTATTTCTCAGCATGATCCTCCAGCCCTGCACGACCATGTGTCTCAGTTACCCTGAAGATCTGATTAATGGGCAATCTGATGCAGCCACACAATCACTGTCAGAGGACTTGGTGACTCACCACACACATCCATAAAAACCCTGTGTCAAGACAACAAGGCACACAAACACACATAAACACACTCTCATTTGTAAACATGACGCTGTACGACAACACAGTAAAAGGTCAGACATAGGCTGTAGAAACTGGGGTGTGACTGCAATACCAGGATGCATGGAGGTCAAATACGTGTGGACAAAAGGGCAGAAGGGGAAGTCTATCAACATGATAACACTACCCCCCAGTGATATGACTCATTCACACACTCACACACACCACACACTCACACACATTGAGATAAAGCCTTCACTGTAGGAGGCCAGTACTTTAGCCCTCAGTGATCTCACATGACTGAGCCTCTAAAAGCAGAAAAAAAATCAGATCTGAAAATGGCCTTGCTATAGCTTGACTTTGAACTTAATAATAAGTCAGAGTACACTTGAAACTATATCTTGTTGCATACTTTTCATTCCAATTCTTGAAATATTTTTCTGTTTTTTTGAACAATGTCAAGAGAGATAGACACTAAATCTCCCTGGTTTCACTTGCCTATTATTGGCAATAATACAGAAAGTCATACCACAAAATAGAATCAAAAAATCCTTGAACAATTGAGAACTTAGCTGTGAAAAGTAATTAAGCTTTAAACTGAGAAATTTCTGATTCATGTAGGTTTGGTGCCCCATGTGGACGTTACAGAATGTTATTTCTTTTCAGGTTTTGCCTTGTACTTGAGCAGGTTGTTCTTTCTGACTTAAAATCTCACCTTTTTATCATTCAATAGTCAGACATATCATTTGCCACAAATCTCTGATGTGGGTAATGAAAAAAAGGTTATTTTACAGTGGGTTGTAAATTGACCTGTTTGTCTCTTTGGCAGCAGTTATGGGTATTTAAACAACAGCAAAGCTTCTTTCAATTTTGAAGCCAATAAATTTGAGTGACATACTTGTAGAGCAAAAAAAAGACTGCTTAACTTCATACACATATTTTTAATATTAGACATAATCCAAAAAGAAGACAACAGTGTAGGTTTGACCTCCACATTGTTGATCATTCCCTTCTCGGGCTCAGCTCACTTAGCCCTGCTCGTGGCGCCATTTCAGAGTTTCATCAACTAAGCAACCCCCCATATTTCTGTTAGCAAGAATAAAAGAAGTGATAAAAAACGTTCTCCTCAAAAGTTTCTTCCATGACAAAACAACAAAGCTCAAGTATGGCCAAACCTTCTCTGCTAGACCAGGAAGAAGAGAGAGAGGAAGCTTCTGGCACTGACACAAAACAGCCTCTTAAGAGTTGGTTATAAATAACACATCACATACCAGCCTTTCTGAATGAATAATCTGCAACTGCCTCACTTGATTTATTTGCTTTCTTTGTGCCGATTTTACATCAAGGATTTTAAATAGACTTCTGAGCTCATAGTCTTTAAAGTGATTTATAAGTTTCTGCAAGTAAATAAAAAAAAAATAAAAGCACCACAGAAACCATTTTCTTTTGATGTTAAAAGTGGTTTCAGTTATTGCTTGATGAGGTACAACGTTTTTTATGAGCAAAGAAGAGTGAAGTCATGCTAGAGCCACAGGGAAGTTCAGTGCGCCATAGAAAAGGTCTGTAATCCGCAGGTCTCTGTGATGACATCATGAGTTTGGTTTGGCTGCAAACCGGACCAGAAGGGAGGAGATGGGAAGCTGATGGATGTTTTTGTACAATTTTAAGCTACTAATGGTACCTTTGTTTTCTGATGTTTTCCGTGAAGGTCCCAGCAGCACTGCTTTTCATTTCACATTGTGTGATCAAAACATGAAGAAGCTATAGAAGTGATACAAAACGAAACTCAACATAATTCCAGCATTTGCTCTGGTGTTAATATTCAGACATTGCATGCACTGTGGGGTTCTCTGTTTATGGGGCACAGTTTACATGACTCTAACATAAATCTGAAATATAATTATGTGTCAAGACAATGGGAAAAGCTGCACAAGCAACTTTTTTTCTTTTATGGGGTTGAATGAACCAGCACTTCATCAAGAAACTGCCCATTTAGTTTTTTCATGGTAGGGTTGATAGGTTTAGAAAGTTTAAGGATGAGATTTTCTATTAAAAACACAGTTTACACATGAGCAAAGAAAGTTACTACATTGTCCACAGGGGGCACCAGAATCTACACAAATGTAAATGCTCTCCCAGGAGTTTTGCATGTATTGTATCTAAAGTGGAGATGATTTAAATGCATCTGAGAGACACATAATTGTGGTTTATGTACTTTGGAGAACTTTGACAGACTTTGACGAAATGCATAAAATATTTTTTCTTCTTCTTTTCTTTCCCTTGTTAGTAAAAAGAGTTAATTTTCGCAATATACTTATCTCAAGTATGCATTTTCAGTTAAAATGATAAACCTATGTTTATTACAGTTGATACTTATACAAAGAAACAAACATGTAACTTTTAAACTAAAAGGTGCCAAAGTAAAAGTGAAAAAACATCTTTAAGGTCAAGTGCATTGACTTACAGCCAATACAAATATTAATATGCAGAGTTTTTTGTATTTCTTAAATGCACATCGAGCGTGTGTACTGTACTCAGAAAATCATAGTAAAATGTCTTATTCTGAAACGCGGAGACCATTTAGTGTCATGAATAGAATTTAGATATTGGATATATTGCCTACTTCTGTAACTGAAGTAGGCTATAAATACCCATTAAAGCATCTCCAAACTGTAGCAAGGTTAAGTTATGTCTGTGCAACAGGACTCACCAGATTAAAACAACAAAAATATTGATGACATAATCCTGATAATAATATCAACACGAACAGACAAAATGAATAAAAGGAGATGTTTGAGGAAAGATTGCGCACGGGGCGCGCAGTTGCAGTGCCAAACTATGTGCATCACCTGTTGCGCAGAGTAGAAAGCGGTCAAGTTGAGTAATAAAAAAGTCAAACTCATGAGTGTTTGAAGGTCTTTCAGTTTACAGGAGGAGGTTACTGACCAAACGGTGACTTTTCCTTTTATTTAAAACCGCTATGACCACGTATTTGGCACAAACGGACTGAATAAAAGCTGTCTGATTTGTAAGTGTTGTAATATATTGGACTGAAAAGCCTTACGATGTGAGTTGAAGTCTGCGGATTTGGACTCACCTCTCCAAAGCGAACAGAAGAGCGTCTTTCACTCTCCACCAGTAGTGCGTCCGGAGGGTTTGGCTGAGAGTTGAAATCTGCTCAAGCAACACAGCTTTAAAGACAGAGGGAGCAGAGAAAAAAAACAAGACTACAGGACACGAGCCAAACCTCTGTAAGCTCTCATAAACAATGACCTCAACCAGGAATTTTTAAGCTTTCTCAGTAAACTTCTCATTGGCCTTCCATCTCCATCCAAAAAAAACGACATCATGAAGAAACTAAGTCATAACTTCTCTGCGTAATGAGAGCTGAGACGATGTAATCACCTTCATGTACATAGTCTGTTTTGCTTCTTATCAATTCCCACATTAAAATAGTTATCCTCTTGTAAATACACACCAGGGATGTTTATTAAGATGGTCAGACTTGTTAAGTTAACACATTTTCTTATTTGTGTATCAGCCTCACTCATCTCCTTCTTTGGTAATGACTGAAGGAATTGCATCAAGATGACTCAATCTGAACTGAAAGTAAATACTTGCGTCTGTAAACTTGAATACCCATGTTAATATTTTTATAAATATACAATGAAATCTCTGAAAATAATACCAATATAAAGGAAAAAAAACAAAAGGCAAAAGACTACATTTAGGCTAAACAGTTCTTTGCCCCTTGAACCACATCCACCAAAATAATAACATGTACATGTCTTGAATTGGGGGTAATGATGTTTTAATATTTACTCAGAGACATAAAAGTAAGCCTTCTGCATCAGACAATCCAATATCAGATAAAAGTGAACAAGATTGCAAGCCAATTTGCTGCCAACCTATGTAGCCTGAATGAAGATAACATGAAGTGAGAACTGGTGCGAATAGTCAAAAAAATATGCATGAAATGTGAAAAATATGTGATGTTCTGAGGGAGATAAAAGCATAATAAGTAAGGAAATGCAAAAACACCCTCCATTGTGCCATTTTAGTGAAGAATATTACTAAAATAACCTCAAGAATGACTTTCCAGAGGAGAAACCAGGGCACTGTGGATACCCTTCACAGTGTCCTCTGAGTGGAGAAAACAAAGAGGTGAAAAAATTTCACAATAGCATTGGAGTGTAACATAACCGTGCCCTTTATGTTGTCCTGCCTGAATGAAATACTGTATCCTCTGCAATATCTTTACTGTAGAGAAATGCAATTCTAAAATATAACTTGATAAAGGGTCAATAGTGTGCCAATTTAACATAGAAAACCAGGAATTCTTGTCTTCCAAACATGAAAAAGAGCATGTTAATTCACCTCCTCTTTATCCACCTTAGTGGAGAAATTGTGAATTGTGGTTGCCCTCACAGTATGGAAAACATGATGAAGGCCTTGCAGGGTGCCCTTCCAGTGGAAAACATGTGATACAATGTGATATTGGCAGTCCCACATCTTCAAGCATGTTGTGCATGCAGGGTCCTTCTTTTTCCTATGTCTGGCTTCACAATTATTCATAACCAACCAATACAATCAATCACACAACTTACCTCAGTAAATTTCCATGGTTTATGAGTCAGTTAAAGACTAATTTCCCATAAGGCACAACAGTTCTCAACTAGAAGCTGGGAAGTTAGCAGCTTAAGAAGTCCTTTTCTTTGGCAGAGGGAAATATATTTCTCAAATCACAAAGTTGTTTGCTCTATGTAATGCCATTACACAACTGGAAATGTGAACAGCATCAAAACTCAATTTCTGTTGCTTCACTCTTTGTGTTATTTGTCTTGGTGTTCCACATTAATATCACTGTGTGGTGAGTGGAGCTCAGCCAGTGCAGCCCAGAGACAGACATCTGCTTACACCAAAGCTAAGTGGCCCTTTAAAAACTACCATTTCCTGCCTGGATTGAAACTCCACTACACAGACATTCTTCAGCAGACTGGAGGGAGTTGTGTCCATATTAGGAACATGTTACCTGATATCTGGCACAAAATGTTACTGAGGAAATAAAAGCCATCAGTCTTTTCTGGGCAGGGTGCAGCTCTGTTATAACACAGATCCAACCCCCTTATCTCTGACAAAGGAGCAAATTATTAAAGGTCAAATTATTATTTCTGATGGTTGCAGTGTAAAATATTTTTTGGTTTTCTGGTTGATGACATTAATGATACAGATTATGTATTTAATAAAAAAAAGATGTTAAAACTAGTAAGAAGATTCAAATAAGAGGTAAACCAGATGTTCATCAGAAGTGTCTTCACATCTAACTTTTTGAAACAGATTTTCTAGAACAAATACAGCATAAGAATGAATTATTTAGCTTATGAATAACACACCAGTTATGGTGTAGAATCAGAAATTGGATAAAAAAAGATACCCATGAGCGAACCTACAACAAGGACTAACCCATGCGCATCATTAGCAGGCTGCAGCTTTAATTTAAGAATCATAACTTTTATTAGGTGACTGTCCATGACATGAGAACATGATTCCTAAACCATTTAGTTTGTAAAATCATGACAGCAGGATAACTTCCTGAGGTTGTGAATAGTTAAAACATAACATATTCCTTTGCCTTTGAACTTTGAGTCAAAAGCAGACCAATTTATGTTTGATTGATTATTCAATGTATGTAGCAATACTTCTTGGCCACGTCTATTAGGAACATGCATTCCATGTGTGAGCTAGCACCCGAAGTAAAGAAATTTGTCTTTCCCACCTCAATTGAAACACAACATGATAAACGTGAAAAAATCATTTGAAAAATGTTCAAACTTGTGACATTGTCTTCTACAAAGTTGATAAAGTAATACTTGAATCATGATGATCTCTGTGCTGTAAGAGCTCGAAGCCCGGCGCTGGCTAACAGTGTGTGGGGTGAAAAAGTCATATCAGTGCATCATTGTTTTCTCATTATCTTCTGACCCTTTGGTATCCCTCATTGTTTACTCATAGCCTAATAATTGACGTCAATTCTACTTTGGAGCGACTGGCTATAACTGTAGATCATATCTGCAGTCGACTCCATCTCTCTGATATATTTGGTACCCTTGAATATCTTCAGGCCTGCCATGTTTAATTTCTTAGCACAATGTGAAAATCCCTTCATAGATTTACACAACTCAAATGAAATCACTTCTGGCACTAATCTTCTTTCATGCGACTCTCGAATGGGATGATCTCAGGAGCTGTGCTGACACATTCTCACAACACCAGTGTCCAATAAACAGGAAACAAGATGAACGAGGCCGTTACAGCGAAGGCTTTAACCAAAAGCACAGGCTTCTGTTTATTGACTGCTGCACGCACATGAACAGGTGAGAGGATATTTACACATATGTAAACAATCAGTACCTGCAACAGAGACAAAGAGACAGAACACAGTGCGTCTCTCCCTCTCGCTTGTATACACACATACAAAGGCAACAAACCCATGTACACTGGCGCAAACGCACACATGCACACGCACACACACACACACGCACGCAAGCACGCACACACACACACACACACACACATATGCAGAGAATTTGCAGTATAAAGACAGATTGAGCTGTCTGGAAACACAAAGCACAGCAGGCCTCTTTGGTCAGCTACTTCAGACAAGATTTCCAACAATCAAAGCCAATCACAAGTCACCATTCAGAGAACAGAGAGAACACATACTGACAGAGCAGTAGGCAAACACCAAAACCTACATCAGCTTTTGCAGAGTCCGCATAATTGAATGTGTCATTTAAAGATAAGTGGCACACATTTCAGCTTGTATATATATATATATTTTTTTTTCCCCCCTCACTGTTATGGTAGGATGAATGGTTCATGCTCTGTAGAAGTCATGGTAACAGTATTCAGTTTGTTGCAAACATACACACAAAGTAACCAAATGGTGAAGTGATGGACAACAGTGTGAGATTGTTTTGAACCTCTCCACTGTGGCTTACAATGTTGTCAATAATGAATCAAGATTCATCAAACAGACGTGAATTTGCTCAGTTTTCCACAACCTTCAGAAACATGAGGGTAAATGATATTAAAAGCAGCTGTAAGATAAAACAAACAACAAAGCAAAAAATAAAACATAAAAAGTTCTCTATGGTTGTGTGCAAATCTTTAACTTTCTCTTACTTTTTTGTTTCCCTTCTATAAAACAAGACTCCTGTACAACACAAAAGAAAAGTATAAAATGGCAGAAAGTGTAAATCATTTCCTGGATGATGTAGCGAAACGAGGCATGCCTGATTAAAAAAATGAAGAAGAAGTTCCTGCACAGCAGAAGATAACTGCAGAAGGAAGAAATGATATCTAAAAGTTTTCTCTTCCTTATAGTGACACACAAAAAAGACCAGAACACTCCTCCTAACTCATTCTGGTGACACTTAAATTATTTTTTTCCACTTCAACCAGAAAACTGTTGCATTTTACCAGTGCTCACCCGTGTTTTCTGGCTTCTGTCCACATCAACACAGTATTTCCATGGTTACACCCTATCACCACTCCCTGCATTAACAGCTGCTACACTTAGCAGATTAAAGATGTCACCAAATCTCATGTTGATCTTACGCAACCTAATTGGAGTTAGACCCAAAGTAACATGTAACATCCACTCATCAGTACCCTTTAATGGTGTGAGTTTTAATGACTTAATTCTGTTGATTTCCTTTCATACCTTACATCTATTTATCCTCTCTGCATTGTACAGCACAAGACAACATCCAGCATCAAAGAAACTATTGTTGTTTTGTTCAAGCAATCCTCTGAGGTTAAGTAGCATATCTGCTGATATTAAAGCTCCTGTGAAGAGTTTTTATTTGGTCATATGACAGGCTGAAATTAACAATGATGTCTCTTTGTGTCCTACAAAAGCAAACTAGACCTTTGCTATAAAGATGGATTACTCTAGTACAGCTATTCTCAATGTTTAAAACCACCTGAAGGGGGGTAGATATCAGCTGAACAGCAGAAAAAAGCCTTTGATTACCACAGCAACTAATCATAGTGAAGGATCAAAAGTCCCAAGAAGTTTTTCCTTCTTAAAGTACAAATGTTGAAGTCAGAAATAAGAAAAGAGGTACCTCTTTGTCCTCGGAGGGGGTTAAAATCAACACAAGTACTAAATTCCTCACAGGAGCTTTAACAATGTTATCAGAATAAGTTTTTTTTCTGAGAAGACTGACCACACTGTAATAAATCAAAGATAGCATTAAAAAGATCAAATGATAGGTATCCGCAATACTATCAAGATTTTAAAGAGAGTGATCATATTACAAATTTTACCAACGTAAAGGTACCTTGGATACAAAGAGAAAGTCTTGGTATATCTCAAGTATTGAGTAAATATCTTTGGGTTTGTACTGCTGATCAGCTCAAACGAGGGAATTCTAAACTTACACTTGGTTGGCAAAGTTTTACAGCCATTTTCATGTTTGCTTCTGTAATTTTTGGATTATTTTTGGGAAAATTGAGGATAAAGTCCGGACATTAATGCATGATTGTAATAGAAAACATACACACACGGCAACATGTGGATGACAAACATGATTAAGCGTAAAGTGCTCCAGCTCCATCATGAAACAATTACAAAATACTTTAAGGTCACCTGCATTCAGTTTTCACAAAATGTAGAAATGCAGGTCAGAAATGGCACAAAGCTTTCAATATTTAAGCTCATTATTTGGATACCGTTTTTCCACAAACGAGAGCCCTTCGTTCTGCTGTGAGCACTGTCAGCTACTAAAATAAGGTGTAAAGTCCCATCTCTCAGTCACAGTCAAAGGTCATTGGGAGAGATCCACAACTTTCACTGCCAGGTTTACACTGCATCAATGGCATCACATTAAACACTATTTACAGGCAGACAGCACACACTAACAGCCCAAACACCTGCTGAGTATATTGCTACCTTATGGACAGAGGTGTTGGTTTTACTTTTTTGAGTTATTTTTTCTTTTCTTTTCTATTTTTTTTATCAAAGGAAAACTACAACCTGCATGACTGCTCATCCCATTGCTGATCCAGTGTGGGTTTCCAGGCTGCAAACTACAATTCCCAGGCACTTGATTGTAACAAAATGTACAGTAAAGTTTTCCACTGGGTCAGCATGCCTCTGGTGCACAGAGAGAAGGCAGCAACATTCAAAGTCAGTCCCTAACCTCCTGTACAAAGAAAACAACAAGCATCCTCAGCATGCATATCAAAGTTAAAGTACTCTTGTAACATATACTGTACACAAATTAGCTATCAGTTGATCCTTGCATTTACACACAAACACATGCTGCTGGACCTCTGTGCAATGCTACGGTAAGGTGACCGACACTTGACTTTAAGCCGAACTAAGAGAAAATGACTTATAATCAAGAAATCTGCAAATAAATAGGACTATGTAACAGTAACGCCGAAAAAGGTGTGGAAACAAGCAGAACAAGAATGAGGTAGAGACAGTGATTTGCCACTAGAGGAGTGAGTAAATGTTGCTGTGAGGGCCAAAATGCAAAAGGAATGAGTCAAAGTGTAGAGCAAAAAAAAAAAAAGAAAAAAGAAGAGAAGAGCATCAGGTACTGGTCTCTTGCTCGATGGCTCGGGTGATTTTGAGTCCGACAGTTGTCTGGGTTTTATGCATTTAAAGGCTATCTTTACATCCGTAGTCGTTGGTGGGGGTCCGTAAAAGGAGGCTCTGAATCGTCCATGGGAAGCACCAGCCGTGTACCTCTCATCACCAGCTCGTGATCTCCATGCATTAACTCTCTGTCCAAGTCGTCGGAGGTGGTGGCGCCTGCAAAGGCTAAACCGCCACTTGTGTGAGCACCTGTGGCATCTGTGCTGACGGTGATGTCACCATAGCTCAAGTTGATGTCACCATCCGTCAGGATGAGGTCAGAGTCGTCGTCCTTCAGCTGGCACTCGTTCTGAAGATGGGAGGAGAGTGATGTCAGGTACTTACACAAACCAGAACAGAAGCATGTTCTAACTTCTGTAAGTGCTTATTTTTCCCCTCATCTGCCCACTGACATAAACCTCAGGTTACAAACTGATCCTCTGTTCTCCATGAGTCATTCACATAACTCTCTTTCATCTGTTAATACAGGATAAAAGTAAGCTAGAAATAGCTGAAGTGTCTGACCTCATAGGCCTGAGGACTGGTGAGGAAGCGGGCAAGGGGGCCGCAGCAGGGAGGCAGCGTGGCAGTGAGAGGGGGGCCACTGTGAGTCAGAATGGGCTTCAGGTAGCTGGAGGAAAAGCTCAAGTAAAGGACTCATGACACAAAGAACAAGCTGAATTGTGACCATAAAACAGATTTAAAGATACAAATAAGAGCTCCAAGTGAAAAGGGCTGATTAAACAAAACTAAATCACAGAAAAAGCATAGAGATTTGAACCTGATGATGAACATGCCTCAACCAATGAAAGGGATAATTTTTCCTCAAGTCAACACATGGAACTCCCTCTGCTGTCTGACAGAGAGAACTACAACTTATACTGCGAGAGATTTCTTTCCTCTACTGTAATGTAGTTTGTTAAATAGTTATATATTTTTTTTGTTATCTGAGCTTTTTATTTTCAAATTTTGAATAAGAGTTGTGGAAAACATACAAAATCTGCCTCTTGAGTCAGTTGTTGTGACAAAATAACATGTAATATACAAAGTTTTAGGTACAGAAGAACCACATTTTTTGAGGTTATGACAGAAAATCATCCGTCATGAAAAGGATACTTGTGGTCGAAGTTGTACCAAATCCTGAAAAGCCAGGCACTTTCTTGCTTGGTGCTCCTCCTCTCTGAGCCTTCAGCAATACTGATCTATACAAACAGAGGAGAATAATGTGTGTTAAGTCACTATCATTGTCAACCTTCCAGCACTGAGGTATTTTACAAGTCACACTTACAGAGTTGTCTTGATCTGAGTCTACCCCCACTCTGTTGAAGGAAAAATGAACACATGTAAATAAGTTGTAGTAAACTGTTGGAGAACTGTGTTGTGATACGTGTTTCCCCTGTTAGACAAGTTCCTAGTTTAGACAAACAGGTGGGCACACTGCAGACAGAAAACCTCAAGCAGCCAACAAAGCAGGACCAGAAGTGACATTGAATGAATCTTTGAGTTTCAACCTAATGAGAAAACAAGAAAATAGATCATTGACTTATAAAGTCAACTATTCTTAAATACTCGTGACCTCTTCAGGAAAGATATCCACTTCAAACCCAGTTTGACCCAGAATTAGAGTAAAAGTTGAAGGGGGGGGTGTACCGTATACGCTGGCAAGACAGCATCTGAGTGGTGCCGCCCCCACAGATCCAAACAGTGAAGAAGACCACAAGCAGGGTGGTGGAAAACATCATCTGACGGGCGTAAGTGGCTGTGTCTCTGATTGACAGGGCAAAGGTCATTGCACCCCGCAGCCCTGAGGAGCAGAGAACATTAGACACAAGAATATTAAACACAGTCTGAGTCCCTCTCAGTAAGACAATCAGCTTGTGCAGTTCATCTTTATGGATCTTCTCCTGATCGTAATTTCTTGTTCCTTATTTTTATGACGTTAATCTGGTGAAGTGATTTAGCTCCAGATGTGAAACATCAAATACAGTGGTATATTGTATATATTATCAAGGTGAAGAGTTTTGAGTTTTTTAATATAGTCACATTGATTTGCAGCAAATGGGAAATTGTTGTGATAAAGCCAAAGGTGACAGAAGCCAAACAGCATACATCTTGTGTAAAGTGTACTTGTACATCACTCACCTGCAAACATCATCATGTGCTGAAAGTTGGATCTGATCTTGTAGCGTCGTCCCAGATTTAGAAGAAATGAAAGAGGGTAAATGTTTGCAGCTCTTCCCAGAAACACAGCAAGCTGGTTTGGAGTGAGGTTAAGGAGGGAATTCTCACTTTGTACCAAGTTTATTTACTGCATTTCAATCAATAACCCCCTGCTTCCTGGATTTTAGTGCAACACTGGAGAAGCTTTGCTCAAGCATTTCCACATTCTGACAGTGGTGCTATAAAAACAAGTGGTGATGTGAAGCAGAGATGTACAGATAGTTTCATCTGTAAAAGATACAAAAGCTCCAACGATGAACATGGGATTAAAGACGTGGTTCTGGAAGGTGAACAGGGTCAGACCCATGTAGGAGAAAATGAAGTTCTCTGCCAGGAAATTGAGCAGCTCGAACAGCTGCAACACAAGGGCAACAGATTTGATTAAAACAGCACACCGAGATTTCACTGTTGTATTATTACATTAGTTTTTGGCTGGTTGGTATGGATGGATAAGTTTCTGAGTCTCAATACTAACAGCTGGTGCTTTGGTAGCTGACACATTATCCATAATGTGTAAACAAGTACATGCCTTAATCAGCCATATTTACTCATTCAACATCTACAGCAGTAGCTGTTTGAAAAAGTCACCTACATTCTCCTTTTACCTGCTTTTGAAAGGAACAAAGTAAATAAAACTTCAAAAAAGGTGGATAAAGAGCCAATTAAGTGTGTTTATAGTCCAGGTCTGACCTGTTTGGTCCTGTCTTGTGACTCTGGGGACAAGTTGTTGAAGGTATAATGGGCCTGAGTGATTCCACAGAAAAGCACTGCAACCACACCTGAAAGATAACACGAGAGACGTAAATATAGGAACAGAGGAGTCACAAGATTGATAAAGGCAGATGGCAGCTAAGGGAAGAGAGAAAAAAGATGATTTGCTTTCAGTCATACATTTCAGTCTTGCTCAAAAAAGGAAACTACAGGATATCAAAATTAATATCCTTGATATTTAATAGGTCAATATGTTTTTGTGTGTGTGTGTGTGTGTGTATGTTACCTGTAAAGCCACAGGCCTCGGCCAGCAGGAAGGTGCTCCATGACATGAGGAAGAACAGAGCTGTCTCCAACAGCTGGAAATCCCTCAGTTTGGTGAACTTGGTCACGTGGAGACATCAGTCAAGGACTCCACAAAAAAGTGACATACTGAGGACCTAATAAATTTATTTCAAACAATACTGACAATCTATCCATTTCCACTTTATTTTTAGAATTACTGATTTGAGTTTGATTTAATTTTTAAATCCACATCAATTTAGTTGTTGCATATGAGGTTTTTCAAATCCAAATATTTTCTTTGAAGGAGTAGAAACGGAAAAGATATGAGAGCAGTAACGACTCCAGTGGCAACTCCAAGAGCAAAAGAGCCACTGAAAACCCCAAGGAAAATCCCAAACGACTTCAGCATGGCCATGCCCTCGAAGGTGTGACTGTTGTCTCCTTGTGGCTGGTATGCTACAATGGACCTGTAGTAAAACAAAATGGATAATTTACGGTAATATCATCATGTATGTTATATATAGAAAAAGCACAGGTCATGTAAAACATGAAGATGTATAACTGCACACTGCAGATTCAAAAGCAGAATATGAAGATAAGAATAAATGAAGTTGAAGCAAAAAATCTGAGAGGTGTTATTTGTAAAGTATTGATTTGCACCCTCAAATACTGCTGCTCTGTGGCTATGATTAGATTTTTCTCTGTACCTGTGGTGAAAATCAGTAACTTCAGGTTTGGTTTGAGACCTCACTTAACCTCTCAACAATTTCACCTGTATAACTTAAGTAGCTGGTTGTCATCACAACACTACCTTGCAGGATGTATTTAGAGATGTGAATGTTGGCAGACACTCAGTAAACAAACCAAACTTGGCTTGACACTCAAGCAAGTTGAAAAGCGAGTTTGCTTGGCTATCTTAACTGTGCTGGGTGGTGAAAAACATTGCACACTTTGCACAACTAGATATTTGTGTATGAGAATCACATTAACACCTTGGTATGGTAGAATATGCAAAGACTAATCAATGGAGCATGGACTGGATTATCATTCTGTCAACTAATCCTCTTAGTTTTACACACTGGGGAGGGAAACAATCATAACACTCAAGATTATTTCTTAACATTAGCCTCAGAATGCCAAATTCAGACACACTGAACAGTTATTGAAATGTTTTCAGGCAACAAACTGATGGATCAGTGTTGTAGCCACCATCTACATTAGCATACAAGCAGATTAAACTGTCAGTTTAAATAATATATTTGTGTTTGCTGGTAGCTGAGTAAGAACACAGAGCTGTCTAGGCAGGCTGGATAAAGAACAAAAATCATGTCACAAAACTTGAGTCAGACTTTTTTTAAATAAAGAAGACTCCTATTCTAAGACTGGAGCTTGAGAAGAGAGTAAATTTATCACAGAAGTAAAGTTCTAAAATTCAACAGAGTATCAAACAAAAACTTGTACTTAATTGTTTAAGAGTTTCCATTGGGATGAAATGTAATCACACTGATGTACCCATCCTCACACAGAAAACAAATCACCAGGCTTTTTTTCTGTAAGAACTATTGGCTTCCTGCCATCTCCTCAGCTTTTTAGACTGTTTCTTTAAAGGTAACAGAGTAGGGCTCTCTGCTGACTCACAAAAACACAAACCCTATTCAAAAAGCAAAGAATAAATGAATAAATAATGAAATGCATCTTTAGTTGAAAAATAAATGGCTGGTGATTTGCCATGTCTGTCCCAAGGCACCGCAAAGGCACACAATGCCATGCTCTATTTAGTGCACCCGTTCAGTGTGCTGCTCAGGGTCTCTCTGCAGGGCCCGGCCTTTCCACTGTGCTGGCTATTATAACTTACAATTCTGTGGGAATAGTAATAATAACAGCCCCACAGTGTGGAAGAGGAGGAGAAAAGCAGAGTGTCAGGTTAGGTTAGGGACCACCTCTTGTTTGGCACACTGTTAATAAGAAGCTTATACTGGTCTGGTTGAAATGTCACCGGATGATTGATACAAAATGCATGACATGCAACACGCTGAGTCATAGTTTGGGCAACTTACGAGGACAGAACGACGGCCACTGCATCGTTGAGCACGCTCTCTCCAAACAGAAGGGCGTACAGATCTGCGTCCACCTGCAGCTCGTTGAAAATCGCCAAAACAGTCACTGTGACGAGAGAGCAGACAGGTAAGTTCCAGGTGTTCTTGCATTAGACCCAACAGACCCACATAACCATGCATATCAGATGATACAGATTTTAGAGGGCTGTTTAATTTATACTTAAACTTGTATAAGCCAATAAAAAAGTGAAAAATGCTAAAGAAGAACTTGGAAGCAAATGTGGAGTTTCAAGCAACAGCTGAAATCTTTTAATGTTTTTTGCATGTTTCTATTATCCAGTTGTTTTCTTTTTAACTAACCTAGCATTGCATTTCTGTTTCAGGTTCTAGAGAAGTAGTCCCCATGCAACAGATATGGCATTTCCAAAGATGCCTCTCTTGTCATTTTTCTTCTCAGATGATGTAAAACCTCAGCAATTCTTAGTTACAGCTTTTTTAGAGCATTGCTTGTTCCTCTTTTCTTTTTCTGTGAGAACATGTTGAACATGCTTCCAGCACTTGGATAGATAAAAGTGAATCAAGTTTATAGTTAGTGGATGAAACATACCTGGGTCTGTTGCAGAGACAATAGCTCCAAAGAAGAGACAATCTGTGAAGAAGAAATCTCCAGCCAGCTGTCCTACCTGCTTCATTAGCGTCACACAGCCGTACATCAGCAACCTGATGGGAAAAAAGCAGCTGGCTGTCGCAAATATAGCTATAGACAACACGTGCATTTGACCTTTATGGGCATTTAACACCACAGCTGCTCACACATGAACACAACTCAGGCAAACAATGTCTCATGCACCCTGTGGTAGACTAAAAAGATGCGCATGAGAAATCAGAGCAGGCTTTAAGAGAATATTTACCCAATAACAAAACAGGAAATAACTGTTCCCAGGAAGGCAAAGGCCAAGATGGATCCCATGTTACGGAAAAAGTGTCTCTGAAATACAAAAAAAAAGGCACTTATGTCAAGCATCACATCTTTCAACATCTTTATTTTCCATTTTTTATGAGTATTTCATATGATAAAAAAGAGGACTAAAGGTGTTTTTACCCTTTTCAAGCTGTACCCAGCATGGAAGATGATTGGCGGCAGAAGAATGTTGAAGAAAACCTCGGGGTCAAAGGTTACCTGAGGCACACACAACAAACATTTCCTCATTAAAGCTCTCAATCTTTGGAATTAGAACTGAAATCAGATTAGAAGAGATTTTTTTAATGGACTTATTCTACTTCCAGGCTGTTGAATGAATTAATGAATCAGAAGTGACACATCTGGGACAGCATGAAATAGCTTCCAGGGCAATCAAGAAATAGTTCTAATAACAGGAAAATACAAGACAAGGAATTAGGACAGCGTATGTACACAAGCAGAAGCCAGTGCATATCCAGTGTTTTGGCTATAACTCTTTGCTCATCGTTCCTGTTTAAAAGTGCATGATTTTGTTGTTTGATGAGTCAATTCATAATACAAAACATCTGAGGGAGAAAAAATCTAAACTAGGGACAAATGATGCAACATTGTGGAGAAGCCTCTGGTGCTTTTGTTTACATATTGCAAGTGCTCTGACATCATTTGAGGGTTTATTAGTGCAAGATATAAGAGCTGCAAGCAGCATAGGAACTTAATGTACACATGCACTAATCTCACCACAGATCCTCACACTTGTAGTAGATCTGCAATTTATATCCATTATCAATACCTTTATATGCTAACCTTTAAAAGGGAAGCTTCCTCACAGTATTCTACTTAAATTACACCTCAATTTTTAGAACTCCTTCTGTTTTTCTTTTTTAACAATAGTCACCCAGATAAAAAAATAACTTCACTTAAAGCTCCTCCTGGGTACAAAGCAGCACCTCATAACTTGTTCATGCATAGGTTGTGTTTTCTGCCTTATTTTAACAGTCAAATGTGTTACTCATTGTTAATATTTGCAGGAGAAAAGTAAACCAAAACTGTTTTTTAAACATGCTCCTAACCATCTGGTCTCACACATATCCCCTCGCAGCTTCACAAATGACCATTTCCCTAGAGGCTGTCAGTCTTACGGGTCATGGTCCCAGTTTGGCCTTTAACTCTGTACTACTTCAAATTAAAAACATTCAGTGTGAAGGACATCAAACCCTTACAACCAAATGTGCAAAGAAAAGGTTATATTCAGCTGTTTATCTGACAACAGTTTTCTTGATTAGATTTCTGATTCTCATCAAGTAAGGAATAATAAAACATTGTTCATGTTTAACTAAGCACAATGGTTCACGTAGTTTGCATTAGAAACATAAAGAAGTGGTGATAATGCTCTCCAATGATTTCATGATGTTTGAACTTTACAATCGATTCCTTTAGAGGCCATCTGTAGAGGCGCTGATAATAGAATGATAGAAAATAAGGGAAAAAAGTTGCTCCATACCTTTCGCAGCATCTCATTGTCCTGCACATCATTCACCTCGTTGGCGCTGATCTCTCCTTTAAGTGTGTATTCGTAGAATTTACCATGGACATTGACCAGAACAGTGGGCGGGCTGGAGTTAACGTGACAGCTCAGCGTCATGTTGCCCATGTCACGGGGGACATGGATGCCGTAACGCAACACCACACCGACAAGCAGGCCTAAGAAACAAAAGGAGGGCAAAGGAGATTGATGAAAACATTTTTGGGAGACAGTGTCATTTATAAATTGTATTGATGTTTTATCAAAACTATTCCTGAAACCAAATGCCAATATAAACATTACACTAAAAACTGTCACACCAGATAACACTGTTGACTTGTCTGTAGTTTCAAATACTTCACTGTGATTATTTGTTGAGGTTAAAAGAAGAGATGTAGGAGACATAAAGTTAGCCTCACAAAGGAAGAGTCAACTGCACAAACAACACAACTGCTTTGAAAATAAAACCTACAAATCATCCACTGGACAATAATATACATAGTTGGACAGCTATCATACACATAAGCAGTACTACATGTTTAAAGATATTTAAAAAATTGTTAAGATGCATGGAAGTACATGATGTCACGAAACACGGCCCACTCAGGATGATAGCAGATTTAAAAAAAAAAAACCTGGGGGCTGCAACAAAACTAACAGGAGAGTGTAGGAGTCAATGAATCAGAATATTCAACCATCCCTTGTACTAAGTGGAGTAACTTTTTAAAATAAGAGTTCTTGACTCATCAGGCAGGATAACAGTTCTGTTTTTAGCTATCTGGAGACTGGATTGGGCACACAATATGTTATCAATATCACACTTCTCATCCACACAAGAAAATATTTTCAGGGTTTGTTTATAAGAATTTATCCAAGAAACAAGTTTTGTATCGTCTCCTATAAGCTGTTAAAACTGAAGTGTTAAACTCCACTTCCTCTTGGATTGTACAACACTATTTGGTGAAGAGCTGGTTCTACCAACCTGTGTAATGTTACCTAGAGCTCACCTCAAAAATATCACAAGATGAGGGGTCATGAGGTCATTGCTGCAGGATGAAAGAGGAAATCTTTTGAACAACTTAACCTCTCTCAGCCTCAAATTATTTTCATATAGAATAAGATGGACTAGTGCCCCAGTTTTCTTGCAGGTGCCTGACACATGAGGCACTGGAAAAGATTTCCAAGGAGAAAGAACAATCAGTGAGATAATAGCATTTTTTTTTACATCCAATTACAAATTTAATTGACCAGGAAAAGTTCAACTGAAAACTAAATATTATATTATTATCACTTTAATGAAGTTCAAGAATAGATAAGTGTGGCTCTTTTGTTGTTTTAGTTGCCTGAGTTTTTTATCATCTCCCATATTTAAGGACTATTTTATATTGTTATTGTCCATATTCATTTATTTATTATCATTATAACTTTCTACCAGTTTACTTTAACTGTTTTAATGAACTGACCATTTTTAGTTATTCATTATTCTTATTTAAACTTGTGTCTTTTACTGTTATTATTTTATCCTTTATTTTCCTAATTATCCACTGTTCTATTTACACAGTTTTTACCTTTTTCACTTTTCTAATTCCTTTTTTACTTCTTCTTACCTCAAGTCCTTCTCTTCTCAGTCTATGCTGTAGGGTTCTTGTACTTTGTGGGTTTTGCTTTCCTTCCGCTAGATTCTCAGATATTGTTCGAATTGAAGTTGTTTTTCTTGACTGGGTCTTTTATTCACTGTTTGTTTGCTGAGTTTTGTTGTAGGACTCTGCTGTAAAAGCACTTTTAAAAAATATATATTTTTAAAAGTGCAATGTAAATAATGTCATCGTCATTATCATTATTAGTATTATGAATGGTCTTGAGTACTACAACACTGTTGCACAACATTTCTGATAGTGTGAGTATAAGAGGTTCCTCTTGCACTCACACCTAAAACTCGCCTGTTGGCAAAAAGGAAATGCACAGCAAAACTGGTTTACACCACTGGTTTCACTTTGCTAAGCACTTGCTTTAGGTCAAACCTAAGCTCTTCAGACTGTTTTTTTTTTTAACTGTAGGGGTTTGTCCTGTTAGCATTAAACAGAAGAAAATTTTTAAAAAATATGAAGCAACATGTGCTATTCAATTTTTCCCCACAAGCAAAAAACTTAGTACAGTGAGTGGTGTATGTCAGATTGCATCTAGGAAGCAACACTCAATCACATTTCACAGCCTATTTGAAACCATTTGTATGAGAATAACAGAGCATTACTGAGAAGGGAAGTGAAAGTTTTGAGGTGTATATTTTACACTACTGTAGTTCTCTAAAGGCCCCCCATAGACTGTATAACACAGGGGTCCCCTCATCACTAAATTACTTTGACCTCATTTAGAGATGGAGTTTGGTTAAATGGACAGTGGTAACCTGAAATGCGTGTGCTAAAATGTGCGCCAGCTCAGTGATTTCATGCCTTTGTTAGAATAGGAAACTTCAAAGATAACAGCAAGGACCATGACAGTCATGACTCTGATGACGTCTGTCAGTCACGCTGGAGCATCTCACCATAAATCATCGCCAGACCGGTCTCGTGCAGAAACCTGAACCGCCGGTGTTTAAACAACCAGATGGTCAGGATGGTGAGGGTGAGGAGCATGATGAAGATGAGCAGGTCTGCGCTGTCCTGCCTGTGGCTCTCTTCAGCCTTTTTCTCCGTAACAATGTTCTCCATGGCACTGTCCTCCTCCTGAGCTGCTGATGATGCTCGGCAAACACAGATGCACACTGAGAGGCTCACGAGCATGAGCAGCCAAAGCGTCCTTGTTGTCCTCCGGACACTGTTGACAGTTACTTTAAACACCATTTTTGCTGCTCGGTGCTCAAATGCTGGTATTTCGATGTAAATAACAGCAAACTTTGAGCACTATTTCCCGGATGGGAGAGCAGAACAGACAGACGACAGCAACAGACGAAACGATTTCGGCCCGGAAGTGAAAACAAAATTTTACAAAACGCGTCCGATGTTTACTTCAAAATAAAGGTGCACTGGATGTAGTATGGTTATTAAAGGCTACGCCTGTGCTGCTCATATTAAGTAGCAATACGTTAGCGTGTTATTGAACGAAACCAAAGCTCTAAATGCTATCTTGTTGACAAAGGCTAGGAATAATGATTCTATTTCCTGCTTTGAACTCTTATTGTGAAACTTTGTGTTGCAATCATTCAGGCCAGAAAATGATAAACATGCCCGGATTTTCTCATATTATTTTTCTTTTACATATATGTTTCAGCGCGGAAAATACTTTAATCAAGTGAAATAGCTTCAGAAAAACATCGTTCAGAATTCATTCATTTCTAATAAGTTTTAAAATAACATTAAAAAAAGTTTTCTTTATCCCGTTTTGATTTTCTTTTGTAGATGTGGAATTTGAATCACATTTCTGCAAATTATTGGTTTCAAATCCTGCAAAACAACATATAATGTGCGGAAATCAATATGAAATTTTCTTGTTGCATATTTGCCAGGGACAGTGGGATTATTTTAAGTTGAAATAGGTGAATCCATCATCATTTGCTTCTTTTATTTCACTTGGAAACTATGACTCAAAAACACTTTTTTTCCCCCAGTTTGTTTGTTTATTTGTTTGTTTGTTATTGAACAATGACAGACACTACAGACATGTACTTAAACAGGTCAAAATAAGAAAATAAAAGGATCAAACCGAAATACTTGAAGAGACATATAAGTTTCAGTTAATACATGGACAAAAAATACAGTAATTATTAAATGCTTAAAGGACAATATATTCCAGAAAACTCATTTAAAAGTTTCACTGTATTTATACTTGTTTGGGTACATATTTTTAGTCGACACTTATGAATATGAAACTTGCCATAAACATTTTGAAGTTCACACCAAATTATACATCTTTTATAACATGTTTAAAATACATAGTAACAGTTTTCAATAATGAAAATCCTCCAGAATAATGTTAGACATCCGTTCACACTGCAAGTGCGCCACTACCCTCTCTGCTCCATGATTAACCACGGTGTACTAAACATTCCGAGGCGACCTGAACGCCACATGCGTTTGCTTCCATGGCTGCAGAGATGATCGCTCTGTTTGGCTAGCTTGGGTATTTATCTAAAATAATCACATTTACTCACACCTGCGTGAGCTTTATCGAATAATTGTTGCACATTTGTGCAGCAGAGTCTTTGAGAAACAATAGAAAATGACATCGAAGCAGAAAGGTGGGTAAAAATCATTTTTGTATCGGTTTGGTCCCCTGTGTTTTCCGCTAAGCTAACGGTGGCTAACAAGCTTTTATATGTTTTTGTTCTGTGTTGAAGTGGATTTCTGTAGAAAACAATCATTGTTTGGAGTCAAAGTAATTTCTAGTTTAATGAGTTGTACGGTGTTTGTTGTTCTTCTTTTATGGGAACCCTTTGTGTAGAGGATGAGCTTGATTACCAGGCTAGTGCACACATTAATAAAACTTGCCACATAGGATTAGACTGATTCAAACATTGAAACATGTAAATACGAAATTTAGATGGTTGAATTACCATATTAACCAAATCAGCTTTGGGTGGAGCTTGTGGATTATCTGTTTATTATTTTACATCTGACATTAAAATTCACAAATATGATAACCAAATTTTTTTCTGTTAATTTGTTTTGCTTCTTCCTAAGTTTAAAATATATTATGTGCTCTATGATCATGTCATCTCGCAATACGTTTAGCAAGTTCATAGATATCTTTTTATAAAAAAGAAATAACATTAGAGTGCATGTTGTAGAGTTTTGAATGGGTTGAGACATGGCAGGGACCTCTGTTGAAATCATCATCGTAATATTTCTATGTATTTGTTCTATTACACCAAGGCACTTTACAAACACAGACTTGGGTTAGACACTGGGTGGTAAAATATCAGATAACATTCAGTTCAGATGAAATTGTCTGAATGTAATTGAATATTAAACTTGAAACTTGATTTCAATTACTGACATTATTTGTGTGACTTGTAAAGGAATGAACTCTGAGCCACTTCTCTTTTGTATGATGGATGCACTTTTAAAAGCTTAGGTAAAAGTCCATAAAACTCAAGGGAAAAACAGATCATCCACACACTATCACTTTTGAGTGCATTCTGAAAAACATTGTAATAATGACCTTTTTAAATTCCCCCAAAATATGGTTGTAAAGCATATGTACAGAGTCGCAGTGTTTCTCCTCTTAAAAGTTCATGTCTTTAACCAACATAGTCTAGCAAACAAGGTTATTTTGCTTTCTTGATCATGATTAAGCGGTTTCATTCTAGCTGGGAAGGTTGGCTCCAAGAGTAAAGAAGATGCCCCTTATGAGTTGGAGAGCCAGTTTATCCTGAGGCTTCCTTTGGTAAGAGACTTACACCTTTCACAAGTTGAAATGAAAAAAAAAAGAATTGCACCTTTCAAGAACAATTTTGGGGGAACTCAGCGCCACTCTAAAACTGACATTGATTAATTTTTTGTGAACAGGAGTATGCCTCAACCGTGAGGAGGATTGCCCAGTCCAGCAGTATGAACATGAAGGACAGACTCACCATTGAGTTGCATCGTAAGAGGATTGATAACTAATCGTGTCCCTTTTCTTGTTAACATGCTCTAACTGCTTCTTAAGTTACAGGCATTTCAACATCTATGATTTTGAATTAAAAATCAAGAGGTTAAAAACCTTTAAATTCAGATTTTTCTCATCTAAAATGTTTTGTATTTTCATTTTGAAACTACAAACAGACCAACATAATCTCAAACCAGCCTGTTACAGTTTCAACAATTTTGCAAAAAAAAAAAAAAAAAACCCAAAAAACTACAGAATTTAGTGCTTGCAAGACTCAGAGAAGAGTTTAAAATGTTTATTTTTTCTAATAAACTATAATGGAACAACTTACTATTGTCAGTCAACTTGTTTGTCTTCTTTTTTAGCTGATGGGCGACACGGTATAGTGAGAGTAGACCGTGTCCCTTTGGCCTGTAAGCTGGTGGATGTTCCCTGTATGATTGAATCCATGAAAACAGTGGATAAGAAGACATTTTACAAGACTGCTGATGTTTGCCAGGTAAAAAAAAACATTGCTTGAAGTTTTTATAGGTAACAATGGGGAATTTAAGGAAAAAGAGACTATTCTCTTGGAAATTTAACTTTCTTATTCTACTACAACAGCAGTAATCAGTAGAGTGCAGAGTTTTGAGTGATTCATGTTTCCATCCCTGGGTCAGATGCTGGTGTGCACACTAGATGGAGACCTTTACCCTCCACTGGAAGAGCCAACTGGCACAGACCCTAAGAGCAAGAAGAAGGACAAAGACAAGGACAAGAAATTTATTTGGAACCATGGCAGTGAGTAAAAAAACGATACCAGACAGCTCTCTCAGCTGTTAGTGATGAAAACTTGGCACATCAGCAATTCAGGACGCATATTCTGCCCTCCAAAGCTGATTGAGCGACTTCGACTCTTCTAATCCTGTTGTTCTGGTCTCTAGTAACCTGCCCTATGAAGAACACTCGCAAGAGAAGATTCAGGAAGACTGCTAAAAAGAAGGTTTCTGACATCACTTGTCCTCCTTCGTATGCACTCCCCTCCCTTTTCCATCTCTTTCTGAAGCATAGCATCTCATGATCTCTCTGTTTCCTAGGCTCACTTCCAACATAGCATTTACATTTTATAAATCAGGAACAGTGGTGGAAGTGAAAACTAAGATTTACATATAAATAAACCCTTTCCTTCTGAGTTTGCCCCAAAGGCATGCAAAAAAAAGCAATTTCACTGTTGCTTTGATCAAAGTGAAAGTAAATGTGCTTGAGCAGAACGCGTCTTCTTTGTCTTCAGAATGAATCTTCCTGAAGATGCAGAGCCGAGCCATATTGATTTGGCCCCCTTCTGTTTTTAATCGCTAATGTGTTTTCTGGCATGTGGCCAGCTGCTACCTTTGAGCGTGTGTGTGTGTGGAGGGATGCTGCTAACACCACATGTAACGTAATCTCGTTCTCTCTCTCTCTCACAGTACATTGAATCTCCCGATGTGGAAAAGGAAGTGAAGAGATTGCTGAGCACAGATGCCGAGGCTGTCAGTGTCCGTATCCTTCTTGGATATCTCAGTTTTTCCTTGCTTGTATTCTACAAAAACCTTTGAAGCTGATGAGCTTGTTTACAAACAAATTAACTCTAAAACCACAGGGTGCGCCTTTAGCGCTCTGCTTCAACAAAAATAACCCCACTCCCATCTAATTTCTAAAAAAAACTTTAAGTCTCAAGCTGAAGCCTGGACGTCTTTCTGGCTCACCTGACTTGACTCCATCCAATGCCTTTGTGAGAGTGATACTCTTTGCAAAGAGGCTATTAGCGGTCTAATGAAACTCTAAACTTACCTGACAGAATAAGAGCACAGCAGGGCTGCTGTGAGTGGCTGCTTGCTGTCTGTTAATTTAGATAGACTGTTCATTATCATTGCTTAGTTGGTCACAGAGAAACTAGAATCTAATTATAGTTTAAGCAGTAGCATGCAGCAGTAGCAGCAGACATGTGCATGACACTGTAATGAAGGAAGTTCCCGTGGAGCCTCATGTGGATTTTACCTTTCAAGTCAACTTCAAATAAGAATTTGGGTAGCATAAAAGTTTCAGTAGATTGCAAATCTTTTTGAATATGACTTCTGAGAATGAGGTGCAGTCATACGGAGTGTTGACCTTAATTAGAGGTGTGCAGGGTGGGAGATCATTGCAGAGGATGAGTCCAAGGAAGCAGATCAGCATGGTTCTCTGGGCAACCTGGACTCCTCGCCAGGCACCTCGGGACACAAGATGGGTCATGGTTCGTCTGGTAAGTTAAGACATGGTTATTGTGTTTCTGCAACCAGAATAGGTGTTGCAGAATGTGTTAATGAGTCATGATCTCTGTTTGACTTTTAATAGATTTTCATCTCTTGT
This sequence comes from Thalassoma bifasciatum, assembly GCA_008086565.1. Taxonomy (NCBI): domain Eukaryota; kingdom Metazoa; phylum Chordata; class Actinopteri; order Labriformes; family Labridae; genus Thalassoma; species Thalassoma bifasciatum. The sequence continues at coordinate 988,914 of RPOG01000086.1, forward strand.
GATTCATTTCGTCATTCAACTGCAAAGACAGTGGTTCCACTTTGCACTCCCCCTTCATGACATCAAAGTATGCATTTTGTTGTTTAAAGGGCCAAAAGAGATGGCAGAAATAGCACGCTATACTTTCAATGTTGTACCACTTAGACCAACAAGTACAATTTGATGCATCTTGAAATAAAAAAACAACTTCATATTCTTTTTTGATCTGTTCTTAACCCATCCATTATGTTTTTACCATGAATTTGTCTCAGAAAGGCAGAATAGTTTTCTCTAATATACCTTCAGCTTCTCTGAAATGCACTTTGCACAAAGGTTTCTTTCTTCATATTCTTCATGCGCACCGCCCTTGTCACTCTTGATGGCCTCTGCCCCAGTGGATTGAAATAGAAATAGAGCGCACTCGAGCATAAGCCACTCTTTGGACTTAATTATTTTTGCCTTTAGATTCACCAGAGGACCTTTGTAGCTCTTAGGTGCAGAGTGCAATTGTTCCAGTGTGCTTAGAGCTGGGTGCACAAGTGGCATGACTAATGTTTCTATAAATATGTGCTAGCTCAGAAGAGATCTTAAAAACAAATGAATAAATACTCAGCCACTTGCTGCATAGATAAAGGACATGGACATTGATGGTACATATTAATCATACCTGGTTTGTTTCTTCACGCACTTTGACCCTAACGTCATCTTCCCTTCACTAGACTGTTATTAATATAACCTCTGTTATCAAAGAAAGTCTCCCATACTCTGACTGTTCCCATCTTTGTGCATCTTCTTAAATCACGAATGTGTTTTCCACATGACCAGCCCAGCGTGACGAACTGAGGGAGATCTTCAACGACATCAGTAGCTCCAGTGAGGATGAGGAGGACGAAGGGGACCGTCACGAGGACGAGGACCTGAACATCATGGACACTGAGGATGATCTGGTTAGACAGCTCCATGACAAACTCAGCGAGTCTGATTCAGCGCAGCATGAAAGCGACAGAAACAACCAGATAGGTGAGTGGAGATGAAGAACTGCGTGAATGATGGACAAAGAAGATTGTTTGACATGGTTGGAAAGTATCAGAGATCCTCAAATAGATGGAAAAAGCAATTTTTCAGTGTTTTTGCATTTCTTTTTTGCAACCCAAAGTGTCTATTTTTTAAATGAACAGTTAGACTTGCGACAGACTGCATGCTACAGAGTGATGAGACAACCCCTCACTGCTGACATTTTATTGTGCAACAGAAAATTAATATCATCAACTGAAATCAGGAGATGACACATTCATTTATGATTAGCCAATATCTGGTGGAGAGTGATATTTACCCTCTTGAAAATCTGCAACTGTGCAACAGTTCTTGTTCAAGATCTTCCCAGCTTCTTTGTATAGCTTCGTTGGTTTAGAGCAGCAAGGGAGTTATGCAATCTTTACTTTCACGCTTGCATTTATCATGAATCAGTGTGAGTAGTTTTTTGTTTTGTGTCCAACTCAAACAGCTTAAATTTTTGATGGTGGTTCCTTTCAGCAGCAGCAGTAGTCACGGCACAGAACTTTGCCTGTTGATTTTAAAACAGATACAGGCTCTGTTCAATACAAAGAAAGAGAAATGAAACCCCCACAGACATAGTACATTCAGGCAAAGCCAAGGTTAAAAAATAGTTTCAGCCAGGTGTCTGGACTTGACATGAAAGCTGAGTTTTCTGGGTCAGGTATCATGCGCACACCAATCAAATGAGTAGCCCTACTTTCCCTTAAGTGCACATGCTCCACTGCAATGCAAACGCTGACAGCTCTCCTCCACTGCTAACAAGCTTGACAGGTGCTGTGGTTCAGTGTTCAGCTCAGACAACTGTCCAGCCTGACAGCTCAATGCCTCCTTATCTACATACATAGAGCTGTCAATCAAACAACGCCGGTGGTCACCTCAATTGTAGCTGCCCAGCAAAGCCTGTCCTGGTGTGCAGAAGTCTGACTGTTTGTCTGTGGCTGGTTTAAATGGATCTGGGGGGGGGATCTTCCCTGTGTGAAGTTGCATGTTAGATGGTCTGTATCACAGAGTCAGAGCCTGCCGGATGAGCAGAGAAGGGAAACAATTGGCGAAAAGTCAATGACAGTGAAGCAACAGGTTGTTGCAAGGCACTATCACTTTAGCTGGATTTAATGAGAAGCCTCTGTGGCGCACAGAGCAGGCTGATTTAGTTGTCTTTTAGTGCTTCGACCTGCTGGCGCACGTCCTTTTTAAATGGATTTGTTGTTCCCATTAACTGCAATTTGTCAAACTGAAATGGAGGCATCCTTGTGGTTCAGGAAGTTAAGGCGCATGTCTTGTTCTCATGGCTTGGCCAGTGTGATGTTGCTCTCAATTATGTCACATTGTAATCTCTCTCTCTTTCTCTCTCCTCCCTGCCACTGCTGGCTGTGTACACAAGAAAGGAGTGTGAATAACATTTGTGGTTTCGCAGTGACATGTTGCATCTCCCGTTGTTCTCCTGCAGTTATGGAATACCAGGTTCAGATCAACAACATCAAAGGCAAGCTTCAGGATACTCGCGCCCGCAAGAAACAGCAAGAGGAGCTCATCATGAAAGTGGAAAACCAGGCCCTGAAAGTGAGTGCACTGTCACTTTTTAATCACTGAATCCTGAAAGTAGGTCTGCATGTACAGAAACATGAAAACAAGAACATGCAGGTTATTTTGGACGCAGAACTATTCATACAGCTAAAGTTCTCTCAGAGGTGATGTCGATGCATAAAAAGGAGCTGATTACACACAGTGTTGGAGGAAATTATGTCATTTTTGTACATTTAAAGCAATGAATATTTTCCTGTCAGCCCTTTTACTGTATATGTATGATTATGCAGAAAAAAGGCATGAAAATTCATTGCCCTGCCAAGAGCTTTTCAGCGAAGACCCTGCGATGAGCAAAACATAAGTAGAGACAGCTCTTTTTACGTTGCTATTTAGAGCTTTCATTTGGCGGCGTTTTGGGACCGCCAAAGCCCTTTCTCCAGTCATTATTATCACAGTGGCTGGGAAAAGGTCAGCTGTCTCTGACTGGCATTCCAAGTGGCCTTTCTGTCAGAGGAGAGATAGGGACACAAGCGACCCAGGCAGACACACATTTAAAGCTATCACAATTTAATGAGGCTCAGCATGTCGACTCGGAACAAATCTTGTTTGTCTCTGTTCTCACACAGAACCGCTTCCAAGCTTTGTTGGATGAGATTATTCAGCAGGAGGAGAGAGAGATGGAGCAGGTAAGAGCCTTTTTCTTGAAAGTGGGGGATCAGTGGGTTGGTGCTTTCTACAGATTTCAGCACTTTGCATGCATTTATCTTGTATGAATGTTAAATGCTGTGTGCAGATGACTCCCTCCCGCCTGTCCATTATCAACCAAGCATTTTTTATGCTTAATAGCAGAGATCAAACTAAATCATGTAATATTTAACCTGTCAGCAGCTACCAGCAGAGTCCTTTTTGCAGCTAAAGCACACTGACCACCCTCTGTTTGGGGTCGTTGTTTGTATTGACAAATGAAGGCCGTGAATTAATTTGGGTAGACATGTTAATCATCATCCACTTACCCTCCAATTACACTCTGAGACTTTGGGGATATCAATCAAGCCTTCTATTTTCTGCTCCAACAGCTGGCCTCACTGCAGGAGCAGCTGGACTCTCTGATAGAGAAGTGACCACTGGGGGGCAGCATCATGTCATCATCAGCCACTAATGAGCAGGAGTAAAGAGGAAAGGGAGAAGAAGAGCCCTCTCTTAAGGAAGAAGGAATTTTCATTATCTGGCTTTAAGTTCATTTTTATGTATTACTTTAACAGAATACTGATCTCTGTATGTAAAGTTTTTTTTAGTTTAAAACTTAACTGTGCTTTGGTCTCATTGCATCAATATCAAAAGCTGTCTGTTTTTGCTTGTCAAATAAAAGCTGAGTTATGTTTGAAGTTATGTTTCATCATCTATGAGAGGAATAAAATACTGTTTGACACAAAATGTCAGAGACTTAGGAACTCTTTTCAAAAGTGAGCAGTTTGAATTAGGACATTCACATCCCTTTTTCTGTGTGTGTACATTTTTATCAATACATTATGGATAGATTTATGAGTCATGAGGCTGTTTGAAGTTCATGATTGTGAGTTTTCTTAATAGATTAAAACATCAAAAACATCTAAAAAGTTGGTGGAGCAACTAAGTTCAGGTTTCATTAAAATGCTTTTAGTCATTGGTCTGTGCAAGCTCTTAGGGAGCTGAATAATTCTTTAATTACACTGCTGAGGCTCTTAACCAACCAAACCTACAGCAGGGCGGTTCCTACTGGTGAAGATCAAGGCTGTTGATCGCAACCCTCTTGTTGGAAAGAGGAGCTTGTGTTGTACTCGCCATGTTATTGACTTGAGACCTGATACAGAACAATTTATGGTTTAGTGATAGATGTCAGACTGAGAGTTTTTAGTCATGTTGATGGAAAGTTTGTGTTCCCATGGCTTTTCTCTCTTTCTCTTTGTAGTATTTGTAGTGTCACAAAATAAAGCAAAAAGTGCATTAACAAATATGGATTGGATAGAGTAAAACACAATAACACAAGTTGATGTAATTGTTTGCTGTAAACACCTGTAGAAAATCTGAACAATATCACCGAAGACGTCACACTGCTTTACTGGTAGAGGTCTCCAAAATCCTCCCAGGGTTGTTTAATATCAAACATAGTACAGGTATATTGGGGCCCTCTTGAAGTAGTGAGGCTGAACTTCTCCGTGTCCTCCACACACATCCTGAATCACTTTTGTTCTGAAATATTGAGGGCAAATGTTCAAATGTGGTTTGAAGGAGTTAACATGTCATGTACATATATAACTGATTAGATCATAAATTCATGCAAAATATGCAAAAAATAAAGCATGATTATTTCTTTAGGCTTGCAATAATTTATAAACTGACAGTTTGTTCTGTCATCTCCATCCCCGCTCTTATGTTCTCAAGGGGTCATCTAGAGAATTCACTATGTTTAAATTCTATGTAAAATTTGCACTAATTCATTAGATTCTTGATTAAAACCTTTTTTAATCTTTTCTTGGCAAATGCTTCCTTTCAAACAGGAGCCAAAATCATCAGTACATACACTGACTGACAGCACTATACAGTAACTTTTCAATAATCTATGAAACACTCCAGTTGACTTTCAAAGTAATTTACTCATTTCTGATTCAATTGTGAACATTTTATCTGTTTTTTTGAAAAGGAAGCTATGTTCTGGCATCATGAGTCAAACTGGAATAAAAAAAATACTAAGTGAATAACTTTAAATTCATTTGAAATTCAGGAGTTATTGTCTTAATGTGAGTAAGGACCTTGTGTTATAGGGTCTTCCATGGTTGCACAGCAGCATCACTAAACCATCATCCACATCTTCAGATTCCTGACCTTTCAGAATGATCTGAACCTGTTGAAATGATCTAGAACTCTCTAGTCCAACTGATTCCGGTCATCCCCACCTCCTCCACTCCTTCCTGCAGGTATTGTTCAACCAATCACAAGGGTAGACAAGAGATTAGCTCCTGAGATTTGAGTGTTCAGCACCAAACCCTGCCTAATCCCACCATCTGTCAGAGAGCAGGCAACCCAGCCAAGACTCTCTCTACTAGGCTAATTAGAAAGCCACAAGACCTGAGGAGGAGGAGGAGGAGGAGGGCATCTCCAAGCGCACACAGTGCTCTGTCTGGTGCTACTTAAGGAGTTACAATGGAGGAAACCTACATTCTCAACCATCAGGGAGTCAAGAAGACAATTCTGGCAGGAGGAACAGGACCGCTGCCACACTTTCCGCCTGGGGCAAAGGTAGCAAGTCACATTTAACCTGATGACCCACATAATGAGAGATGTGAAATAAGTGTGATAGGGCACAATGTCTATTTTTAGCCATGTGTTGCTCTGCCCACTTCTATTACATTCTTCTGAATTATTCATGAAGTCAGGGAATTTATTCTGAGTCTGGCACTTCCACACAGAGCAAACATTTGGTCAACCAAATTGCAACATGTTTTTTGGCACTGTATCTGTGTTTCTGTTCAGCCACTGATCCACTGGTTGCAGACTTTCTTCCTTTCCTAGTCAAATCCAGCCATATGGCACCGATCCGGGACACTGTGACAAACATTTTCCATGACAATGTCAGCATGAATTTCCATTTACCTTTGTGTCCAGTGTGTGTGTGTGTGTGTTCCCTCCCAGGTGAGGTAATTCCCACTTGCTCACACTGTAATCAGACAATTATACGCAATCTGTCAAGCTATAAATAGAGGGGTTACATGGAGCCAATGTGATTTTACAGTCTGTGGGATAAAAAGGCTCTGGTGCTCTTTCACATGCACACAAACAGATGGATCACATAATGAAAAGCAGCATGTTTTTGTTAGAGAGCAAGAAATGGAAATAGTCATGGACAACTTTTGAAAATATGTGTCAAGCTTAAAAGAGCAACAAATTGTGAAATTTAAAAAATGTATTGAATGTTGTATTAATTTTTTGAATGAGAAAATGAATGCTATATTATAATTTAAAAGTAAAATGGGAGGGGCTGGTTGGCCAAGTGGTTTAAGCCCACACTCAATGTACTAAGGCTGTAATCCTTGTTGCAGTGGTCGCAGGTTTTGTCTTTTCATTATGATCCTTTGTAGTGTACTGTTCCTTACTCCCTGTTACTTACATGCCTGTTTACCTCCATCTATCCTATCTGTTCATATAGCAATTCAAATCCAAAGACAAAAGATGTGCATTACTGTTGGACTTTGTGAAAAATGAAGTATCAATCATGAACCCTTAAAACAATGACTCAATTTGTTTTATCGAGTAATGGCTTGAGTATTATATTGGCTGTGTATCATAATTGAATTTGTGATGTATTGTATCTTCTTGGTGTATTTCAAATAGAAGTGGTTTCATCCATTACTCACCTTCATATTACCCTCCCTGTCCTCTGCCCCCTCCTTTCTTTCCAGCTGGTTTTCCATTTCCAGACGCTGCTGGACAACTTTGAACGAACTGTTATTGATGACAGCAGACTGGCTGGCAGGCCGGCTGAGATCTTTGTTGGTAAGATGTTCAAGATGGAAGTCTGGGAGACCCTGCTGACATCAATGAGGATTGGAGAGGTGGCTGAGTTCTGGTGTGATGCTGTGGTGAGTTGAACAACCAAATTCTCATTTGTGGAGAGACAGAAGGCATTCATAGGGATTATTCCTCATCATGATGTACATGTATCAACTCTCTGAAGCCTCTTATGTTCAGTGTTGAAAAGCAAACAGCACAAGCTGTGTTTGCAAATAATTTCTCTTCTGGAGCCAATCGTCATTTGCAAGTAAGATTGTGGCCATTTCCTGTAATTCTCTCGTCGAACTGATTGGCACAGTCTGACTCTGCCAGCACTAGGGGGTTAGCATGATTAAACACTGTTATGCGTAGTTGCAAACTTGTTCATGCTTGTTTTTATGGTTTCATTTTGCAGCACACAGGCTTATACCCCATCGTTTCCAAAGGAATGAGGTTGATCGCTCAAGGAAGAGATCCTCTTGAGGGCCAGAGGCACATGTGTGGCATGGGAAACATGTTCCACTATCACTCCACTGGCTTCCCAGAACTGGATGAGTTAATGAGAACTCCACAAGCACTCATATTTATCATGGAGTTGTTACAGGTAAGCAGCAGTGGCAAGAAATTGTTTGGCATACTGGAAAGCAAAAAGAAAAAAGGCAGTCAAAACTACTTCACTGTCACCGTCTTTAACACAAGGCTTTCTCAGAATACAGCATCTGTAAACATTGGCTGACAGAAAAAAAAAGGCATTACCTTTTCATCTAACCCTCTTGAAGAATTGTGACACTCCTACACACCATGCTTTTGGATCTGCTGACAGAAATGACAAAAGAAAATTCCCACTCAGCCTGAAACATTCAGCTTCGGAATAATATATTATCCAGACCAAGCTTTACTCTCTGCAGGAGGTCCGGCAGCTGTAGGATTGGATTAAAGCCCTAACTGTTTCTGATAGTTTCACATGCTTCTCTTCACACTAGTTGAAAAATCTTCAGTAGTGGAAGGAGCACTCAGATCCTGGAGTGAGAACAGTAATAACACGGTGTAAAAATGTGCGGTTGCAATAAAAAACCCAGGTTTAGGATTTCCTAGAAAATTATGAGAAGAAAAATATACATAAGGAAGCCAAAATTATTTGTCATAGTCAGTGCACCCTGCCAGTTTATCACCGTATACCACTGTGTACCTGATTGTTTTGTGCAACATGAATTAAAATTAAATCATTTACATTCCTCCACATGGTTTATCAGCAATACAAAGGAAATACAGCTGTGTTGATACGCACTTCAGTCCCTTGTGATTCACATTTTATTATTGATTTTGAAAAACATGAGAAATACCACAGATGACAAATAAATCATCTTAAACTGAACACTAATATCCTTACCCAGGCAGTAAACCTAATGGCTTTTCCGCAGAGTCTATTTTTCTTTTGGATGCTTTTTTTGTGGATCTGTGCACTGAAACCTTGCCTAATGAGTCATTTCATTTTCCTCTTCTTTGCAAAATTCGCACAACAACACTCATTTTAAAATGAAAACACTGTGTATATATACTTCTGGAAAAAAAAAGAAGTGAGCAAGGAGAGCATTACTCACTGATAAAGAAGCTGCTCTCTTGATCCCCTCCAATTATTTTTCAGAATGTCAGTGGTCTAGTTTGACATGTTTTGTATCAACTCTGGGACCACAAATCCAAAAGGAGACCACCACACTAAAAAAACTGAAACCTTCACAAGTCTTTATGTCTTATTTTTAGTCAAAATGGTCTTTTTATTTTTGATGTGAGCCATTTTCAACTCACAAGTCCAGTTATGTGTCTTATTTCAAGATATTTAAAGACAAAAATGGATGTCTGAATTGCCTGTAATGAGTAAAAAAAGATCTGCCAATTGGATAAGAGAGATTTGCTTGTCAGGTTTCTTAAAATTAGAATTTTGCAAGAAACTTTTTTCTTATCCCATTGGCAGATTCTTCTTCCTCATGACAAGCAATTCATACATGAATTCGTGTCTTATATAGCTTAAAACACGACACTTTACTGGTCTGGCTCTGGCTGCATGAGTCATCTAATTAATGTGCCATCCAAGGATATTTGAACAAGATTATAGACAATTGTTGACTGTGTTTTTATAGCTAAAAATATTCACAGGACCCTTCAATTGAGTTTTATTGGCTAAAAATAATGACAGATCAAAGTTAGGCAAGTCATTATGCAAACATGATGGGCAAAAGCTTTGTTCATTTCAGTCTTATGATACACGTTCTTGGTTTCTCCTCCCCACTGCAAGTCTTTATACCTGTTTATACCGGACATTTTGAACAATTGCACTCTCCCCTGGCCCCTGCTGCTTCCAGGTGGGAGACCCCTTGTCCTACCACAGGGAGTCGTGGATGATGGAAAAGGATGAGAAGCTGGAGATGGTGCCAACTCTCCACATGGAGGGCAATCAACTGGTCAAGCAGAGAGACTTCAGAGAGGCTGCCAGCAAGTACAAAGAGGCCGTGCTGCTGTTGAAAACAGTCCAGTCCAGAGTGAGTGAATGACCCAGGGAACAAGACGGAAAGAAAAAATGAATGATGTGTGCAGGATTGATAGGTTGTCTCAGGATAAAGGGTTTTTGGGACACTGCCTCTCTTTTCCTGTGGGGAAACCCTGTTTTCCTGTTTTGTTCTGCTTCACCGTGTCCCCAATTACAGGCAGCAGGGTGGGAGGGCTGGGAAGAAAAGGGGAAGAATATGGAGGAGTGTCTGGGATGAGAGGGGAATGTGAGGATGTAAGAATACTCTGGGGAGAACATGCTGTGTATCAGATGTGATAAGCAAGGGTACAGAATTCTTTTTGTGTTTAAGTGTGGTTTTTGGTTGCTTTCGACATGCTAACAAGTTTGATTATGGAGGCCTTTAGAAACTTGGCCCGTGTGCAAACAGCTTGTAAAGCTCTCTCAGACTGAGAGCTGTGTGCCTCAGCCATGTTATGTTTGAATGATTGGGAAAGAATTTAAATCTACAGAATCCACATGAATTATGAAAATATGTAGGGGATGTCAAAGAACAGAAGCAGTGCTGGTCACATTCTCATGCTTGTTTTCCCATGTGTGTGTGTGTGTGTGTGTGTGTGTGTGCGTGCATATGTGTGTGTGTGTGTGTGTGTGTGTAGGAGATGCCGGGTGATATAGACTACATTAATCTGGGTCGAATGATCGTCCCCCTCGAGTTAAACTACTGCCAGTGCATGTTGGAGCTAGAGGAGTATTATGAAGTTATAGAGCACACCACTGAGCTGCTGGAGAAACACAAAGGTAAATTATTTCTCTCTGTTTAAGATTTTTCCTGCTTAAGTCTTGCATCGAACAGAGCTGACATTGTTTTCTGGTGTCATATAACTCACATTTACACACTTGTGAGATCTCAGAAATATGCAGAAGTTTCATGTCGATATTGATACCAAATTTCATACTTATTTTAATATGGAGGAAAGAGAGGTAAAGAGAGTAAAGTTTAGCTCAGTGTATAGATTTCAGTCAGCACAAACATCAAACTTCCCCCAACAAGAAGTTTGGATTACATGAGCAGGCCAGAACAGAGTAGCTGTAAATCTCTTTAGTCCTTTTGCTCAAATAAGTCAACCATCTCCTCACTTTTAATTAGGATATTACACAAGGCGAGATATTGATTAGCACAAAATTGACAAATGGATTACTGAATTGTAGAGCTGATGCTTTTAATAAGTGTTTTATTTTATTTTGGGAACACCAAAAGGCAAAATCAGGTCATGAATTATACTTAAGTGATAAAGAGAAACAAGCTATTGACACTAATGATACCAACTGTTCTCAGGCTTTGAATAAGGTTTAATGTGGCTCCACTAAAATGGTCTTTTGAAATAAATAACTTGTATCTAGCACGACCAGACCATATCAGCTCAATAGGTGGACCAGAAGATGTTTAACAGTTAGCTGGCAGCTTAGCTGTCCAAATCCAATCTTTTTAGTTGTGTTTTAAAATTCTTGTGTTCAAAATTCTGAAAAAAGGTGCTTAATTATGTCAAGATTAGTAAAAAATTATTAATGTGAAAGGGGAAAAAAAATGCCTGATCTCCTCTTTCTCAGAAGTCAGCATTATTTTTCAGTAATCTTGAAAGCTCACCCTTTTAGGACAATAACATGTTTTTTCTCAGTTCACAGAACAGATAATGAGAAATCAAGTTTTTTTCTTTGATTTCGAATAAATTAAATGTTTGACAACTGAAGAACCGATTATAGAGATTAATAGGATTGTAGCCATTCATGGTTTTCGGAAAGCCAAGCTGCTTTTTGGGTCTCTGGTCAAAAAATGACATACCCAAATCGAACAAGGTCTATTTGAATCATTATTTCGTCACAATAAAGGGTACACTTATGAAATTTCAGAGGTCTTAGTACTGGTATTTATGTCACTGGCTCCGAGTAATAATTCAAATATTACCAAAAGAGAAGCAAGTCCGGTTCAAGTATGTCTTGATCCCAATTTTAACTGAGTACACGTGTTTAATCTGATGTGCAGTATGACTGTGTCTATATGTAATAAATGCTTTGTTTTAGAACTTTTTGTTCAGTAGGGATCTTAAAGTTGGGGGACTTAGGGGCTTATGAAGGATAGCTGGTTATAGCTTGGCTAGCTTAATGAGTCTCTCCTTCCCTCCTGTAAGAACACAAGTTACACTCTGAAAGTGTTCATGTCTGTTTGCTTGTTTCTATTTTTCAGAGGAAATCCTTAAACATCCTGTCCTCATGCTGAACTAAGCAAACTGTCTCACCTCTTCGAGAAGAAATAGTTTGATTTTCTAACCCTGAGCAACACTATGAAGAGAGTTTTTCCAAAAATTGTGAACTTTTATTTTTAACCAGGTCAGGGAAAGCTGCTCAGTGATGGGTTAAATGAGGAAATATAGTTGCAGAGTTATTTCAACCACTTGGTCTGAGCACTGTGACAAACAATAATTTCAAAAGTTGTAAAAGGTTGACAGGTCAGGGTAGTGCTTTGGCTGGCTTTATTGCATGGGCTCTTGCATGTTGTGTATCCCCAGAAAGTGTCTGTGAAGGCTTTACTGCTGGAGCAGCTCGGGGAATTGTACTGTCACACCCTTGGCTACTCATATAATCCTGGAGGAGCTCACATGTTGGCACACTATCCACTTCAGAGCCTTATGAATTATCCCACTCACCCAGAGACAGGGTCCACAGAGGCAGTCTTCATTTTACTCCCAGTCACACAAAGTTAAGTGTGTGTGTGTTTGTGTGTGTTAGGGTTAAAGTGTGTGTAGAGCTGTGGGAGTGTGAGCCTTTATCTGATGTGTGTGGTTGTGTAGCAGGACGATGGATGGTGTAAACGTGCCTAAACTTGTGAGCTCCACTGGCCAAGTTCAAGCTCTGCACAAAGGATCACACAAAGATCCTCTCAACAGCAGCATCACTCGACCCTCACCTTATTCTTCTTCTCTCCTCGATTAGACTTCAGAGGCCTCTTTTTCATCCTTTTTTACTGCAGGGCTAGTTTTATTGGCCTCTCTTTCCATTTTCCTTCACCCATTTCATTTTCATCACGTTCTTTTTGTTTTCATTGTCATGTTGTCTCTTTCTGTTTTAAGTCAGCAACTCTACTTTTGTTTCCTCCATCTATTTAACCCAGTTGTTTTTCAGCCAAAGCACCCAGCGGTGGCTCATTGCAGTGTTTCTGCTTTGGCCGGAGGCAACAAAGCAATCGGTTTAAACGCTGGCTAAATGGAGAGTTAGCGTTAAGGGAAATTAAATTCAGAGGAACAGAAAATCTAAGCCATTAGTGGGTACCTCACACAGCACACGAGTGTATTCTGCTGAAACAGAGGCATTACGGTGTGGATTTGTGTGGGCATTTTGGGTGGTACACTTAATCTCTTTTGATGGAGAAAAAGATGAGAACACTGATGGCATTTACATATCTGTGGCATATAGATGGGGAAACCAGAAAGCCTGAATGAAGAAAAAGCAAGTCTTCAAATAAAACTACTATGATCCCTTTCTTCAGGGGAAAGTGAAAAGCTCTGGAGTGAATCATGTGCCTGGCATTTTTGGCAAGGCACCATAACCAGGATTTTTTGTGAACTGTCTTTGAAACACATTCAAAACAATACATAGGGTATTAATTATTGAGCTGTTGGTGTGTTTTGTCAGTGTGAGGCAGAATCGAGTAGTTGTTTCCCCTGCTTCCTTTATTTATTTATTGTTGCACAGCTAAACTGACCGGCTGCTGACTTAAATACTTATCAGACAAAAACCTGGAGAAACATTTCAAAACAAAGCGATAAAACTCCTGAAAAAAAAACAGCTCTTCAGTTTGATATCAATTTATGAATCTGTGTCTTTATATTTTCCTCTTCCAGCACCATTTTTTTCACAAATAAAGGTTTTTGGTTGCCTATCAAAATAAAAATAAAAAACACCAGCAAACAAACACTATTTTTGGATTTTTTCACTGTGATTAAGTTGAGTCTGAAAAAGGAACATTGGTATACAGATTTGTTTGTCTTTTAAGAGAAAAAGAGTAAAAGTATATTGACATCTGACTTTATTTATATTCTGTCAAGAACACGTTTCAAATTCTCCCCGTGCAAGAAGTTTTTTTGTAAGTAGACCCCCCTGCTGGGTGTGCTGGAGGGACCAAATAAAGGGTCAACTGGTCAGCAAAATTTGCAAGAAATACAATGTATTCTTATAATGATGTAGTCGAAAATTATGCAACTTTAGACACTGCTGCTGATAGATTTTTCATTTATGAGTCCTCAGGAAGGAACAAGCAGAACAGCATATGTATCATTCAGAGGTCAACAAAAACATTTGACTGTGGTTTCCAGATATTTTAAACATAACCCTAAGGGTTTTTTTAATCCAGCGATGGATTTTAGCAGTTTGATTACTTGGTATCAAGAATAGCAGTGTTGTAGTGATGATCTTGTTTTCAATCAAATTTCATGAATTTTTTTTTTCTTTAAACTTCTTTGAAATCACAACAGATTCTCAGTGACTTTCTTTTTGAGTTACAGTCCTAAAGTTGTTTATTAGTCAATCTAAATTCCTGGTAACAAGTTCAGACAGTTTTAAGGAAAAAGGACACACTAAAGCTAAGGTTTCTCCATGTACGACTTCATGAAGTTGCTCAGGAAAATCTTTGAGGCTCCTGTGAGCTCAACAAATGAACTCTCTTCTCCACCTTTTCTCTTTGTTTACACTCTTGTTCTGAAATGAGACAGGATAATTTGTCTTCCTTTGCTAATTGTTTCTCCCAAATGGTTGAGGGTGGTTTGGGACAAACATGTCAGAATCCAGTAATTTATAACAGGAGAAAGATTTATTTCTTAGGAGACAAAAGAAAAACTTTTTGTATGCAGAGTTTATTTTCAGGATAAGGCTTCAGCACAGAGCAGAGATACAGCTTTTATGTTTATTGAACCATTTAGCAAAAATAGCCAGGTGCTAAATGCAAACAAATCTCCACCTCAGCTTCAGCTCACACAGCAGGATTGTTATTGAATATCTATCTGTGAGTCATTAATAACTCTGTTATCTTTTGTACGTTTGTTGTTCTTCTGCGTCTCAGACTGTGTGAAAGGCTACTACAAGAGAGCAAAGGCCTATGCTGCCGTCTGGGATGAGAAAGAAGCCAGAAGAGACTTCAACATGGTGGCCCAGCTGGATGCCACTCTGACAACTCTTGTGAGCCGTGAACTGAAAGCCCTCTCAGATCGCATGAAGGAAAAGTATTGGGAGGAGAAGGAGCAATACTGGAACATGCTGGATAAAATGAAGGATAAAAATGAAGAAGAGAATGAGGAGGAGCATAACAAGGAGAGAGAAGGGGAGCAAGAAGACAGTGAAAGTGTGACAACCGAGAGCAAAGATGAAGTAAAGAAGGAAGAGGAAGAATCTCCACCAGCGTGTACTGAAGACCAGAAAGATGAGCTGAGGGGAAGCAAAGGCACAATAAGTAAAGGAGTGTGTGACAAAGAAGAAGCTAACGCGTCTGTAGCTGATCAAAACACCTCCAGTGTTACAGACGGGAAGGACTGGCAGCAGATGTTACACCTGGTCATGATTCTGCAGAAAGAAGGAAACTTCTACATCAAGGAAAAAAAGTTTGAGGAAGCTTCTCCAAAGCTCAAGGAGGCGTTAGAGTATGTTGACTTTCTTCTGGAAAAGGTAAGCTTAAGTGACATATTGTGAAAGTTTAGCCTCTGGTCTCACCTCCTGTTTAATCAGTTTTCTATTTGTGCTGATTCAGGTCTGGCCAGTCATAACTGTTTACTTTACATGTCTAACTCTAAACCCTGTTAATAAGTTTTTTTTTTTTTTTTTATTAAACTGCATTTTGTTGGAAAAATAAGCTACATGACGTTAGATGAGCTTGAATCCCTTTAAAAACGTTTAGTGCCCTGTTTGTTTGAGGCATTTGGAGACGTTACGGGTCCTGAATGATAATTCCTCTTTTGAACAAAAAACAAAAATGAGACTGTGGATCAAAACATGTCTAATTTTCTGGTATCACTTTGGATTAACTTATGCTTTTTAGCATTAGTTAAGCATGAGTTTAGTATTAATTAATGCTTGACTTATCATATGTAAAGCATTGTTCATACATTAAACGCATTTGTATCTCATGCACAAACACACTTATAAATGTTTTATCATTGATGAATATTAGCCTCTCAATGTGTTAACTCAACCTTTGTTCATATTTAATAAATAATGAATTCATCAATTACAAATGAGCTATTATGGTCATTACGAACCAGTTATAAACCATCTATAAGCTTTTTGTTACATTGGTTGCATACAGTCAGGGCTTATTTGAAATGTTTTTTATATAATAGAAGTCTAGTATTTTATTTGAGTTTTTCCACTATAAACATTTTAAGTTTGAGAATTTTTTATTCAGTTGCAGGTCTTAAACCAAATCAATAAATGCTTTGTGAAGCATAAAGAGTCCTCACTTTAGATCAGCTCACAAAACAATGAACAAACAGCTTATAAGTCCTTTGTGACAACCTTAATAAATCACAATTTGCTCTGTAATTAGGTGTTCTCTAACCCTTACTAAATGTTGAAATCACAACCTCTAAATAATTCATAACTGGTTCATTTGTAATTGGTAAATCTATTAATTATAAAGTGTGAACAAAAGTGTGGTTAGCATATTATAGAGCGTCATATTCATTAATGATGAAACATTTATGACTGTTTTTAAATGATATACAAATGAGGATTATTATATGGAAGTGATTAAATATAGCTGAGATGCATATTTTCATCTAACTTGGATGTCAAATAAACCTTAACGTGGGAACAGTGACTTCCCAGTTGGGCAGAGGATCAACAGCATCAGCAGCCTCTAGTTTGTGACGTTCATCTGGATAAGTGGATTGTTTCACACCAGGATGTCTCATTTAAGAACTGTGGCAGACCATAATCAGCTGCTGTTGTGGCTTTTTTTTTTCTTTTTCTTCTTTTTTCAGGAGCATCTGTGGCATTGTAGGTATGCCAGCAAAGTGAAGAGCAGAGGAGAGAACACTAAAAATAACAGATATCCACAGAGATATCACTGTGACAGCGCTCGCTTGTGTTTCTTTTCTTTAGACTCCCTCACTCCTGTCACGCTGTGCAGTTCAACTCTCTGCTGCCTTCTTCTTGTCAACTCACCCTCCTTCATCATCAATTCATGTCCTTCTCCTTTTACAATCATCCACCTTTTAAACCATCATTTTCAGCATCTGTCTCTCCCGTCATTTCCCCAACTCTTACAGTTTTCACCTCTCCTTTGATGACCAGCCCTTTCATTCTTGTTTCATCTTCTTAACATTTTCTCTGCCATCCATCACCGCCACCTCTCCACTAATGCTGTCTTCTCTGTGTTAACTCAGCAGGTGGATCAAGAGAGCGAGGACCGGGAGTCGCTGGAGAAAGTGCGTCTGCCGCTGGCTCTGAACCTCAGTCAGTGCTTGCTGGAGCTCAAACAGTACCAGCAAGTGGTGGAGCTCAATAATAAGCTGCTGAAGAATCATAAAGGTAATAAAAGCAAGTTAAAAGAAACAAAAAGACTTGTTCTAGAAATGAAGGAACACCAGAGCGTATTTAAACATGCTTAGTTTTTCTGACACTTCATTACCGCATGTTAAAATATCAAGATGTTGTTCGTACAAGTGCTTTGCCCACAGCAAACGAGTGTGTCTCTGCTCTGCAACGCTCCTTGATCTTTGTGTTTACCAGTGAAAAAAGGAACCAAACACTCACAACTGCATTGCTGAGCTTCTCTTTCTTTCCCCTCGGCACCCACCCATGGACATCACAGTGGAAACGAATTCATTGTTTTCTTTGTTTCTGCTTCGTTTGAATTATTTATAGTGTAGGCTGATGTGAAATGGTAGTTCTTATGCACTCTTTTTCCCTTCATTTATTCTTCTCCAACTTTTGCCTCAGACTGTCTTTTCCATATTTCAGTCCTGTTATTTCATCCACCCATCAGAAGTCTACTTCTCAGCTCACGATTTCCATTCCCTCTGACCTCATCTTGAAAAACTTCTGTTTCCTTTAACATTCATTCATTAAAACTCTTCACTTTTATTTTTCGTTCTCCAAAGGTCACTTTAAAGCCACGTACCAGCGAGCACGAGCACACGCTGCTCTGTGCAATGAAGAGGAAGCTCAGCGAGACTATGACATGGTGGTGAAATTAGACCCAACGTTTAAACCCTTCGTCCAACAAGAACTGAAAAGCATGGCACAGCAGTTACGCGCCATGCACGCCCACCAAAATAAGACTTACTGGGACACAACGCAGGAGAAGTGGGGGCCTGGTGGAAGCAAGACGAAGAGTGCTGCAAGACAGAAGAAAGTTAAAATTTCACAGAAAGCCCCTGAAGAAAAAACTGAAAGCAGCATTAAGAGAGAAAACAAAGGAATCGAATACAAGGAGAATGCAGAGAAACCTGCTCCTGCTGAGGCAGAGGTAGTAGATGATGTAGAGACTGAGGAAAGTCCAAACGCGAAAGCAGGGCAGAGTAATAAAGAGGGTGAGAGTGGAAGAGAGAGCGTGGAGGGATCAGACAATAAAAATATGGAGAGGGTCGTGGTTCGCGAAGACAGGCAAGGCCCGGTAGATAATCGAGCAACAGAGGAAGATAGCGATCCCGAGGACACCGGCACAGGCGGAGATAATGTAGTGAGCAAAAGATCAGCACAGGATAAGGCCACAGAGAAGGTCAAATGCCAATCAAGTGCTTCACCGGTCTCCAGCAGAACAAGCCAAGAGGACAAAGGTAGCAGTGATGAGGCAGGAAGAGGTGACACTCAATCAGAGTAGACCAATAGACCGGAAATGTCTAGCGAAGGGCCAAAGGAACTCCATAGTGGTGGGAAGAAAGGAGATCATGTGGGAAAAAAAGGAGACGTTATAAATCCCCAAGCCTCAAGTAATAACTCGAAATATTGATCCTGCTGCAAACAAATCCTAGTATAACCACAAGAAGAAAAAATTAATCTAAACATAAACAAGCTTCGTTGGGTTTCATTACCCACGTCTCAAAGGAATGACTGCAGGGACACAGAGAGGAAAAAACCCACAACAGTCTGGCAAATACAAAGTTTTTTATTTCTGTACACAAAGAGTAGAAAGCAGCCAGTAACCCACTTGTTATTACAGTAAAAAGCCTTCAGAAAACTTTTGTTTTTTTACAGATTAAAAACTCCAGAGAAAAGACAGCAAGAAGTGTTTGAGTGCTGGACAAAGAAAAAAATGCAGAACCAAAACTGTTAAAACATTAAATATTTGAAAGATTAATGAGGTATATTAATGGTGATATAAATAAAACAAAGAAACCTCAGTCCACCGGGAAGTCATGAGTGAGTGTAAATGTGTGTTAGTGCTATGTTCTTTGAGGTTATGTGATTTACTGCCTCCGCTGTGTGAAGCACAAGTGGTGTCCCTCTTAGACTGTGAGCTTAGATTTGTGATAGCAAACATGGAGGGCGTGACACAGAGAGTGGAGGGTAATGATGGGAGCCATTAGCGTGTTGGCCAGCTACATGCTGCAACTGAAGTCTGAAAAGAGAGAGACAGCAGTGTCCTTTGGGTGACTCTTGCCTCTGTGGGGAGCTTTTTTCTTCAACCATGCGGCTTCAGTTGAGAGAAATGTAGAGAGTGAGCAGGGGGTGTGTAAGTGTGTGTGGGGAATATAGGCAGCTGCTGCTACTAGAATAGGAACTTGTGCTAGGATCAGATGATCCCACGCTGGGATAAGATGCTGTGTAACTCCTCTGCAGCTGGAGGACTATCAGAGTGAAGTAAGAATGAGGGTAATCTATGCATCATAGTTTCTCAGCTGTATGACCCAACTGTTGTATTTATTAGAGTCTACCTCCTCTTTGTTGACTGAAAATAAACAAGAGCTGACATGCAGCTCCATGGGGAATCCCTGTGCCGTTTCACACGTCAGCGTTACATCATTATGTGCACCCACATACCATAGAAGAGTGTGAGGCTGCAGTGTGATCATCAAAGTGTAATGAGATATGTGACTACCAATAAAACAGCGTCAGTAAATAAACATTACATGTCATATTTATTCTGCTGCCCTTTGTTCTGACTGCACTGAAAGCAGAGATGGATTCAGCACACGGTAATGACTATCTTCAGCAGCGTGAGTGAAGACGAGGGGTGCAGTGCCGTCTCTTGCTTCCCTTAAGGCTGTTAGCATTGGTGTTAAGAACCGCATATCACTTTACCTACTCACAAACCTTTGCTATTGCATCCTTGGGGACAGTTCCCTAGCAACTGAATCACAACTAAAGAGGCAAGCAGTGAGTGGCGAGAAGGGAGTGTGGTGTCAAAATATGACCACTGTGAGCCCATTGAGGAATAGCCCGTAATGAGTGCAGCAGCATGGGCATCAAACTCGTACATGAGGTCATGGTGTCATTTTTTTAAGGATAGAGATGAGTTCCTTTCTGTGTCTGTCTTTTTTGTCAGGATGAGGCAGAATGATTGCAAAGAAACACACAGAGCCACAGCTTCCTAGTTTCAGGCAATCTCTTGTCTTGCTTCTGGAGAATTTTGCCGTGGCAGGCACATCAAAGTGGATCTCTCCCACCAGCCCTCCAGCAATAAATGGATTGTTTTCTCTCTTCTACCTTTCCTCTCTTATCTCTGAAATCTTTAGTCGCTCCAAGCATCAGCCCAGCATCATGGATGTGCCTCTGAAAGCCCTGTTCAGGAGGGTTTTTTTTCAATTAATGGTAAGCCACGTCTCTATTGTTTTCTGTTCCCTTCAAGTTAACCCCTTGAAAGTCTGACAGGAGCAGACCTGTAAACACACAACTAGTGCAGACCTGGTCTAACTTTGTGTGGATTTAAGGCAGTAATTGTTAATACTGTGTTTAAAGCAGAATTAACCCAATGCTAAACTGTCTCAAATTGTCATCTTTCTGTAAATTTAAAAGCAGTTTGCAAATGAGGCTTGTGGGGTCATTAAGAACTTTTAATTGACTTAATGAGAGAGAATTATGGAAAAAGAAGACAGGTCCATGTCACGCTGGCCTTGCACCTCTCCCTGTAGTGTCTGGAATCAGTCTTGAAGACATAAAGAGAGTTTCAGTCTGGTGCTACTATTGCCTGCAGCTCTTTCATTCTCTTTCTTTGCACACAGCGGGAGAACACAAAGATTCCAAAGAGGAGGTTTGACATTTATCAGCAGAAATTTCCTCAACAAAACCCCCAATATCTGTCACTTTACAAACTGCCTCAAAACTGGAAAGCTAGTCTGATTCCTGCGAGACAAAAGCATGAAAGGGAGCTCAATTTTCAAGAATGTCTGTATTTTCAGGGATGCAGATCAGCATGTGTTATCCGTCGCGTAGGGGGTAATATTTGTTCACAATGAAAGATGGGATGTAGCAGCATACGTGTGTGTGTGCACATACAGTGAGTACATGGTTTTGCACGAGTAGTGTAAAAGGCTCACTTAGGGGAGGCGAGCAATGAGACTGACGAGCAGTTAGGGAGGATTAAATGAAAATAGTGTGTGCATACAGAGGCGCTGTGCTAGCGGGCACTTTGGCTGTCTTGAATAAATCATGGATTTAACTCATGATGTGTCATTCTCACAAAGTAAATAAGCACGTTGTGGTTGCTGTCAACTCCCTGACAATCTGTACCACATAGCCACATGAAATGCAGTCATCCAGCCCTGATATGGTTCACGCTACTGAGCTTTACCTTCCTTGAAAAACAAAAATAACTATGATGAGACATTCAAGGAGGAAAAAACACAAAGACTGTAGATACAGGCATTCTGACAACACAAGAGAATTTCTGTATATTCCCTTTTGCATTTTTTTCTGTTTTTTCAATTTCTTTACATCAACGGTCCAATTTGTGCTGTGGACTGATATAAAGCTTCACACCCTCAAACGACTACACAGATACTGGTAAGCACAGTGTCTTGGCTGAGCAATTCCTTTCACTTCAGTATCTCCCTGACCTGCTTCGAACGTTAGTTTCCTTTAGCTTGGTAAAGTAGTGTCAGGCTTAAGTTATAAAGCACGACTTTACCAAACGAACATCAGTGTGAACCTTCAGCGGTTTGTATGAAAAAGGCTTTTAGTGCACAGAGTTCCAGTGGAAGGTTAGCTCTGGGTATCATTGCTGCTGCAGTGGTCACATGACCTGGTGGACTGTGGTCCAGCCAAAGCCGTATGGAGCTCTTCCTTCAGCCATCAAGCGTCTTTGCAGGCTTTAAACATCCTCCTTCAGGCCAACTCAGGGTTAGATGTGTGAGGTGGTGCCTGAAATTAGAAAAGAGAAGAAGAGCAGAAAGGAAAAAGCTTTTACAATTTCCATTAAACACTTTCAAGACTGACAGAATGTTCTTGGTTATAGCTAAGACGGCTGTAATTATGATAATCCCTTTCTTTGTTCAAGTTACAGGCTTCAAACTGCCCAGCAAATTGCGTTTTAAATGCGACGGGACAGTTTGCACAGTATGACGCCAACGCTCTACTTCTCCCTCTGTGCTACTGTCTTTGCTCCTCTTTATCTTACTCCTCCCCTCTCCCATTTAATCTTTCTGTCCCTCCCCCCGACTATCGACCCACAGCAGTACATATTTGCTCTCCTCTCCATCTCTCACTCTCCCATGAGTGATTGAGGAGCAAGAAGTCAGATTCTGAAGCGCGAGGCTGCTACTTTGCTGTGATCCATGCAGCTGGCATGAACTTACCCGGTTCCGAAGGGAAGACGTTTCTCAGCTGCTCAATAACCTCCTGGAGCTGCAGCACTGTGTCCTGTTCATGCTCCATGTCATCTCCTGGAACAGACACAGACATAAACACAAAGACCTTTACGCCTTCATGAAAGTTTAGAGGTGGAGGATGCTTGAAATCACATTCAATGGGCATGCATGTGTGAAGTACACATCTGCGCGGCACTGACCTGCTGCTTCAGTGTCAGTGGTTTCCCTGCTGGCCGGCTCCCCATGGTGACCCACTCCAGACACAGGAGACGACAGAGTTGAAGGTTCTGATCCGTTAGCCTCCGAATCATCTTTGGGCTGTTTTTGGAAAGACATATTATCCTTCGATCCACATAAATGCTCATCTCCATCATATTTCAGCCTACAGAGCCATTTAGCCTTTCACATAGTAACGAGAATGTGATAGTTAATGGCAGTCTGCCAGCCGTCATCTCTGAGCAGAACCATTGGAAAAAGCCAATTTCGCCTGACAGCTGTTGCACAAAGACATCAGGTTAGTGTGATTTGTGTTTTGATAGACAGTTAAAGAGATATGGAAATGGGTTGCACAGTATAGCATTTCAGGATTCACATCCACGGAGGTGCAGGGAGGCCTTGGATCACAATCAAAGATGCATAATGTAAGTGTTATTCCCAAACACCACATACATGCTGCCCTCCTTCTTCCGTATTGTTTTTAGCAGCAGTGAAACAATACTCATGAGGTAGGTAAGTTCAGTAGTCACAGTGAAACGAAGGTGTCTGCAGAGATTGGGAGGAACTCATACATACACTCCCAGCGACAACAAAGGCAGATTTTGCAGAATTCATATTTTGAGGAAATGAAACTGTGATATTGGTCCTGGGAGGGAAGGAACTGAACAGCATTTTTTACTCTGCCACACAATCTTTTCTGAGTTGAAAATTTCTTTTGACCTTGAGAGGAAGCATCCTGTACTTCTTTCTTTGTGTCTTTTCCCTATTGTAGCTCTCTCCCTTTGTTTTCTCTATTCAGCGACCTGCATGCATAATTTTCAGCCTTGCTCCTCCAACAATTTACACTTTAATATTACAGTATCAGAGTAACTGCATGTGTCAGCTCCCACTCTCCTGTTCATCTCTGACACCTTTCCTTCAGACTGCAGTAAATCCATTATATTCGGCTTGAGGGTGTCTTAAAGCTTATCCTCTCTCTTAACTCTTTCTATACTATTTTTTTTGCTCTCCCAGTGCTGGTCATTCTATCTTAAAGTGTCATAAATTTGACATTTCACAGCAGTTATCACTTTTTAATTTTTCATGCATTACTTTTCCCTTTTACTTTTGCTGCTTAAAGAATGTATGCATGGCACTGTGGTGGAAACCATTAAGCTTGAATTTTCTCTCCCCTGAGAGGCCGAAGTATTGGACTTTCCTTGAAAACATTAGAAAAGTCTTTGAGTAGCTTAGATTTAATTGAAACATGATGTAGGAAGAAGTTAAAAGGCTTAGAACTGCCTTTAGATATCTAAGTTCTTGACTACAAATATAATCTATAGTTGCACAAAGTAAAACCTCATCTGTAGATAAGTCTGATCTTAAATAATTATACACTGACATGAAATATACCAGGAAAAAAATTGAATTAACAGTTGAGGCACTTTCATTATCATATGCTAAGAGCTGAGAGCTTGTTATATCAATGGCAGAGAACATACAAAACATGGATATATTAATTTGTTGCCCAAAATATAACAAGTTGTAACTTTTTGGGCTAAAAGTGATAATATTTGGGGTTTTATTACATTTCTATACAACATTCTAGAATCAGCACTTTCATGATCTTTTTTGACCAGTCGTTACATTTTGGGTTTTATTAACTCATTCTAATAATATTCTAGGTGGCTGCTGTACTTCGTGTCAGCCTTACCTGCTGTGATCTAACATGCCCCTGATAAGCAATTCTAACCCTTTATCCCTTTGTGTAGCATGTGGATGGTCAATAAAACAGGACCCAGAATAAGACCCTGAGGGACTCTATAGAAAAGATCGACTCAAAAAGAGAAGGAGCTTGAACACTCATGGTGAAATACTCAATTGATCTAATCATAACAATGTCTGTCTTCTATATTGAGTGATGCTTAGGGTTAGGGTTAGGGTTAGGGGACCTTAACCCTCAACCAATAACCCTAACCTTAACCCATACTAGCCCTAACCCTAACCCTAACCCTACACCACTAACTTCAGCTTTGAAATAAAAGTAGAGCAGGAAAAAGAGTGCTCTTTCCTTTGGCCTGGAATTGAAGAGAAGCAGAAGCTACACTAATAATTCCAAACACTCAAAACTGTGAAAGAACAGTATTTCATGAAATGTATTGATTCTCTTTTTCTACATGTCACAAGCCTCTCACCTGTAGCAGTAGCTCCCTGAGCCTGCGCAGCTGGGACTCCAGCTGCTTGTTGTGGTCCTCCAGGATCTGCATTCGTGTCTCCAGCCTTGTCTTGTGTTGCCGGAGGACCCGGGCCTCTGCTAAGAGTTCCTCATCTTGCTGGCCTTCTGCTGTGGGTGAACCTGGCCCTCCCTCTCCAGCCTCAGTCAGCATCGGAACTGACGCTGCCTCCTCGTGCTTCCATTTCAGCCTTCGGTACTCGCCTTGCAGCACCCTGAAGACCCACAGAAGGGGACACATGGAGGAAAAACAGTCAATTAAAGCTGCAGAGAACAAAGACCATACGCATTACAAAAGCTTTTTGTTAAGCTTTCACAGACAGATATGTGCCCACACATAACAACCTGACATGTTTATGGGGGAATTACCCCAACACATAAAAACAGAGCAGCATGTTGGTGCCTGGAGCACAGTCAGCCTAATTTTGTGTATAAGCAACATAAAACAGTCATCTATCTCTGATGTGTGTGAAGCCAAGGCCATTAAGTGACTGTGTGCTGTGCTGTGAAGCATTACTAAATGTGTTTTAATTCATCTGGCGGCTGAAAAGTCATGTTGCTCTACTTAAGTGCTGCAATAAGTAATGAACGTCTTTCTAGGACCAACAGGAACCACAAAAAAAGTCAACCGGATGAATAACACACTTTTAGGTGTTCCTTCTTTAAAGCTCTTGTAAGAATGTGCATTTAATATGGGTTTTAGCACCTCTTGCGGACAATGCAGAACATTTAATCTTTTTGCTGATTTTGTCCTCTCCACCCATTGGACATTTTTCTTAAGGTAAAGAAGGATCACCTTCCTTTTTCAGTAAAATGTCTCACTTTTCTATCATATAATTCCCACAGAAATGTCCACTCTCTGTACTGATGGTCTGGTTTGATTTATTAGGTAATACAGACACATCAGTATTAGTTTTACTCCGTTCAACATTGGGCTAAAAACCCTTAAAAGGATCCTTGATGTAATGATAAAATCTAGTATAAAGGAGAGTTCTGAAATGGTTGCTCTTCCCGTTGGCAAGAACCAAACTTGTGATGAAGGCTAAAAAGACTTCAAATATTTAAAAAAGCACTTTTATCACATAAAAAAGCAAACAAGCAATCCTCCTGTTTGTGAAGGGATGGTAGCACCATGGTGGATGGTGGGACAGAAAGTCCCTTAAGATCCATGTGAAGTATGATCCTTCATTTGTTCAGTTTTTACTTATCAAAAGAACAATAATTGGTTTGTTACTTGTTCATTTGAACTGTGCTGATGTAGAAAAACACACATATTCCATGAAAACAATAAGATATTTTTGTGTGTCAGGCTATTCGGGTACTCTTAAAAAAAAACACTTGAGGATAGTTTTCATTCCATTTCTTCAGGCTATTCTGCTTGTGACAGAAATCACTACGTACTGCACCTTTAGAGCTGTGATAAATGGTATTCAAATACCAAACTGAAAAAATGAAAGTGCTTTATTTTTCTGACATCTTAAAACAGAGCATGGCAACAAAAGAGAAAAATAAAGTCAAATCATTTAAAAGTTGCAAGTGTATTCATAAATGTGGACAATTGAGCCCATTGCAGTGACATACAAACGAGGATACAGTGTAGAAAAACTGAACTGGGTCAAGGTTTCAGACACCCACAGGGCACTTTCCTGTGCTTGTGTATGGGTGTGTGTGTGTGTGTGCGTTGCTTTGTGTGTAACTGCGTGCTGCTGTACACAGAAAGGTCACAACAGAATTGGAAAAAAGGGTAAAATTATTCACATGAATTACTCGCATAAAGGTTGCCGCTAGCTACCAATTATGTGGACAGGAGAAATGCTCTTGCGTCATTTAATGAGTGCCAGAACCTCTTACCGACCAGAAGACAGAACACTGAAGAATAAATATGTAGACTTGAATGTTTCAGAGAATATTAAGACTTATACTAATGCAGGACAAGAAAAATGGTCGATAAAAAAATTGAGAAACTCTCCTTATCCCAAATGGAATCCAAAATCAAAGTGAAAAGACCTCCAAAGCCCATTCAAACAGTTTCATAACGTCTTTAATTTGTAGTTGGATGGAATAAAAAGATACACAACGGGGCTGATCCAGAGGAATTATCTGTAACTTCATGACTGAAAAAAGAACATTGATGATAACAACCTGTTCTCGTTCTCCAGGCGGGCAAGGGTGCGCTGAAGCTGGTCCTTGTCCTGGTGCTCCAGGTGGGCCAGAAGCATGTGCTGTCCACAGGGTGAGTCATTGTCCAGGGCTGGGCTGGAGTGACGCAGGAGGTACTGATCTTCATCCCTGAGTCCCCCACACAGGAGACAGCACACTGAGCCACCAGCACACAGCCAACAGCAGCACAAAGCAAAGCCAAGGACAGCTTGGGGCAGCAACAGGCCAAGGCAAGGCAAGCAGGGTGATGGATGGGAAATCAAGACCGGACAACAAAGGAGTGGACAGAATGCAAAGAGACACTCCCACAAAGCTAGTGAATATTTTTTTTCCTGTAATAAAATCTGCTCATTGCAGCGTAATAGAAATTAACTTTGAGAGAGTCCATTACTCAGTACATGTTGCCAAAAGTCAAGGGGGGAGTAAACTTAACCGTGTGTTAAGTATGTGAGTGTTTGGCAAATATCCTACGGAGATAAATTAAGAATAAAAACCAGTTTGTGGTTGTACTATATATGCTACTCTAATGCTTTTCAGGGCATAAATGCAGAGTAAATACAGCCACTGCAACATTACCCTTAATCATACATCACAGAGGTATGAACAGACCTAGTTTGAAGGGTCTGAAGATTGTCTGATTAATTTAAGATGCAGCACCTGGATCATTTTAATGAAGCAGTGGTGGGTCTTTTATCTGTTGTTCCATAAAAATGCTTAAACGCTGTTTTGATCAATTCATAACAAAAAACAAATTTTACCTTTTACTTTGAGATAGCTTTCAAACATTGGCTAGGTGTTCTTTAAGTTGTCAGACATTTAAAACACTTGTTGGTCTCAGAGTTTGAATGATTTTTTTCATAGCTTAATTGCACTTTTCAAACACATCTGAACCCATTCATGGTGTTTAAATAAACGTTTGCATTTGAACAGATACAAGGAGTATGCTTCTATTTCAGACATTGCTTACCTTTTCAATGTTAGTTATCTGAAAAGGTGTCTGTCAACAAAGGTGCACTTATAAATCTCACTTTGACTTAGTTGTCAAGTACGGAAAGTCCATACCATGAATAAAAATTGAAAGGATTTTTTTTATCATAACATTAAAAATTAAACTGTTGAAAAGCAGCACTGAGCTTTGAATAATACAGGGGGAAGGTAAAGACAGCACACATATACAGCATGGCTCTGGACAGGAAACAGTATGATGCCAGCCAAACACCAGCTGGAGGCACAGATAGCACAGCAGCATGTACAGAGCCATGCAGCAGAGAAGCCCTGACAGACAGAAGGACACCTTTGACGAATAGGAGCAAAGGGAAACAAGGGCACAGGAGCAAAAACAACAACACTGCTACACACAAGGGGTACAAGCAGCGTGTCGTGCATACAAACAACCTCCAAGGCACAAAGTTATAGATAAACATGGTGCAAAAATACATGCAGTGATGTACACACACTGTTGCACAGAGCTCCATCCTTGTAGCTCTTAAGGCACATGCACATGCACATTGCTGGCAAGTGGTGTGGCGTGGGGGAATCTTTTGTGGAAGCTTCAATGTGGTGTCAATCACAGCCTTCTCTTAAAACACGCACACACTGGCATAAACAGACCCGACAAAAAATAATGAACACACTTCTCAGGGCGCACACACACACAGACACACACACCTGGATCTCTAAAAGAGCAAACAACACTGTGTACAGAGCTGCTGGGCATGCAATCTTGACTTTAAAGCTCAATAAAAGCAGAAAAATCTCAGAAGGTAGAAACAGTTGTCAGCCCACCAAAGATGTCAACAAAGAATAAAAAAGGGGGACACACAACTCACACTCTACCCTCTCTCCGCAGCTTTCCAACAATGAAGTCTAAACTCACTGGCTGCTCCTATCTCAGCAGACATCCCTATCCCTCTCACTGCTGTAACCAACATCCAGCTTTAAAATTTCTCTCTTACCTCTGTGGAGTTGTGTGTGTCTACCAGAGCCCACACTATAAGACTTCACTCGGTCTGCAGGGTGCTTTCTGGTGGTCATTTTCATTATGTGCCTGATTATTTATGTGATTACCAACTCTTTTCCTAACAGTCGAACATGCATGCACAAGCCTGAGTAAACACTCAAACGCAGAAACAATCAATGTACCCAAGGAAAACAGCATACACACACACATGGAACACACACACACACACACACACACGTTATCCCAGTGAGAGGCTGTGCTTGTAATGAGGTGGCAGCATACTCACAGACTTTCATCAGGAGACAGGCTATCCGTGAAGAATGAACAATTCTGGCTCTCCATTTCTGCCAGTCTATAAATATACAAAAACACATAGCAAGGACAGCATGTGACAAAAACAAACACACACACACACATACACAAACAGGAGAGTGAATGAGTCAGAGCTAATGCAGAAATAAAGCAAAAAGAAACAGACTGATATGGAAATATGTTTCCCAAAACATGAGATAAACAAACAAACAGCAGTTTAGCACTAAGTAATGTAGATAAAAACTTTGTGTGGCCTTTTACTTTAAGCTGTCCACAAACATGCAGACTGAAAGACTGCAGAGTGTCAGAAATTCTACTTGTACGAGCAATAAAAGTGTCAGAGAGGGGGGAGGATAAAATTCAGAAGAAATACTGTTCACCTTCGAGCAGCATGCAGGCAATAAAATAGCCTTTTAGAAATGTGCTCACATACACAGGCGCTGTCCAGCACCGCGGACAGTCACTATGCTTGTGTGTGCGCGTGAAGGAGTGCACACAAGCACATGGATGCAGGAAGCAAGCCGCTGTGTGGATTTCAGGACCAAGGACAGCGCCTGGACTCCTGAATCCCATCCTGCTGACTGTCAGTGGGCAGCTGCTCTGTGCACGCTGCTCTGTAATCTTTTTCACTGCTTTAACAAATACAAAATGCTGCAACGGGACAGAATTGTTTAAAGTGTGTTAAAAATACATGCTGCTTTCACTGTTTTAGATTTGACGGCATGAATAATGAAAACCACAACCAGAAAATTCACAACAGTGTCTAAATAGACAAGAATAGGTGGTTCAAAGTGAGAAAAGGAAAGGGTAAATGGGGTCAGCATCCATGAGCAGGACAGTGAACCTAAATTGCTCCCAATGGTTAGCTCAGAGAGGAGCTGTGCTGAATGTAAGTTATTGAGAGTGTGTGAATGAAAGGCAAGTTGTAAAGTGCTTTGCATAAAAGGCTTCATAAAAGCAGTCCATTTGCTAGATAAAAAAAGAAAAGCCCCGCATAACAAAGTGCATACTTAGGCTAATTCATATTAGAGTGTATGTTATGGCTAATAAACGGCTTCAAATAAACAAAAGAAGCCACAAGCTTAAACTTCCTCACTATTACTAAATTATTAAATGTTGCTTCTGCTATAAAAATGTGGAATTAGTTTCTTTTATTTGAGTTTGCGTTTATGTCTTTATTATGCAGTTGTGCATCTGCATAATAAAGTGTTTCATCACTATCATCTCTTAATAAACACAAGTGAGTAAAAGAGTGTTCAAATCAATAATAAGTCAAGATTTGTCTCTATTAGGGGTTGAGTGTATCCATTAGACAACATCAGAATTCATCTCATCTGTGTTTGCTTATGAATGCAGTCTATTTGCTCCTTCTTTATTTTACCTCTCCATCTTCATCCTACAGGTGTAGCTTATACTTAGAATGCATAAGGTCACCAACTCCCT